>LOEQ01001825.1:38412-66668 GCA_001685075.1 Bramus lutescens
CACGGGGAGGCCGGCTGTGACCCTGAGAGCTTGCCGTCGCGTAGCGCGCACGTAGGACGTCGCGTATGCGCAGACGCTTGGCGCAGAGGCCTGGCGGAAGCCAAGATGGCGGGGAAGAGTTCTGTGGGCTGCGCTTGGCGCCTTCTCCGCGTCTGAGCCGAGTTCTTTGGAAGGGACTGTGGCAGACGCCCTGCGTGCCGTGATGGCTCGGCATCGGAACGTCCGAGGATATAACTACGATGAAGGTGGGTGGCAGGGCCGCGCTGGAAAGTCGTCTTAGCTGTTCCAGCTGGGATCCTGGCCTGTACGTCAGCCTGAATGGGAGTGCGGACCCCGGAGCCACACTAGAACTGGTGTTTGTGGTGAGGAGAGGAGAAGGAGGGGGAAAGGGTAGGACATCAGAGTCCCAGGGAAGGAAGACAGCGTGGTTGTTGCCTTCTGGATTGACCTCCTGGATAGTATGGCAGCTCACGGACCTATGGATGTTTGGCGACGTTGGGCTTCGATGCTCTTTGGTATCCAAACGTTACCTCTTTTCTCATTGTTTCATTTGGGGACCCAGGTATCAGTTTCTAACTTCTGTCTCATAAGCCCTTCTTCAGACATGCCGCCGAGGCGTTACTTATTTTTTTTAAACCCAGGCTGGCTTAGTGCTTACGTTCAACCGACCTGCTAAAACTTTTTTTTTTAATTTTGCCTGTGTTCGTGTGTTTTGACTGCAGAATTCTCGCTTGACCCGAATTTTTAGCGAATTTCAAAATTGGGGACGTAAGAAACAGAAAAGATTCACGTTTAAAAGGCTTAAGAAATTAAGTCGATTTGCTGATCTTCAATCGTATACTCAGTTAATGACCGATAATACTTAATGTATTTTAAAATGGAAATGAAAAGCAATACTAGAGGCGAAGTCCTAGAAAAGGACTCATTGGGTTTTTTTTTTTAATTAAAAAAATCTTTCCTCAAGGAGAAAAGTTCATATGCCCTGCAATGAATGGATAATAATAGGTACCATCAAGCATCATAGAAGCTGAAAATAAAGACAGTGTGAGCTAACGCAAAAGGAGTGAGACCTACAGCTTTGTAAACTGGAGCACATGCACTGTTGAAGAATTCGGTTGTTATTGACACCTCTGGGAGATTGTGAGCATCATTGTGTTTGGATAGGGCCGGACAGCTAACACCCTGTGCTGCCTTTGGAGACTGGGACCCAGTCTGCCTGGAATGTCTTCCTTTGCTGACATCCACTGTCTTGTAGCGGATGTATAAAATGCCTTGCGGCCACGGCCACTGAAAAATGACTTTAGACTGGGAGAGATTTTGTAGATATGAAGCAAAGGACACTCTTTTCTTTAGTACTTTATTTCCTCGTTCAGTGATAACTGAATACTGGGTACTGCTTAAGATGTTAAGGACTGTCTAAAAGGAGCAGCTGGTTATGTTGCTGGAGCCATGTAAAAGACAGCATCCAAATCAAAGAGGATCAGGATTTCTGTGCAAAGTATTTGACAAGAGTTGTGTGTTCTCTGAGACTCAGTGCTGAATACCTTCATGTCTTGGCTACCCACGGTCAGGTTATATTTCTTTGTAACAGTTGGTGACATCATCTTGTCTTGGCTACCCGAGGTCAGGTTATACTTCCTTGTAACAATTGGTGACATCATAACCACGCCTGTCCTGTCCTGTCATGGGATGTTTCTCCCTCCCTGCTTACAAAAGTATAATTTGTTTTCAATGTCTAGTTGTCTTCTCCCCAGTTAGGCTTCCCTTTGGACTTTGAATAGTTAAAAATTCATAAAAGTATTTTAATTTCCTTAGTCTGAGGTCTAAAACCTATTGGTTCCTCTTTATAACACCTGCTTTTTTTTTCTGTGTCCTTTGGAGTATTTCTCATGACTGCCTCAACTATTGTTTTTTCTTGTTTTGAGACAGTTTCATGTAGCCTGTGTTGGACTTGAATCCACTATGTAGCAAAGGGCGATGAATTCCTAATCCTCCTGCCTCTGATTCTGTTTCCCAGTTGATAGATGACAGCCATGGACTTTCAGGCCTGGCTTATGTAGTACTGCCAGGTGGAACCTAGGACTTTGTGCATATTGGGCAAGCAACTATTCTGCATTGCAGCCTGACTCAGCTCGTTTAAAAGCCCTGCTTAATCTTATGTGTAGTCCAGTGGCTGGTTCGATGCCGTGTGTATAGGAAACCACACCAATATTTTGTTTAAGAAATAAATGAACCACTTTAGGAAGATGGCAGGAAGAATTTTCTCCCTATTTTTAATATTGTAGCTCTTTAGGTCACCTGAACTATTGAAAGTGATTTGTTATATCAAAAGATATATTTTTGGGGGTTGTGAATAACATTTTTAAATTTGGGATTAAAGTCTGTTTTTTTTTGAACCTCATATTTTTATCCAATACTAGCAGTCATACAAATTTTAACTGCCATGATTTTTGGTCTTAGCCTTTAAGTATGCTGCTCCTGCTGCATGAGTGCCCTAGAAAGCCAGCTACTCTCTCCTGTGGAATTGGTTTGAATGTTCTATTCCTGGAGAAGTTCACATGTATGTTCCCGGATCACTTTATTTCTCTTGTTGAACACTCGTCATACAGTTTTATAATCACAATCTTCTGGGATGCTAGACTTTTGGCATTGACAGAGCTGGAAATGTGCACACTTTGTACTGAAAATGTCTCTTTAAGAATCTCAGGTGTAAATTTATGTTCCTTGCAGGGTTTTAAATAATTTGACTCATTAACTTGTGAACACATTAAGTTAGTGTCCCACGTATGCCAGGTACTTGACGGAACTAAGTTTTTCCTGGAAGGAGCTATAATTTCATGCACATGCACTTTGAAGACAAGAAGTTAGAGGTGGCTACTGGAGGTAAAGGGGGCACCTGGAGCCTTCCTAGAGAAAGGAGCAACCTTATGCTCCGCCAAGGCTGACTTGCTCCACTTACATACTCTACTTGAAGAAAGTTAGGCTTCCTGGTTCTCTCAGAGAGTGACTTCGGTTGGATTGTACCATACACTCCCTTTTTTGTTTGCCTAGGGAGAGCAGCCGGTGGCTTACCTTAGGTTTTGTGATCAATTAGACAATTCATGTATAAATCTACTGGATTATTACTGAGTTTTGATCACATGATAGATGTGGGAGAATTAAGTAAAGCCCAGTCAACTTAAAAAACAGTAGACCTATGTATGTTTTTAAAGAATAGATTGTCAGTAATTTAGGTTAAGTGGATGTCTGCTTTGTGGGTAGAATTCTTGGAATTTATGGAAAAGTAGACATTTAGATTCCTTGGCAGTTGCTATTTTAATTTATTTTGTAGACAATTCAGGTGTTTCCTCATTAATATAGAAGACTTATTGAACTTGTTAATGAATCTGTTTTGTGTTTTAGATTTCGAAGAAGATGATTTGTATGGCCAGTCTGTGGAGGATGATTATTGTATTTCACCATCAACAGGTAAGTTGTAAAACAAACAAACAAAAAACAAAAACCCTATTTCTTTGATTTGGCTGTTTAAAAGGATCAAGTAAGTATGATTGTCATCCTGGGCTGGAGTCATAAGACTGTAATACGTAAGTTTTAAAAAAGATATGAAGCTGGTCAGTAGTGGCACATACCTTTAATCCCAGTACTTGGGAGGTAGAGACAGGTGGATCTTTGTGAGTTCGAGGCCAGCCTGGTCTAGAGAGTGAGTTCCGGACAGCCAGGACTACACAGAGAAAGCCTGTCTCGAGACAAACAAAACAAAACAAGATATGTGTATGTGTGTATTTATTTATATACTCACATTTTAAAATGTAAAGTTTTTATGATGGTTTATTTGAAAACAGAAAATAGACTTTATATTTATAGTTCAGGGTAGCCCTGACTTCTTGGAGGTCCTCCAGCTTTGGCCATACTTAGATGGGTTTGTAAGTATGCCCCACCAAGTTCACCTGTAAGAGTTTGTTACTCATGACTAATTTCTGTGCATGTGTGCACTTGTGTGTGTTTGTGTGTAGGTTCATGTTGTGTGCATGCGTGGGAAGTGTGGGAGAGCCTCAGGTGTCTTGTGTCACTCTTCATATTAGTTCTCTGAGACAGTATCTCTCAGGCTGATGGCCAGCAAGCCTCAGGGATCCTGCTGTCTCTGCCACCCAAAGCACTGGGCTTCCAGACATGTACATGGCCAAGCCTGCTTTTCATGGGGACTAGGGATTGGAACTCAGACCCTCATGCTTGTGTAGTAAGAGCTCTTACCCACTTACCCATTTTAAACAAAAATGAAGCAGTTTAAGGAAAGCTTTGAAGACTTATTTTTCTAATAGTCTCTGTATCATACAGATATATAAATTCATTAAAATGTCAGTTAATCATAGTGAAATCCTAAGATCTCTGAAGGCAGATAGTAGTAAATTTTGATCAGGGTATTTGAGAGACTTATAGAGTCAAGGTCTGCTAGGTGTGGTGGCACATGTCTTTAACCCCAGCACTCGAGTAAGAAGTGGGCTGATCTCTGAGTTTGAAGCCAGCCTGGTGTATATGGCGAGTTCTAGGCCAGTCAGGACTACAGAGACTGTCTCAAAGACAAGTTGAGAGCTACAGGTTTGTTGAGTATGGTTTCTATGAAAGTGGACTCTTCATACAGCAGTGATTGTTCACATTTGGTGCAAATTAATAGTTACTCTCTAGGTAGGTACCTAGTGTGCTAACAGCACAAAAGTTACTCTTTCAGAAGTTGTTTTCCAGAGATTTATATGTATGGGCCTGGCTTACTGGATGCCTTGATCAGAGACTTCTGTGTGTCTCATGGCTTGATGCATATCCTGCATTATTCAGATTCTGGACACCCAAGCTGTGAGTTCTTTTTGTGTGCAATAGGAAGTCTACTGACATCACTGAATAGTAGGTAGTTAAATAGTTTTGCCTTTGATAAACTTACTTTTAACAAAAGCATGAGAATATGAACTTCTTTATTTTCTAGCACATTTACAGGGTGCAAAATGTAGCTTAGTAGGCATGCATGTAGTTTAGTAGGCATGTGTGAGACTCAACACCACCTTGTAGGAAGACAGCAACAACCAAAACACTCCACCACAAACAGTCAAGTAAGGAAAGTGTGTGGCATAGCAGTAGCATTAGACCAGAACACACTCTAGCCCTGCTGGCTTGGATCACAGCACACACCCCAGGCTAAACTGCAGTCTGGAATTTGTAAATGGACATTTCCTGTCCCGACTGCCCAGTCCCAAATAACCGACTCAGAAGCATACTATTACTTCTAAATGCTTTGCCAGTAGCTCAGGCTTGTTATTGACTAACTCTTATACTTAAATTAACCCATATTTCTATTTGTGCTTTGCTGTGTGACTCATGACTTGTTACTTCATTTTCTTCACTTGCTGCTTGCTCAGCAGCAGCTGACCTCACCTGACTCCTCCCTCTTTCTTCTCATCATTAGCAGTTTGGCTTTCCAGCCTAACTTCCTGCCCAGCTACACCCTGTCAGCTTTTCATTACCCAATGAGAGTAATACATATTCATAGTATAGAAAAGGATTGTCCCACAGCAGGGATTCCCTGTTTCAGAGTCTCAAAAGTTAGGATAGCAGGCCTGAGCACCATGTGCTGGGCCTAGGTTATTTTTTAATGTGTGTTTTCAGGTAATTTCCAATGAGAAATGAGTAGTTTTAGAATAGTTTCTGTTATTTAAAGCAGCAGCCTGTGGCAGAGCTGTAGGCTTGGCTGCTCTGTGAAACAGAACCACCTCTTCATTACTGCTGCCATGGTTGGTGTCTGTCCTAGTTTGCTCCTTTGTGGCTATAATAAAACACCAGGACATAAAACAACTCGGGGAGGAAAGGGTTTATGAAAATAAATGCCCCCGCAGACATGCTCACGGCCATCCTGGGTGGTAATTCCTCAGGTGAGAAGATCAGGCATCTCAGTATCTGAATACCCTTCAGACAGTATGTCTCATTTAGGGAATTAATGAACAAATGATGTGTTGAGTAGCTTGGGGAATAAAAACCTAACCTTCCTTTGTTCATTCAAGAGGTGAGCATACTGTACTCATGGTCTAATAAAGCCTGCAATTCAGTTGCTTTGCCAATTAATAGAAACTTCTAAACTTTAGTCACAAATACATGTATTTTGATTTCTAAGCATATTTTTCTTGATAAAAGGCGATTTTAAAATGTAACTCTTAATAATTTCCTTTAGTAAGATTTTTCATACTGATTGTTGAATGTATGTCAGGGCAGTAATAACAAAAGAACCAAGAAAAGCAATTTGAATAATGTATTTTGTTTCAATTAATGTGATATATTTTAGTTCAAAACCAATACCCAGTATCAATTTGTGTGTAAGAAGAACACCCTTCTTCCTTCCCCCCTCTTTCTGGTCTTTTTATTGAAAAGCAGTGGTGTGAGGTCCTGTTCAGACAGTTAACTGCTGTAGTCTGATGGGTGGAGAACATTCCTGAGCATGCTTGACAGGAGAGGTGAGTGGGCTGGGAAACTGGGGAGTATGTAGGTAGAGTGGTGGCTACTGAGTGGTGCCTGTTCTGGGAGAGTCAGAGTTCATACAAGTTATAGTATGGAAGAAGCCTGGGATGGGAAATAGGAGCCAGAACAGAAAATGGGAACCAGATTATGAAAGATCTTTTTCAATTTATTATCTGTCCCTTTTGACTGGAGGCATTTGACCAGGGAGGAAGTTTAGCAGGTGACCGATGATGTACAGAGTAGACTAACAGACTACTCTCGGGCAGATTGGAGCTGGGGCTTGTAGGACAGTTTCTTTTCTTTCTCTGTTTTTTGTCTGTTATTTTGGCCTTTTCAAGACAGAGTCTCACTGTGTTGCTCTGGGTGTCTTGGAACTCACTATGCGGACCAGGCTGGCCTCAAACTCACAAAGATCTGCCTGCCTCTGCCTCCTAAGTACTGGGATTAAAGATGTGTCTACCATGTCCTGCAGGGCAGTGTTTCTCTTAAGCTTCCTTGCTGGTATGAAAGAAAGAGTAATTGTTAAATACAGTTTTCTTGCCTTTTTTTTCAGGGAGGATGCTGAAAGCTGTGCCTTTAATACACACACAAATGTGTAGGAAATAGTTGTGGGCAGTTTCAGAACTTAGAATTGGCATTCCTTGGACTTTCATCTATGTTAAAATAGCTTGAATTTAAAAATTACCATGAATAACTTTCAAAAAATGCACTGAAGCTTAAGATTTAAAATGAAAAAAATTCTCACTTTTATTTTATTTTTACCCTTGCTTTGATTTTTATTTGTACTAGTTGCCTTTTGGGCTTTGATTTCAACTTCAAAGTTTGGACTACCTTCTGCCTGCTGTTTCCTATCCTTTCTGTCTCCTCCTGACCTCAGCCTCTATGGTTCCTTATTCTGTTGGCCTCTGTGGCAATCCCAACCACTAGCAAGGGCTTCAATGGCTATAGTACGAGTTTGGAAATTGGAAGTTTTTGTTTGAGAAGGTGTAACAGTAAGGGATATCCCCAGAAATAGAAGCTTCTAGCAGGTGGCATAGGAGCTTATAAGTAAAAACTTCTGCTTTGCTATGGAAATCTCTAGAGTGAAGTTTGTTGAAGGAAGTGTCCGATTTCTCATCCTAGTCAGCATTGGACTGATCTTTGATTTCTTGGGTCACAATAGTTTGAGACATAGTTGGAGAAATTGCACAGTTCATGTTGGACTAAGTAGAAAAGAATTTAGGAAAGCCTGAAAAACAATATGTAAATCTCTAGGCAGAAAATGACACCATTTTTATAGCTGATAGAGTAAATCTAAAATGTCACAGATTTTAAGGATTTACTTTAGATCACTAGAAATGAAAGACTCTCAATCTAAGTATTACATGATGTTAAGGTGCCCTCTGGTTATAAGACTGTAACCTGAGATTTTAACAATGGAAAAGGTGTTACAGAATCTGAAACAGGATGTTTCTTCAGTCTTTTATCTGTAATACTAATTTATCTCCTTGAATAAGTTGCAGAAGAATGCACATATATGTAAATCATATTTGTGCCTTTCTGAAATACTTTGTGGTATTCAAAAGTAAGACTAAAAATAATTACAGGGAAAATAAGATTAGGACAGGTCATTCAACCTAAGAAGCCTAACAAAACCAGTAACCATTTTAGTGAAAATGCTGGCACATCTAGAGAGATGCATTAGCTTCCAGTAAATACAGGTGCAGGACTCTGTAGTTTACAAAGGCAGAAGCTTGGCTGAGCGAGGTATAAAGTAATGGTGCAAAGGCAATATTCACATTAAGCATCGTGGGAGGAGGCTGTGGCTGCAAGTGCGGGAGTTAGTCCCAGTGTAGTTACAGGCAGCAGAAATCAGACTTCCCAAGGAATGCTGGCTTGTCAGAGTGGCCTTTTTTAAACTAAAGCATCTTTCATGTGTCCCCTTCTTCATGCCCTTATTTATCAATTTTGATGACCTAATCTGAGGAAAGGAAACTTGCATTTAGTTCTCAGTTTCTCTGCATGTGTTGAATTTTCCCCTTGTTGAGTCTGTAGTTTTTTTTACTATGTCCTTAACCTCCTTTATCCTAACTGCTCCAGTCTAGTGATTAATTTGTTTCTCTAATACTTGGTAACTGTGTTACTCATTTGGATTTTAAAGTGTGATGCTACAGTTGTTTTCTTACCTGCTAATCTATAGTTCATTGACTCATGGCTGTCTGGTTTCTGATTATAAATTTTATATATGGGCTGTAATTTTATATTCTCTGCATTAGCTATAGATTTTGGAGGTGGTTTCTCTTCCAACAGTAATACCTTCCTGGAGCCATGCTCAAGTCCAGTGTAGGAATTCTAGGCAGTGGGCTTACTGAGTTCTTACGGAAAGTGAAATGGTGGAAAGACCCATAATGCCTTGCTTTATTGGGCTTCGTTTGTGTTTCTGTCTTAGCATACTGACTTCACTTCCTTGCAGTCGAACAGTCTTGAGGATGAAGCTCAGTGGTGTCCAGTTGAGGTGAATGTTTCCAGACTTTGGGCTTGCGTGAATGATGGCACAGTGGCACAGCCAGCATGTTAGAGAAATGTGGGCCAATATCTGCAAGCCAGAGTTTGAGTTTTTTGTTTGTTTGTTTGGTTTGTTTTTCAAGGCAGGGTTTCTCTGTGTAGCTCTGGCTGTCCTGGAACTCACTTTGTAGACCAGGCTGGCCTCGAACTCACAGAGATCCTCCTGTCTCTTCCTCCCTAGTGCAAGTGCTAGGATTAAAGGTGTGTGCCATTACTGCCAAAGTCAAAGTTTTAGATACATGTCACTGGTTTATGGTGGCACTGTATGATTGGAAAATGAGTTGTTGAATACTTAAGGCCTATTGAGGAATGGAGAGATGATGGCTCAGGGGTTAAGTAGACACTTGCTGTTCCTGCAGAGGACCACCCATAATCTCAGTTCCAGAAGATCCAGTGCCCTCTCTGACCTGTGAGGGCACATAGCACGCATGTGATATACAGACTTCACACTTAGGCAAAATATTTACACATTATATAAATCTAGAAATCTAGGACCTGGAAGACAACACCTAAGCAGGCTGGGGCAGCAGATGCCACTACGCTGAACAAATATATAATGGAGAGATGGGAGAGAAAGAAAAGCGGGTGATTCATGCACTCTGGAGAGGTGGAACTGGAGATGCAATGGCGGTGAGGGACAGGCCTATATGAGGTACCATGCTGATGTCCTGGGGCTGTGGTGTCACTGTGTGCTGCCCCTGAAGGTCATATCTGGGTCTAAGCTCTACTGTAGCCGGTGTCTGTGTTGATGTCCATGGCCTGGGTTACCGTCAAAGGCCAAGTGGATGACCTTGGTCTAGACTGCTGCCTGAAGCCACATCCCACCTGCCCCTCACTGTTGGCAGGACAGCTGACCCCACTCCTTGCTCGCTGCCTAGGAGAGCTCTGAGGGCATGAGTGTGGGAGAGCTGGCCCTGCTTCTTGTTGGCCATGGAGTGCCAGCACAGGATGGTTTGTTTACCTTGCCCCTTGCCAGGGTGGTGCTGGAGAGTCGGCCCCGATGGCACCAGTGCAGGAGATCCCGTCCTGCCTTTGCTAGCTTCCATAGGCAGGAGAGTCAGCTGTGCCTCTCCCCTGGGAAAAGTGGGAGAGCTGGCCCTGGCGGCACGGGCACAGGAGAGCAGGTGGGATGACCAACTCAGCTACCACCCAGACTCAGATCCAGGGCTTTGAGTTGGCCCACTCCAACATCTACCCCATCCCTGAGCTGCTGAAATCTGTGAAGGACCCAATCCTGTGTAATCAAAACTGCAGGATCTCCGCGACACAGCGCAACAAGAGGATATTGGCGAGGAGTCCCAGTGAGGATCTGGAATTGATAGTGTAGCAGAAACCTGCGGCCTGGAACCAGACCTGTGTCTCATTGCAATGAACATTTTTGGTCAAAGGATATACTTTGTGTGACACACTGCCGTTTCCACAGCAAGATTGTTTGTTTTCTTTTTTGTGGGGGAGGTTTGAAGGGTGGCAGGCAGACATGGAGATGAGTGAGATTGGGTTGTGTGATAAGAAATTCACAAGAAAATAATTCTAAAAATGTAATTTTTACATTTAGGACTTAGATTTTGGTAACCTTTGGAATCTGGCAAAATTAGTGTTTCTTGGATAGCAAAATTTAATGTTGACTTCGCTATGCAAATGCATTTTGAGTGTTTTCTTAATCAGATAAGTAAGTTTGATGTGTACTTTAAAATATCAGTGCCAAGAGAAAATAAAGGAGCATAATAGTGGGCAAGGATGAAATGAACGGAACGGTCTTGGAGACTGGGGGAAGGAAGGAAGAACAAGAGATTAGTGAGGTGCTAGACTAAGGGCTTTGACTAGAACTTGGGTAGGATTTATACTGTCTTGGAATATTTATAATTTCATCACTTGTCAAAGTGATTCTAAGTGGTGATCAAATTTGTGTGTACAATCATGCATGTGCGCATGCCTAGCTCTGTGTGTGTGTATGTGTGTAGTGAATGCATGTGTGTGAATATGTAGATGCCTTCCTTCTGTACATGAACGTACAGAGACCAGAGTAGTACATACTGATGTTTTCCTCTCTTTCTTTCTGCTTCAGTGCCTTCGATGGGATTTCTCAATTTCAGTATTGAGAATCAAACCCAGGGCCTTATGCACACTAGGGAAGCTTTTACCAATGAACTATAGTCCCATCTCCTTTATCTTAATTTTTGTTAAAAAAATAAGAAAAAGTTAGGAACTGGCTATATTACAGCATTCTTCATTTTGTCTTCTAGCTGCTCAGTTTATTTATTCACGGCGTGACAACCCTGTAGAAGAATATGGTTATGAAGATCTGAAAGAGTCTTCTAATTCTCTTTTGAATCACCAATTATGTGAACTTGACCAAGGTATGGCTTTTTAAAAATAACATATCTTCATTAGCTGAAAATGATTAATCACCAGGTAAGAATTTGTTAAGTTTATTGAGATTATTCAGAGTAATGAATATGAACAGTAATGATACAAGCATATCTTATTCTTTGAAGGAAAATTTGCATCTTATTTAATGTGTCTATTGAGAAGTCTGTTGAATTGTATGATTGAGAATTTGATTCCATTAAGCCTATCAGCTGTTGAATACCTGGGATTTTTGAATTTGAGTTTTCTCATTCTTTCATGTTTTATAAGGAAGAGAAATTCCAGTGATTTATTCAAACAATTTTTAAAGAATTGTGGTCCATGAGGTTTTAGAGAGCTGATGACTAAATGACAGGAGTTGCTTTATTTACAAGAAGGATAGCTTCCAAGAAGTTTAAGGAAGAAACCTCTGAAAAGCAAAGTAACCCAGAGTAACAATCACAGCTATTATGTCTGTGAGTGAAGTCAAGATGGAACCTGTAAGGAGTAGCAGCATTGATTGTTTGCTTCTTTTTAACTCTTTTAAACATTAGAAAAGAATAGCTATGTTTCAGCTGCCTTTTACTAATATGTTTCACATGTGACATTGCTTCAAGAATTTCTCAAACCATAGATTGATAGAGTAAGCTGACCAGGTACGTGAGTAAGGCTGTCTGGAGAATGAGGCTGAGCTGCTCTGCTCTCCCTTGGCAGTTGTACTTTTCCTATACATGTTTGTTAATGTAAAGTTTATAATTGACTTGGAAACAGAAAGAAATGGGAGACCTGTAAGCTGATCTTTGAATATGTTAATAAAACAGTTACTGGGGCTAAAGAGGAGGCTCAGTGGTTAAGAGCACTTGCTGCTCTTCTAGGAGACCTGGATTAAGTTCCCTGTACCCACATGGTGGTCCACAGAGCATCCATTACTCCAGTTCCATGGGATCAGATACTTACTTCTGACCTCTGGGGCAGTAGACTTGGGCATGATGCACATACGTACATGAAGGCAAAACACTCATATATAAGGAATAAATATTTTTTTAATGCCAGGGGCTAACAAAATCAGGGTAAATAGAAGGAAGGCATAGCTACATAAATCAGAAAGTAGGAGAAATTAAATTTTGTCAACTGTGTAGATTGACTTGGACATCTGGTGGATTTCAGAGGTAGGTGCTGTACTCAGGAGTGGTAGCATGGTCATGAGGGATAAGAAGGCAGGAGTAGAGCAGAGGTCCTTTTTCTGCCACCTGTGCTTCTGTGCTCAGAGATTAAGTCCAAGTTATTTGAGAAAGGAGGCTAACTTTCCATCCTGACATGTAACTACTTACATAGCAGGGATAATTGTGACCCATGTTAACTAACTGCTTAGCAGGCTCCTATTAACATACTGAATCTGCCTGGCCTTATTGGTAAGTCTTATTTCGTAGGAACACGAATAGGCTATGGATTAATTAGGCCAGCCTGGCTATAGTCTCCACTTTTCACCTCCTTAGTACTTTTCCTCCTTATTAATGTGGAGGAATAGATACTATGATTAATGATTAACGTTCTGATACCTCTTCTGCTAAATATCGCCATCCAATTTCAGTGATTCATGTTTTAGTTCAGTACGTAATTCTTTCCTAATAACTAGGAAAGTCTGTGTAAATCTTACATAGAGCCAAAGCAGAATTGTCTTGGTATTTAAGGAATTTATTTTTGTAATTAGAAAAGTGCAGTTAAGCATGCAGTATTGCTTTTACTAAGGAAAGTCTTGATAGTAGATGCCTTACCGTGTTCAACATAGAAACTTATGAGGTGCATGTGAATTACATTCTGTGACATGTCTGGCATACAGAGTTTCTGTGAGGATTGGATATTATCAGTGTGAAAATTGCCAAGTGCCATATACACAAATGAGTATCTGTTTTGATTCTTTAGCCTCTAGGTACCTGGTCCCATTTTAGCTCCTAAGGATGTAAGACTGATTATGTTCTACTGACTTTATCATAGCTTAGTTATAAGAAAAATGAAAATCTTTAAGCAGTGCAATCCCAGGTTTAATTATGGTTTTAAAAATGAATGTTCCTTTCCTTCTTTATTTCTTAGATTTTATTATTTTGGTCTTAAATTATTTTGATAATTTTAAAGGATGATATTTGTCGGTAATGGAGAGAGAGCTCAGCTAGTTTGGAAAAAAATTAGCAGTTCGTGACATGTAAGAAATATAGTTAGTGGTTGCCTGGGATCACCAAAAGTTTATAATAGTCTCCCACAATCCCTTTCCCTGTCTAGGCATGCTGGAAGTGATTGGGAGAAATTTCACCATGACTGTCTCAAAATGTTAGTGTGTCATTTGTATTTTTTTTGAAGATTTGTTATTTTTGATTATGTGTATATGTGTATGTCTGTGTGTTGGCATGTACACATGAGTGAAGATGTCTGGAGACCTCAAAAGAGGGTATTAGATCATCTGGAGTTGGAGTTACAGGCTGATCTGATCAACCCAATGTCAGTGCTTGGGAACCAAATTTGGGTCTTCTGTAAGAATAGTACCTATCTGCTCTTAACCTCCGATCCATCTCTCCAGCTCCATCCATTTGTATTTTTTAAGCAATTGGGAACATGTAACCTTATCCTGTACTGAGAATATGTATTGTTTTATACAATTTATATGTATTTTTTCAAGTATTATTTAGAAACATTACATTGATTTCTTCATTTCTGAGATGTGAGAAGACAGTGAATAGTAGAAAAATATAACCATTGTAAGTAATTTGTACTAAAGAAAAGGAGAGTTTGACTTGCTAGTATAATTTAAAATTCTCTGGTCAAATGTGAAGATCTTTCACGATGAGAGCTCTTTCAAGATGCTGTATAGTACAGCTCTTTATCTCTGTTGTGTGTTCTAGCTCGTCTTTACTCATGCCTTGATCACATGAGAGAGGTACTGGGAGATGCTGCGCCTGATGACATACTGATTGAAGCAATTCTGAAAAACAAGTTTGATGTCCAGAAGGCTTTGTCAGTGGTTCTGGAACGAGTCAATGTGCAGAATATGAAGGAGAAGAGTGAAAGAGCAGTGTCTGCAGGAAAGGCATCAAAAGGTATGCTTTCACACCTCCTAGCTCCTTTGGGACGCTTAAGTTCATGGTGCTGAGCAAAAAGTTAATTTGCTTGAGTTGTTAGTTGGCTACTTCAGTAATCTCAGTTATTATCAGTTGGCTTTCTAGTTTGCAATTTTGTAAAGACATTTTTATTTTATGTATATGAGTGTTTTGCCTACATTGATATCTGTGCCCCACATATATGCAGTGTCTTAGGAGGTCAAAAGAAGGTGTTGGATCTCCTGAACTGGAGTTAAGGATGGTTGTGAGCCACTGTGTGGGTGCTGGGAACCAAACCATGTTCCTTGGTAAGAGAAGATTGACAATGCTCTTGACTATTGAGCCAGCGCTAGCCCCCAGTTTGGGGATTTTTAATTTGAGTTTTGTGTTTGCTTCCTGTGTATTTGCATAACCAATAGCACAAAGAAAATAAAATCAGATAAAAGAAGACATTTTCCTTCTTGTTAGTTTCTTATTGAACTTTATAAATTCCTAATGAAATGAGACAGAAATGAGTATCCAGCCATTAATGATAAAAATTCTTCTGTACTTAGGTCATAGATAATTATCATTTCATGTTATTTGAGTATCATTAAATAATATAAAGTATTAAAATTATACTCTTCATATTTCATTTTTAGCAAGTGTATAAGAAAACAAGAATAGATTTTTAATTTTAAATTTGTAGGTTTGGGGTTTAGAATTTTGTGGACATGAAAACTGAGGTACAGTTGTATTAATTGGCGTGATTCTGTTAGTGGGAGTGTGGTCATTTGTCAACTGGATTGATATGTCCTTTAATCTTTGGGTTAGGCCTCTGCAAAATTGCATGCAGCCTACACCTGTGAAATCAGTATGTTTCTGTATGTGGGGATTGGGGCTCAGGCGTACTTTTAGGTTTTTCGAGACAGGGTTTTTCTGTAGCTTTTGGAGTCTGTCTTGGAACTAGCTCTGGTAGACCAGGATGGCCTCGAACTCACAGAGATCCTCCTGCCTCTGCCTCCCCGAATGCTGGGATTAAAGGCGTGTGCCACTACCACCCAGCTCAGGCTTACTTTTAATTGATTGTAATGATAATGTCTTCTCTATTAATCAAGTGTCCCTAGAACACAGGAGATCACAGGTGGTGTTTGCTTGTTGTTTTTAATGTATTAAAATACAGAGAAAAATGAACCCAGTTTTTTATTTTTTAAAAGAAGTTTTAAAAGCTTTAAAAGTTTAAAAAGTTTTAAAATGGTAATCATGGCAATTTCACTGTGATAGAGCTTCACATTCATGAAATCTATGATTCCATGATAAATCCGTGGAAATTAGAACGTTTACTCACATACAGCAGTGAAAATAGTGTGAAAGTCATCTTAGGTTGGTAGAGGTAATATTCCTCTTTTGATTGCCTCATTGTCCCTGTTGCTAAATAATGAACATGTTTAGTTGTAATCAAAGGAAGCACTTAGTAATTAAATGCCTTATTTCATGTCTCCTTTTGGTTGCTGTGACTGTCTTCTGCAAATGTCAACTCGCTCATCTGAACATTAATGGCTCTTGTAAGGTAAGGAGTCTTATTTTCTTCTAATGAAGTTTCAGTTGAAAATGTTCAAAATTCTTGCCCTCAATCAGAAAATCATTTGGATAGCAATAGCAAATCTTTTGATTGTTCTAGTGCAATAGCAAAATATGGATCACATAATTCTTCACTTGTGCCAAGTTACTATTTACTTCATAGAAAAAAGAAACTTGACAGACCCCAAAGTGAAAAGGAACTAGAATCATGTAAGTTAACAAAGGAGCTGTCCCTGACACCCCTGACTGATGATGTGCCAAGAGATCCTTGTGCACGTCTGCCGTCAGTCAGTCTGTCCTCCACAGTCAGCCTGCAGAGTGGGCCTTGTAAGACTCCAGATGCTCCTGCATCTGAATGTGCTCCCGAGGAGGATTTCACTTTCAAAGGAATACCAGACTTAAAGTCCTTAATGAGAGGGAACATAGCAGCCAGTGGTTCTCTGGGTGTTCAAAGCAGCGTGCTACCTGATTTTCAAAGCACGCCAGCACAGACCATCTTGGGAAGTTTAAATAACCCGTTGCACTTACCTGTCTCATTGGAAAATAATTTTAATCCCAGTATAAACACCGAAGCTGGACAAAGTGCCAAGAATAATATTGTAAAGAATAACAGTTTACCGTTTTCCCAGTGTGAAAGTCTATCCCTAGCTGAGCTGGTTGAGGAACACAGAGAAAACAGTCCCAGCCAGTGCTTTACTTTATCCGACCTGTGTAACCAGTCATCTGCTAGCTTGGGGTCCCTTCCCTTGTCACAACTGGCAAACCGCTCTCCATCTTCTAATGAAGTATCAGAGTTAACAGGATCTCTGTCATCGTTGGCATTTTCCAAAACTTCTCCCACAAGAGACCTGGAGAATTTGTCCCTTTCTGATTTGATTGCAAAAACGATTGAACTAGACAACTCTCCAATTAAGAGAGATTCCTTTGAGCTCAGTTTATCTGAATTGAGGAATCCTGCAATTGATTCAAATATTGATCTTAGTGTCCTGATAAAAACTCCAGAGTTTGTTTCAAAGCCTGTAGTTGACCCATCAGTTGCTCCAACAGCAGACACTAAAGTTCTAACTTCAAAGTTAGGGAAAAATTCCAGTTCTACTAAGGATAGTAAGAAAACTAAAAGAGGTTCCCTTGCTAAGAAAGCACCATTGTCTCTGGCGTGGACCAAGGCTCTTGCTGCTAGGCCTTCAGCTTTTGCTTCAACGCTGTGTCTTCGTTACCCGCTGAAGAGCTGCAAGAGGCGCACTCTTGACCTCTACAAGACTTTCCTTTATAGCAGACAAGTTCAAGATGTATCTGACAAAGAAATGAGTCCTCTTGTAGCAATAACGCCATTTGACTTCAAATCAGCATCCCCCGATGACATTGTAAAAGCCAATCAGAAGAAAGCATTTACTAGAGAATAGTAATGAGAGGAAAACTCGGTTACTGTTGCAAGCTTTTTAATCTTAATGTAAAGTCTCTGTAGGATCATTTTCGATTATGGGATCAAATTGTGATTTTTTTTATTAAAATTGTCTTAAGTCCATTTTAACAGCTTAAGTTGGTAAGGATTTTTGCACTGAAAGTTTTTTATTTTAATGATGTATTTTTGGAGTAATGACTGGTTTCATTTGAATGCTAGCTCATAGAGTATGTTTACAATGTGCATGTGGAAACATTGTGAATTGAACTTCAGATGTTTCATTTGACAAACAACTTTCTTAAGTTTTATGAGGAGATATTTTTTTCTATGAACTATTTTGTGCTTTTTTCGTAAATGAATGTGCAACTACTTGGGCTTATAGTATGAAATTTGTTCTTAGGATGCATAGCATAGTTGAGATATGCTTATATTTTCAAGTATTATTGGCATCATTCCTAGTTTTATTATTTTTCTTAGGTGACTACTACAACTTTCCTATTAGAAATTTTTCAAATTCTTGATTTTTGAAAGTACTGTGAATTATGGTTGAGGTGCATTTTTAATGATAAGATGAAAATCTTTTAAGGGACCATGTATATATTGCAGCTAAACTAATACATAAATTATTTTTATACATTATATGTTTTATAGATTTTGAAGGCATCTTTAAAATAAACATAAAAAGTGTTTGGAAGTATGTTTGCATGTTATTTTAATAGGTTTTTGCCAGATTTCTTTAATAGTTTCTTTACAGTAAATAATGAGATATGGACCCTTCCTTTTTGCTCCTGATGACTGTAGGCCTGGCAGTGACTCATCAGAGGTGGCAGATCCCATGAGAGTGCTTGTAGTCAGTAGGAGAAGGATGTCTTCAATAGCGCTGGTCCTAGAATTTGGGAATCACCTGGAGAAGATTTTCTAAATACAGCCACTGTTACTGCTTTTCAGATGTCTGAGTTTGTTTCTCAGGATCCCTTGGGAATGTGGTTGTAGATGGTCTCCAGGTGGTACTTATGTCTGCTAAAATTTTAATGCCAAATATATCTGACCAACTTAATTTCTAATAATCAGGAATATCAAGGAAAATTACTTATCAGGGATAATGACCTTTTGCCTAGAATGATAAAAAGTAGTGTTTATATTTCTTGAATAAAGCTATTTCTTAGTGAACATTGAGTAGCTGCCATCTAAGTAGGAATTTTTTTTTTCTGGAAGCTACTTCACTATTCCTTGGGTGTATTTTTTTTTTGTGTGTGTGTGTATTCAATTTTTTCCTCTAGTTTTAGCTGTACATGATACTGCCATATCCGGTATTCTTCTGAGCCACAGCACACGTCCCACTTAGTATTTGTACCTGAGTATTTCATTGTTTATAATGTCTAGGCTATTGTAAAAACCAGAACATGCATTTTAAGATTAGCATTAACATTTGGGTTACCCCCAGCTACTCTTTGGTTGTCTAGTCTTTCACTTCTATCAGTTCAGTAGCTGACTTCTGACCAATTAGAGTTATGTATATAGGCAGTGTCCCGTTTAGAGTGGAATTGTATTCTAAGAGTTTGTGACGCATCATTACTCTGGATAGAGTAAACCCTATGCAAGTGGTTCTCTTTGCACATAAAGCCACAAATTCTCACTTAATTCACACTGAAGAGTGTGAAAGTATTATTTTACTTTTTAATGACAGTAATTTTCAAGAAGAAAAACAATACTTTGAGAACTGTACTGTTTTAAGTGAACCGTGTGTCCCTTTGTTGGTTGATTAGGATTGAAACTACAACTTGTCTTGGCTACAGGACTGTCGGACATGTGTTTGACAAGGCCTTGCCCTTTAGCTGTGGGAATGTGAGACTCAGAGGGTGAAGCCAAGAAACCTCTTTGCTGCTTCCACTTGTGGCCATGGTCCTTGGCAAAGAGGTGTGTTCATTGATAAATAAACCGTTGTTAGGGTGTTTACACTAAATGTGTACTGGCTGCTGTTCATTGACCAATTGCTGTCTTTGTAGCTCAGGGATGTTGAGTGTGTAAGGCTTACTTTATTTTCTATTTCAGATTTTTATGGTGACAAAGCCATTTCTGTTTGTGTTATGATCAGATGTCTCTATTTACATAGGAATACAATAAAATTAGCCCTAAACAATGTGAAAAATGTTCAAAATTTTTGATTTTTGCTCTTTTTGTTCTATTGTGTCCATGGGTGTTTTGTCCTGACATTGTAAAGAACAGAATTCTTAAAATTGACTGTCCAGAACCAGGAATTCATTCAGTACAGAACACTTAGCTTTTCCTTTTTTCCCATTTGCGTTCTCACCTATTTACCCTCTTGGCTTTCAACCTTTCTTTCTTGTGGTATCTGGGCCGTCCTGCATCTAGTTGTCACCCCAGTGATAATGTCAGGAAGGTGCTTTGGATATAAAAGGAAGCACTAAAGATAATACAGTGCAGAGAAAAAGAACAAGTTTGTCAATGGCTGCTATTTTTTAGATTGTCCTTGAACCTATATTTGGATTATTGAATTTTGGAAAAAATGATGTATCAATTTTATCTTTTATGTCCACAAATATATATATATATACAGTATATATTTGTTGTTAAAATTTATAGTAAATACATAAATATTTGTTTATAAAATGAGTTCTGTAGTAGCTTAGAAATTGTTTTCTGTTCTTTTAGTAATGGAATGTGTGTAAACAAAGATAATGTTGGCTAGAAATGGAAGAATTAATAGGAATTTCTATTACGTTTGTACCTATAATTATATAAAACTTGGTAACTGTGTGTTTTTTAGGCTGTTGGAAACATGTCACATTCTGAGTGTATATGTACATTTTTATAAAAGCTATGTTGAAAAAACTTACAATTTTGAGGTTTTCTTAAGTCAGGTACTTACCCCTGAGAAGTTTCTTTAGAAATTTGATACTTCAGAATGGTATTTTGTAATTAATGTGGAAAGTACTACTGTTCCATGTCTCTATAAATGAACTAAAAACAGTCCATCTTGGTGTGAAGAATTTCTTCTAATATTTTCATCATTTGTAGTTCTTGTTTTCTGTAGGATGTGTGTGCGTGCATGCATGTATATGTGTGTTATTTGATATTTTATGAGTCATATAGAAACATAGTTAGCCATACAGGTTAGGAGTTAGGGTGAATATTGATTTCAGAGATTATGGTGGAAGAAGAAAGAATTGAGTACATATTTCCTGCCTTGTCATGCTTGGGTTATATTGTGCTATTTAAAGCAGAACATTTTAGATGCAGGCGACATGCCAAGGTAACAGTGTGAGGATTCTTACTTCAAAGAGGTGGGTAGATGTAGACATGTATTTATAGCAAGTTGTAGCACATGTAATCCTGAAACTGATGTCTTTCTTTTCCCCATCTGAACTGCTGCTTCCTTGTTTTTTCCTGTCTTATCAGTCCCACCCTCTGTCTCTCAGATCAGAAACCTAGCATCATCTTTGATTCCTCTCTCCCTGACCTGCTACTTATAACTGACTGCCACACTTATGTCTAATGTATGAGGAAGCATTTATGTATGCATATATGCATGCAGATAGTGTCCGTTCTTATTTGGGGTAATCATTTCACTGAGTGATGGCAAATACTGAATTAGGATATACCGAGACATTCTTTCTATATGACATATATGATCACTGTCCTGTAATTGATAAGCCACTGGTTGCATGTCCATCAGTCACTTAGCATATAACTTTGTTTTAACACGTGCCTCTATTAAAGATACATTATTTAGTATTATTACTGTATCTTATTAGTACATTGACATTGAGTTCACAGAGATTCATAAAGTACTACTTCATCTAACATTCACTTTGTATTCATAAAGTATTTCATAGTTTTCTTATGCCTAGGTGTTTTAGGCATATCAGTATTCTTCCAAGAAGGCAAAAATAGAAAACCATGATAGCAAATGAACCCTGAAAAGCACATGTTTACAGTACTAGAGCTGAAACAAGAGAATAGTGTTGCTGTGTTTGCCCTCACCTAGGAACTTATCTGTTGATGGCTCTAATTGTTCAGTGTTCCATTCAGGTCGGAAAGTGATGTCCGCAGTGCCCTGAGTAGTGATTTGGGGTTGCAGATATATGATAGTGAAAATTTGAATACCCAATTTGGGGTCCATGAATCAAGGGGATCTGATTCAGTATTCCCCATCCTTAGTGATTTCTTTCAAGACTTCTAGCTTTTGAAGAACTACAGCAACATCTAAGTAGTCTCTTGATTCAGTGCATTTTCTCTTAAAGTATTTCATACACTAGACCCAGAGTAAATTTTCTGAAGTGTTCATGTATTCTTTTTTTTTTCTGCCTAATTTTTCTGCTTTTCTTTCTTAAGCCCTTCTAACTGATACGTTTAGTGTTACACTGTGTAGTCTCATGGGCACACCTCCTTGAGCCTCTTCTCCTTTCCCCTCCCCTCTTGTACCTGACTATGTTCTCTTCAGACTAGAGTTCATAGGAGTTTTATAATATCCTGGGTCATAGTGTCTTCGTATGCATCTGTACCTCACTGTATTCTTTTATTTCCACCCCATAGGAAATTGTTATCACACCTGCAGATACCTACTTTTTCTATTGCCTTTCCATATTTTTAAGTTATTTGTATTCTTTTTAAAGCTGTTATTTAATTTTCGTCTACTTTTTTTCTGTTTTAACTTTAGTAAGTTTTAGGGATATGTGTGTGTATGTATAAATGTATCTATAAACACAGTTATATGTATGTAATTGTGTGTATACACACATACATACATACACACGCACACACACACACACACACACACATATATATAGGCTACATATATTAGTCCTTATAGTAATTGTTACTTCTGATTCCTATTTTGCCATGTGTTAAATTTTGGCTTTGTTTAGGCAGTTTTATTCTGTTGTCCATGTTGGCCTAGATTCACTGTGTAGCCCATGATGGCTCTAGCTCATAACCATTCCTGCCTCAGCCTCCCAGGTTCTGGGATAACAAGGTGTGTACCTTTACTTTCAGCTCTTAGGGTATATCTTAGAAGATAAACTTTTTGCAATTTTTAAATCAAATTTGTCTTTTTTTCTTAAGACCTTTTGTTTGAAAGTTCTGATTCATTATATTAATTAATATAGAGTAATTCAGTATTTTAATACCTTTAACAGATTCTTTTATTTTTACCTTTTGTGTCTTTGATTCAGTGACATTGAGGGCTAACACAATAAATTTGGTTTCCCTACCAGCATCTTTCCTCTTTATAGAAAGGTAGGTTTCTTATTAGACCTGTTGTGACATATACTAAATTGTTCTCTATCTTGGGGCTCTAGTAATATATTTTTAGGTCCTGTAGCTTTGAATTTCTGTTCAGTTTTTTGTAGACTGACTTACTTTCTTTCCTTCCCTCCCCTCTCCTCCATCCTTCCCTTCCTCCCCCTCTCCCTCCNTCCCTCCCTTCCTCCCTTCCTTCCTTCCTTGTTTTCCGAGACAAGGTTTCTCTATATAACCCTCCTGGCTGTCCAGGAACTCACTCTATAGACCAGGCGGCTTCAAACTCAGAGATCCACCTGCCTCTGGCTCCCAAGCGCTGGGACCAAAGGTGTGCGCCACCACGCCTGGCAATAGTTTTGTTTTTCTGTGTTATCTTTCAAATAGCTTTCTTCCCCATTTAAGTTTTGGAGAAAGGTTGTTTAATGATTACAAAATGCCCTTGGAGACAAGAAAATGCTGTCTCCATGGATACAGATGGCTTTAGATAACATTAAGTATTACATTATTAGTGTTCCATTAGATCTTCTTATATCAAGTCTAGTCTGATAATGCAGCACATTGAATATTCTCTAATGTGCTAGTTTCTTTTTGTTATTTTATTTAAGATGATATCCATTCATACAATTAGTTTATAGTTGTTGGTTTATAACTTGCTGGGTAACTGAGGATAGATAGCTCTCTCAAACTCAGATCCTACTGCCTCAACCTTCTCAGTGGTGGAATTACAGATCTCTATCACCATACCCAGCCCTCATTTATTTTTTAAATGGATTGACGTCTTAATATTAGACCTTCTTTGTCTTTTTACATTGAATCCTTTTTCTTATCTTCCTTTCAGAATACTGCAAAATGTTTTTTGATTTAGTAGTACATGATCATGATTTTATGGCTTATGTTTTTGATGACAAATAGAAGATGGAGCCTCCTTGTTTGCCTGGAATACCTGCCAGATGTTCTATTCTTGTGTGTTTTTAGTGAATTAGTTACTATTTTTGTTGCTGTGATGAACCTACTAAGCAGCTTAAGCGAGTATTTGGTTTCATGGTTTGTGGGTTAAATCCACAAGGCTAGCAGCATAGATTATAAACCCTGTTTCTGTCCTCTTATGACCCACTTTCAGTGAGGCTCCATCTCTGAGAAGTTCCAAAACCTTCCAAAGCACTGCCATCAGCTGGGGACCTGTTCTTTAAATGGACAAATCTGTGGGAATATTTCACATTTGCGCAGCTAGCTAGTCTGAGTCTTTTGTGGCTTTTATTTCTGCAGCACTCTTCTACCCTTCCTCTCTTCTCCTGAGCTTTCTTTCGGATCTTCTACCTCTGTCTCTTTGATTTTGTTTTCTTCTGTATGTTTGAGTCCTTGGCTGTACTGGATGTCTGGGTGCCCGGGGCCTGCTGACAGCAGGAGAAGGCATCAGAACCCCTGGAATGAGGTGCAGGTGGTTGTCTGGCCCCACCGGCTGCTGGGAAGCAGGTCCTGTGGAGGATGAGGAGTGCTCAGTAACTGCTACTCCAGCCTCCTTTCTCTTGTTTACAAACCTTTTCTTTTATTTTTAAACTCTTCTTAGCCACAGTATTTTTACTGTATTACATATGGTAGAATATAAAAACAATTTCTTCTCTCATTCATGTTCTGCATTCTTCATCTGCTTTTAAGTTGTTTTTTATTTTTCTTAGAGTGTCTTCCTATAACCTCTGTCTTGGCATGTTTGAATATTTTTTATTTGAGAAAGAGGGAGTTTGCTTATTTATTTTAGCTTTAAAAATATATTTATTTCATATTTTAAGTGGGGTTGCATGTGCATATGGATGCAGGTGCACATGGAGACAAGAAGATGGCATCAGATTCCCCTGGAGCTAAAGTTACAGTGGTTTATTCAACATGTGCTCAGAATAGAACTTGAGTTCATGCAGGAGCAGGACATGTTCTTAACTGCTGAGCCATCTGTCCAGCCACTGGAATTTCACTTTTCAACAGTGCCGTTGAAGAAGAATGGAGAGCATGTAGGGCTGAACTGGGGCCATCTTGTGTTCTTGACCTTGCTGTATTCTGTTCTTGGCTCATACCTAGTACAGCTTTGTAAATATTTTGTTTCTTTCTTGGAGGCAGAGCATAAAACTTTTACCTTTTTTTTTCTTTTTCTTTTTCTTTTTTTCTTGTTTCTTCAAGACAGGATTTCTCTGTAGCTTTGGAGCCTGTCTTGGAACTAGCTTTTGTAGACCAGGCTGGCCTTGAACTGAAAGAGATCCGCCTGCCTCTCTGCCTCCCTGCCTCCCTGGTGCTGGGATTAAAGGAGTGCACCACCACCACCTGGCTCCTGGCTCACCTTTTATCTTTTATAGTAATAAGTGTAATTTCTAAAATAGTGTGCTAAATGCTAACATCTTTCTTAATTTTGATAATTGTGTTATCATGTATATTAAATCATACTAGTAGCAAATACACATAGCCTAAGAATGGGTTCTCGATACAATTCTGGTACCATTCATGTGAGTGAGCTGTTAAAAGAGCATGTGGGAGAAGGCATTAAATCATGGGATAATCTTTTCTGATGTATTTTCCTCCTCTCATTTGTGGTGGTGCACACCCTTAGTCCCAGCACTCTGGAGGCAGAGTAAGTAAGACAGATCTCTGAGATCTCAGCCAGCCTGGTCTACATAGTGAGATTGAGGGATAACCAGGTCTTTATAGAGAGGCCCTACCTCAAAATAAGTAAACAGATGCTGTGTTTTGGTAGTAGCTCTGTTTATTAGCAGACTTCATGTTATGTGTCTGTATACCCTGCTGTGACTGTGTAGGCTGTGTTATTTAAAATAGTCTTAGAGCATAGCTGTCAGGGTTTTTCTTAGAGGAGTCAAGAAATTGGAAGAAGCAAGCAGAACCGGAAGGAAGCACATGTGGTAAGACGCTTTGTTTACCTTGGCTTTTCTACCTTGGACTGCAGGGTGATGGGAGATAGGAGTGGTGTTAGGGATGCAGTCTCTCTTCTCCTTTCCCACCCCATCCTGTGATTGATGGGAAGACTGCTGTAATGAAGGGATATTAATATGAGAGTCTATATAACCTTTCAGATATGCACTTGAATAATATTTCATTTTACTTTAATTCTTGTTTTGTAGTCTGTTAAAATAGGTATATGTAAATAACTTCTAATTTTTCATTGGAAATGTATTTTGGAAAAATGTCACCAATTTATCCATTACTGAGTATTTTTATTCAAACTAATAATTTTATACATCTTGTAAAGATAACTTAAGAATGGCTCTGGGTTTAATATTATGTGGGAGTTTTTTGAGAGGAAATGGTTGAATACGGTGAAGAAACTTCAGTAGTTTGTAATGTTCTCAGATGTTTTAAGATTATATATACACCTACACTGGAAAACTTGAAGCATGAATTTCTTAATTTAAAAATAATATACTTTAGACTCTTAAAGCTTTTTGCTTAATGGTTATTTAGTTGTAAGTTGCTTGAATATTATGTAGTATTTTTTAATTGTAATTAATTTTGCTTTTTAAATATTACCAATATTATAATTAGATCATATATTTACATTTAATTATTTAATTCTTTTGCAATAGGTGTTTAATAGAATAACTTTTGAATGCTTGTTCGATACTACTTATTACTGAGTTCTTTAGTGAAGAACAAGGAAGGAAAGGACTAATCAGATTCATTTCAGCCAACGTTTGATTATTTTATATTCCTTTTATAGGAAAAAAATCAGGAAATGTGTTAGCATTATGGATCTGTTAAAGGTTATGCACAGGCTCTATTTCCCTTAAGGTTTGAGAGCCTTGGAGGAGCCTGGGCTCGCTTCTCAGCCCTCCCCATCTCTGCCTTGCAAATGCTGTAATTACAGGCATGTAGTACTTTATCTAGCTTCCTTAGAATTATTTTTATAAGATTTTATTTTTATATTTGTGTGTTTGCACGCATGCCTGAATGCAACACTTACAGAGGCCAGAAGAGAACATCGGATCCCCTGTAATTGGAGTTAAAAGCAGTTGTGTGCTACCTTACGTGAGTGCTGGGACCTGAACTCATGTCCTCTGAGAGAACTATCTGTGCTCTTAACTCTGTCTCCAATCCCATTAAGAGCTTTGAAGTATTCCATTGTTAGGTGTCTGGTTTAATTTTACCAGATGCCTCTTGAATTCAAGTTGCTCATTAGTTTCCTAATGTAAAATTTGTGCTGAAAGGTATGATTCTGTAGTGCAACTGCTGGGTGGAAGGGTTGGTTGCTGTGAGCGTTTAGGACATACTGAGGCTACCCTTTAGAAGTGTTATACTCGTTTACTCTTTATATTTAATTTTGAATCCTAACAGCATCTCTGAAGCTTTTTAATAAAGAATCTCATGCTACATTGATGGGTTTGAGTTTTTGTGGAGGCTCTTGCTTGTGGAATGAGTAGCCAGGACAGTTATGTGGCACTTTTTGGACTGTTGTGATGCCACTTGTTAGTGTGCTTCCAAGGACTTTATTTGTGGTGCCTGGAGCTTTTTGTGAGGGATTAGCATTGCCAATGCCTCGCTCTGCTGTTTCTATGAGAAGTAGGCTTCCATGTGAATCTGCGAGCGTAGCATCTTGCAGATGGACAATGCCGGAGACAGGCAACTGAGCTTGGTTCTCAGTCCAGTCTTAGAACCGAGGCACTTGCTTTACTCAGCTGGCTGCTGTGGAGGGTTTGTGTAGTTGAATTGTCTATAGGCTTTTGCCACTTGGGCTTTAGCATTCTAATATTCATTCTTTAAAGTATTCACATAAAAACATACGGGGCGTTTTTCCTAGGAAGAGTACACTAAGATATACTCAGTTTCCTACCTTTTATAACCTATTTTTAGTAGAGTGATTATTCCATTTTTTAATGGAATTTTCGTTTTAAAATGAAATTTAAAAAAAATAGTCATAATATTCTATGATTTGGATGTACTGTAGCTCACTTAAGTCTTCTACATAGAAGCTCATTCTTTTTATGTCATATGCCTATTTCCAGTTTTACCTCTGTGTATAGACTCTCCTTGAACATACCTTTACCAAATAGGGTTTTTATTTCTCTGAAGAGAAGCTCTAGGCTGCAAGGTATATTGCTTTCAATATGTGTAGGCTGTGGCTTTGATCTCTGAACACTGTGGAAAAAAAATGAGGTTGAGTTTGTGAAAGTCTGTGTGTGTGTGGGGGGGTGTTTCATGTCAGGAAAACTAAATGGCATCATAGCATGTAAATAAAATGTTAATGAAATTAACACTTTGCAAGCATTATTAAAACAGTTTGGGTGCTTGTTGATTTGAACTCCTATGAACCTTTTTGCTGCTTTCTAGCTTTGTATACCTTGAGATTTTTATTTCTCCTCAGACATTTTCTTTATCCAGATGGTTAGTATTCCTGAATTTGTGACTGGAAGTTGCTAATTCTCACTCAGTTTGCACAGTAATGTAGAGAAGCAGGTGTTGTAATGGGGGAGCAGGCCTGCTTTTGGTCCCTCCCAGCTCCCGCACGGCTAGCTTTACACCCGAAATAACAACACACAAATTGTATTCATTTAAACACTGCCTGG
>LOEQ01001825.1:68523-86757 GCA_001685075.1 Bramus lutescens
TCCAGCGCGCGAAAGGGAGAAATAAAAAGAGAGAGAGCGCACACCTGGATCTCCCAAGTTTATCTTCCCCGGCTCCAGGAGGCCGCGCCCTAGCCAAATGTGATTGGCTGAGCTTCCCCATCATGTGTGAATGAATGTGAGTGCAGTATGCTTGTGTGTATGCATGTTTTTGCATGTGTGTGTGTATACAAGTGGGTGAACATGCACCTGTGTGCTCTGTATGTGGATGCCCAAGGGCGATGTAAGGAATCCACCATCCTTTTGTCCCCCTTACTCATTGAGCTGCGGTCGCAGTCAAAGCAGAACTACTCTTATTGTCAATCTTGTTACCCAGCTTGTCTGGGAATCCCTGTGCCAGCTCTCTGATACCATAATTACAGGTGGGTGGTCATACCCTCTGGGCATTTAGATGGATTTCTAGGGATCTGAACTTTGGTCCTCAGGCTTTTGAAGGAAGCACCTCTGAGCTATTTCCCTGGATGTTGAAGTTTCTGTTTTCGCCAGTTAATGGATTCATTGGTGCTTCCATAAAATTGAAACCTGGTCCCAGCGATTCTTTTTTTGTTTTTTTCCTTCTCGTTATTGGAGATGGGTACTGAGTGATGATTTGATGGGGATTTGTGCTCTATAACTCTTGAAATGAATGGTTCAGACCAAAATGCAACTGTACTGTTAAAGGAAGTGGTCTAGTCTCTGGCTTTGTTGATGTACTTTCTTAATGTACCTCTGATAACTAGAATTTCAATGTTTGCTTAGATTCAGTGAAATGATTTATTTGAAATAGTTTTTCTTTTGAAAATCAATACCAATTTCTTGAAATTTTTAAAATCTTAATGTGTGAATTAATATGGACTGGTATGTTGAAATGAACTTTCAGGAAAATGATTGGTGACCAAAAAAAAAAATGTACCTGGAAAACCCTGTTGTTGCTTTTAATCTTAAATGTTTTTGAACTTACGGTGTTTTGATATGAAAAACTTAAAGTTGAGAATTTGTTTCACCAGAAAGGAGTTTAATTATGAATTTAATTCAAATGTTTCTGAAGCATAGAAATAGAAAAAAAGTATTCCTTCTTTTGAAATTCCCAGTTAACCTTCTGTGATATGAAAGCAAAATGTTTTTAATGTAGACAGAAGTGGGTGCTCTGGCACACCCCCAACCCCAGGAGTCTCCCAGCCAGCCTGGGCTGCATCAGTGAGGCCTAGTCTCAGTTAAGAAGGTGACAGGTTGGGTCTGGGAAGAGTTGTCACTTAGCGTTTTCTTATCCAGGGAAAACAGTCACAGTCTGTACGTGTGTGTTCTTTCAGGTCTAAGGTCATACCAACCATACAGTTTTGCATCCTGCTTTCTCTTTTTCCACATGTGTTTTAAAATATGGAATTAGCTTTTAGAACCTAGTTACTATTCTTTGAAAACGTTAAGAAGTATAAATGCATTTTATTGGTGTGGGGACTGGGTACTACATAGGAGGGGACAATTTTCAGGGGCCAGTTCTCTTCTCCCGTGGTGGATCCCAGGGATGGAACTTAGGTCCTCATGCTTAGCAGCAGGTACCTTTGCTGGCCAGATCATTTCACTGGCCTGCATTATTAAATTAAAGCACAAATTAGTATTCTTGCATTTTTTCTGTGCACTCTATACATTTGAATCAACCCTCCCTCCCTCCNCTGTCCCATCTCTTTCCTGGTGGTGCTGGTAGCAAACCCAGGGTTTTCACCGATGCTTGAGAACCAGTCTAGGTTAAAATTACACTGATACTACACGTTTATATATAAAAACTGCCTTGTATTTCTTGCATTTTATTGTGGGTTTATATAGAGGTGGACAAAAGCTCCTTGGTTGTTTTGATTGTGTTTAAGATTTTTTCCCCTTAAATAGCAGTTTTTATTGTTTGGCACTTCATAGTGATAGTGTATGTTCAAGCATTTTTTTTTATGTTCAAGCATTTTGCAGTCATGTGAAGATTAATGTCTGCATGGAAGAAAGAGATTCCCATTGAGCAGGCTAGGTAGTTATTTTTAAAAGAAAACTCTAAAGGCACAGACTTAAAAGGTCATCTAGCTGGATGGTGGTGGTGTGTGCCTTTAGTTTCAATACTCGGGAGGTAGAGGCAGACAGATCATTGTGAGTTTCAGGACAGTCAGGGCTACGCAGCACTGTAAAACCCTGTCTTGATCCCCCACTCCCTCAAAAAAAGTCTCCTGATTTCAGTGGGTCTGCATATACCTGTGATAAAACTGAAACCTCTGAGTGGGAGGGTAGGTACCTCTGTTTGGCACAGGTTATTAAATCAACCTGCAGATTAATTGGCGCTGGTTTCTGCTCATCAGTGAGAACAGTTTTCAGAGTGGAGGGAGCAGGGCACCAGTGCATGTGCACACACATGTTTATGTGCACAAAGATGTACAGCAAAGGCCTTTCACGTTGTTTAGAAATTATTCAGATAGTCACTTTTAGGATTTTGTTTTACCTGTTACCTAAAGTTGACAGCATCTCACTGGACCTGGATACCTCTTTCTACCTCCGAAAATTCAGAATGAACAGAAGACTGTCCAGGTATTTCCTAGAGGAACAACGGCTTATGCGTCTAGTTTCCCAATAGAAATTAAAATCATTTTATGCTAAAACTTTTATCTGTTTGGTTAGAGAGGGATCTAACTGCTAGACTAACCTCATTCAGTGTATTCTTAAGAGACTTTGAAATTTAAACATTAAACCTAATAGTATAGTTAGGTAATAATTTTAAGATAAATTCTGTGTAGCCCTGGATGTCCTTGAACTTGACTTATAACCAGGCTGGCCTAGAGCTCACTACCTTTGCCTCCCAAGAGCTGGATTCAAAGGCATGTACCACCATGCCTTGCAGAAAGATTGATTTTAGCATTACCTTCTCAGAGTATCTCAGTAATTTATGATGTGCCTCAATATATTCACAGGATCAAGATGTAAACAACACATTTTCATTTTCTCTAGGTTCTTGACTCAAGATTATTTTGTGACTATTTTACTTTAAAATGACTCTGATTTAGCTTGGGAACATATGTCCCTCATTCTGAGGAGATAGAATCAGAAGACACAGTGGAACAAGGGAAGATGCCTTGGGGGGGAAATGAGGAAAAGTTACATTAACCATCTGTGTGATCTTGGATAGTAATTTAATATTTGTCTAAAATGAGGGATTTGACCAAATCGGCTTGAACAGATTTGATCCACAAGTTCATGCGTGGGAAACTTGGCTCCCTTGAAGTCGTTGGTCTGCAAGGAAAGTGAGTGAACACTCTCTGCTGCCCTCCCTACTGAGCATTCACATTTTCACTCGGCCGCTGTCTTGCCCTTCATTTTGTATTCACTGTGTGAGTCTTGAGTGACTTCAAGTGTTTTAATGGCTCATGCACTAATTCTGCTCTGTAGCCATATAATTGACTGTTTTTGGGGTTTTTTTTGTGGATTTCCATTCATAAAGAAATCTCAGCCCCCATGCATCTGTGTTCATTCACAGCATTTTGGTTAGTCTTAGTCACTGAGGTTCCTGTTTGGTTCCCCCCCAACCATTCTACCACTTAACTCTTCTCCATATTCTAGTAATGTATTTCCTTAGGATCTTAGCAGTCACAGGTTCCTGTTGTTTCCTCCGATGACATGCAGTTCACTCCATAGACTAGAGTCTTAGCGGTCACTGTTCCTCTGTTTTCATGTATGTGGTAGTACTTGCCCACATGGAGCCATTGTTTCTGTCTCTCAGAATTCTCTTAATTGCCCTATTTCTTTCCCTTTCATTTATCTTGATGTCGGGCACATCCCTTCGAGTGAACTGTCTGCAAATAGACTGTTGCTCCTGTTTTTGTTTCCCACGTCAGGACACTATCATAATTTAACCTGCAGAGCTCTGAAAGACTCAGTATGTAAACAGTGTCTTATAAGTCTTATAAGTGCCTTTGGTGTCTTCATCATCTGTTTAGCTGGGAATCCTCTATGGATTGCAGTCAGGCTCCCTCATCCCCTTTTATTATGGCTGTTTTCCTCCAAGGTTGGGTAGAATCTCAAAACCCACCTCCCCTAATCTTTTCATGTGCTGTCTCCATGCTGGATCATTGCAGCTCAGTGTTAACTCTGAAGCACATCCTGGGCAGTTCCTTTTGCATTAGAATCATGTCTTACTCTTTGTTTCGTGTACACAGTGTCACACACTTGGTGTTTTTCATCTTTCCGTCATGAATGATTTGTTGCTACTATTTATAATCCTTTGGCTGTCAGGTTGTGTGCTTTCTTTTGGTAGTGGACTTTTTTTTTTTTAAGCACTGCTTGTAAATGGATTCATTGAGTTCCTTAGAAATCCCCATCACATAGATATTACTGTTTCACTGAGACCATGTAGTAACAAGGCTGGCTTCAAACTTGGGGTATGCGGTTAGAAGAGCTCCTATTTTATTGATGGTACTAACCTTTAAGTGACTGGTAACTTGGAGTCTTTGACATGGGATAGACTTATTAGTACTCTCACAGGATAGCAAAAATGTGCATAAACTTATGTACTGTGTTTTATTGCCTGTTACCTAGGGGAGACAGTTTTATGGTCCTTACTTTAGAAGCTCAGCAAATCTCTATAGAGTGAATCCAAAGATGTTTCCTCATACACTGCAGAAGTCGGCCTCCATGATTCATGCACTGTTAAGAAGTATTGGTTTACTTGATTTCAAATTCACGAATCTCTAATTTTAAATAAAAGAAGCCAATGTTTAGCAGTGCATGAATCATTTCAGCAATGAAACTACAGTTTTTGTCAAAGTTAAGATACTTGCACAGAGCACATATATGGTATAGTCATTGCCATGTATATGAGGAAATAAATTGTTGATGTCAGAGAACTAGTCTGCATACAGGAATTGGGGCTGTGTTGCCAAGGACCACGGTCACAGACAGAGACACTGAATATATTTGAGTGTGTAAATTAGGGTGAAAGATCCTGTTGACAGGAAAGAAATTGTTTGTTGAACAAGGGATAAAGGTAGCACCCTGTCAGACACCATAGGCACCTGGCCCTAAGGATCTGAGTAGTTAATGAAGTAAGGGACAAATCTGAGTCATATCCATGAGAAGAAAACTAAAGAACTGTTAATTGGATAGAAAAATTCTGAAGAAAGAAATTCTCAATAAATGAGAAGTTTCATGGTTGGAAGCTAGGAAGAGATTATTAAGGATTGCTGGTTTGTGGGGGAATGAATTTAGATAATGGACATGCTATGCACTTCTTTGCTAATCTGCCCCACAGCCTGGAAAGATTTGGGCTGTGTTGCTAAATATCTGATAGTGCTGAGGACAGTCCCTTCACACCAGCAAATGACAGCATTCAAAATGTCAGTAACACTGACGAATCTTATTTCTAGAGGATTTGATGAGTCCAGAATGGATTTTCCTCTGTAATACTTGTCTGTAAGAGAAGAAGTCATACTTAAAATTCCCACTATCCTTTATCCCTCAGCCACTTCTCAGAACATTGAAAGCTGGCAGGAAATGATTTGCTGGTTTGTGTGTTTCTAGTCCCATGTTTTTCTGTGTTTACTTCTTACTGGTTACTGTATATAACAAACATACAAATGTATCCCCACTGATGGTGTAGTTCAGATTCTCTAATTTATTGAGCTGTTCTTGTGACAGTCTCTGATTTTAATCACTCCAGCTGTTTTATAGAAAGTCATGATAGCTGCAAGTTCAGGTTTCATATCATTGCCCAATTTTGAAATGTTACTGCTCATTTTCTCACATTCACTTTCCAAATGAACTTCAACAAAACCATGTTTTTCTTCTAACATAGTTTGACTGGATTTATACTACCAGGCTTATACTATTTTTTGTTATGTATTCTAGAAACTTAATTGCATAATACTTAAGCAAATAAAAAAATGGGTTGAAGACAAGGTGTATGCTCTGTTATTCCAGTGTTTCTTGATCCTATCAATGCAGTTACTTAGAAACCAAGGAAGATAAATGGGCTAGAAATGTCCAAACCAAATACTGTAAAGATGAACTTCACTGACGACAAGCTTCAATAATTATTTTCTAGCTAAAGATTTTCTTCTAAAACAGCACTTAATGACAAATTAATAATGAAAGTCTGATTTGGGAAAAAATAATTTTTGTTGTGTGTGCTCTTGCATATACATACCTTTCAACTTCATCCTGAAGTAGATACTCATTTTGTGATTATGACAAACTTAAGTTTTTTATAAGTATTTTATGATAGCATATCCTTTAGATTTCTATCCATATGAAACTTGTTTAAATTAATGGCTACTGGAGAGGAGCAGTATATCTGTGAGGTGTAAATGGGATCCTAAGGCAGAAACTTGAAAAGTCCATTATAAGTGTATAGATAAAAGAATTATAGAATGTCAAGACAAAGCTTTTTCATGGGTAAGTCACCATTGTCACATGTGATTTCTATCGTTTTTCTCTTGCCTAGTTTTAATTTGACCATCCCGTTTAAAAATTACCAGTTTTAGTAATTGTCGTAAGAATTTTTAATACTACTTATTTTACTTTATATGTACTAAATGAAAAAGTTCTTTAGTATAAATCTGCAAAAGTTCTTGTGTGTTTGTGTGAGAGAGGGAGAGGAAGGAGAGAGAGAAGGGAGAGTATATACATTATTTCTTAAAAGTTCATTTGATCTGTTTGATCCATGTCTATAGAGTTTTAGTTCTGTTGCTCTCCCCCTCTGCACCCCCACCTTTTTTTTTTTCTTCTTCCAGTTTTGGGCCAGATCAAAACTGAATGAAGCCTTATGTACTCAGGCACACATTTTTAGTTTATCTTATGTATTATGTCTGTTTCAAATTTTTATAGTTTGTGTCTCAGAGTGGTTTATAAGCTTTTGAGAATAACCACCATTAAATCTAGCAGGAGTCAATAATGCTCTGTGATGCTGTGGTGGTCTACCTTTGCATCCTTTACAAAAGTCCACATTGAAAAAGCCTTCTGGGTAAGAGGCCCACATTTTAGCTAGCAGGGAAGCAGGGGGAGCCACGAGGAAGCATCAGCTAAAGAGACAGAAGGTGCCATTTTCTAAGAATGTTACAGAGGTAACTGTAGCATGAAGAAGGTGAACAGGGTAGGCAGGCAGGTGATTTGGTTTAGGATGTAGACCCTATCATAGTGAAATCATTTAACTTGTATGTTCCTTATTTATAAAGCGAGAAAGTGATTTGATAAACTGAATAAACATGTTTTAATGAAGGATGGACTACATAAGCAATTCTTTCCTATTCTACTAGGGACTGAGTGCCGATCATCAAATATGAATTTTCAGAATGTGTACCTTTAGATGGCCCTGGTGTGGTCGGTGGGTGGATCTTGCATGGTTTGGGCAAGGGTCTTGATAATCCTTTGGAGGGACACATTTTCCTTTCAGCTCATAATGTGTTTGAGTTAAAGTAGTGTTTGGAAGTCATACATTCACATAGCTGAGTACCAATTTTTTGACCTCTTTGTGTGGAAATTTGTCATAACCATATCGGGTATCAGAGGACCAGCTTCTCCAGTTCTGGCATAGGAGGAGTGGTGCACCTGTGGCTACTGAGGAGAATTTCAGAGGAAAGTTGAGTGACGGTAGCAGAGCACCAGCTGGTTAGGAGAAGGGTGGGCCGAGGGTTCAAGACCTTTCTGCTATCCAGAATCCAATTCCTGCTGTTGCATTTTGTGTTTCCTGAAAATGTACTCCTTAATTCCTTGGGATTGTCACACAGTGAGTGGATTTTCATTTGGTTGGGGAGGATATGAGTGTGTGTGTGTGTGTGTGTGTGTGTGTGTGTGTGTGTGTGTGCATGCATGCGTGTGTGTGTGATTTGAATATATATATATGTATGTATGTATGTATGTATAGTGTCTCCTGTTGATCCATGACCGACTCTTCTCAGTTGTTAATGTGACCTCAGTAGAATTTGTTTCCCATTCAGCCTGTTACTAGGGATGAGGATGAGTTTGTGTGTGAGCTCTTTGAAGCAGCACACAAAATCATACATGTATTTGCATTTTTTTAAAAGTTAAGAATGGCCTGTGGTTTTTCTGGTTTTCTAAAGGAATTTCTTGAAGAAGGAAGGAATGAAGGCAGGCTAGCTAATAAAGTACTTTGATGAGTTTGGTGTTGTTATCTATAGTACTGGCATCTTTGTGTATATTTTTAATAAAAAATGTTTAAATATTGAGTTTTGAGTCTTACAGGTAAAACAGACCAAAGTAATATTTACTGCATCCTTAAAAATTATGTAAGATCATACTGACTTTTCTCTATGCTTACAAGGCCTTTTAAAGTAAAAATTACAGTATTTCAGTATACTCACTGTGTGAGTGAATCAAAAAAGGTTTTTCATGAAACCAACCGTAGAAGATACTAAAAATTAGCCTTAAAGGGAGTGTAGAATTCTTCTCATAGGCTTTTTATTGACACTTTCATCATGTACTTTTTATTGTTCTTACAACAGAAGTCAAAGTCCACTTTGTTTCCTTTTATTTTACTCAGGTGTCTTCTCCCTCTTTTAGCACCTGAAACCATTACTACTATATCACAACCATCAGTGTCACTATCACTATCATCACCACTGTTATCACCAGCAGCATCACCATCACAACACCATCATCACCACTGTCATCACCAGCAGCATCACTGCCGTCACCGTCACTATCATAATGCATGAAGTATCTCTCACCTCTGACACTTCACTTCTGCTGAACACTTAATTGCTTATCTCACCAGAAGCCAGCCCCTCTAGTTTTGCCACTAGTGTTTCTTGTTGTTTATCCACTTCCGAGTTTCACTTTATTTGTAGCCATTTGGCTACAGGGTCTAGGAATTAACTTGACTCATTTTCCTGCCCTTCCAGCATCATGTTTCCTGTGCCTTCCGACCCTCTGTCCCTGCTGTCGGAGGGTCTTGTCTGTGGCCTGGTTAGGCCTCTGCTAGTTCTGCAGTCATCACTTGACACCTGGGCCTGCGTTAAGTCCTCAGTGTCCTGTGCTGCTCCTGCACCCCCAAGTCCAGGACTCGTTTGTGGTGGCATTCACTTTGCAGCAGCAATTCCGTCTCATTTTCCCCTCAGAATAACAGCTCATCCCCCTTTGACCGTTGTTACCAAGACCTTTTAACCTACAGACCCAGTATTCTCCATTTCTCATTTTATGTGCCCAGATTAGATTTCCTGGTCTCTAAACAATTCAGTTTTCAGTTTTCAGAGGGCAATATCTTAACTTAGGTTTTCCTTCCTCCTGGCATCTGTTGGGTAGAACTTTCACCTTGCACACAGCAGTCAGTACCTTTTCTGTTAATGTCTCATTTATTACCACAAAGTCTAAAAGGGGTCTAAATACTATGCCTAGTTTTTGTTGTTTTAAATCTTTATTTGAAATGTTTTAAAATGAAACAGAATTGCATCACTTTCTCTCTCTTCCAGCTACTCTCCCTTGAACCAGTCCCATACACCCCCAAGTTGATAGCACCTTCCTCTTTATTATTGTGTATCTGTATATGCACAAATATATTTTAATACAACCTACTGAGTCTGCTTTTGTTGTTTGTGTATATATGGTTTTCTACTGACTACTTTACACTGAACAACCAAAAAGGGGGCTCATTCCTGGAACAGACTAACAATTCTCTCTGTAGTCATTAGTGCCTGTTGGTCTGTGTTTAGGGGTGACACCCCCGAGATTTCCTCCTTCACATTAACATATCCATTGATATCGTGATTGTTCTGCTTGTTCATGCAGCCTTTTCTAAGAGAGACTTTCACAGTAGACTTAGACTTTCTGGTGTTTGGCTCCTTACAGTCTTTCCACCCTCTTCCACAGAGTTCCCTGAACTGTAGATGCAGGAGCTATGATGTAAAAGTATCTGTTGGGGCCGGGCTCCCCATGGTCTGTTGGTCTCTGCCTTGTGTCCAGTTGTGGTTTCTTTGCTGGTCTCCATTTGCTGTAAAGAGGCTTTTATGGTGAGGGTGGTAGCTGCACTTATTTGTAGGCATAAGGATAAGATTTAGAATGTAGTAAGGAATGACTTAAGTTTTCAGTACCAGACATGATTTCTTTCCTGTTGAATGGACTTTATGTCTATTAGATATTGATTGCAACCAGCATGTGTGTGCTGCTTTCTGCAACTTTATGCATTTCTTGCCATGCTGATCTTTGTTGTGGTCCATAGGTATTTAAATCTGGGTAGGACTGTTTAATTGTTCCCCTCTGCCCTTTGGCAGCTTGCATGGAATTTTCTGGTCGGATCTTCAATCAACTGAGTCCTGTGTCCAAAGTGTATGGTGTCTTCAGCAAGGGGGCCCACCTTTAATTCTTGAGAAGCATCCAAGGGCTGCATTTGTAATTTATACTGCTTTAGGAGTCATTTGGAATACCTTGACCAACCATTTGAAAGGTTTCTTGTGCCTAATGCTGTTTTTGGTTAGTCTGTGGTTCTTGACAGGAGCATAGCCCAAGTGGCTTAGCCTTCTTTAAGATGTGTGTGTGTGTGTGTGTGTGTGTGTCCACCAACACTTATGTATTGTTTTTAATTTTAGCTAAGCATAAAATATGGTTCCTTGAGGCTGTATCCAACAACCTTGGTGTTCACTTGTCCCTTGTCCCTCTTGTACTGACCACCCTTCTGTTACTCTGTTTTCTACTTTGTATCACCTGTATCCTGATGCTCCTGCCCTCACCTCTATGGTTTCTTTATAATGTATTAGTTTCTATGATTATTATGTGTTATATGCTGACATTTGCGGATATGGAGCTCCAAGGCTAAGGAAACAGTCAAATGAATAAGAAAGTCAAAGAATTGGAGAGCATCTTTGCCTGAATCAGAGAGAATTAATATCTGGAATATACAAAAAATAAAAAACACAAGGCTGAAAGGAAACAAATCATCCACTTTAAAAATGTGTTAGAAATCTAAATTGAATACTTGCTAGAGGAAATAAAAATGGCTAGTAACTATCCAAAAATGGAATTTGAGACAGCTTTGAGATTTCATCTCATCCTAGTCAGAATAGCTACAATGAACAAAGCTTGGTAGGACTGGGTAGCTGCAAATGGACAACAAATGCTGGTGAGGTGTGGAGAAAGAGAAAACACTGGTTCACTATTGTAGGGACTGTAAGTTGGAGTAGTCACTCTAGAACTCAGTATGGAGAATCTTCAAGAAACTAAATAAATCTACCACTTTACCCAGCTATGCCATGTCTTGGCATATCCTACTCCACGGACCCTTGCTCAGCTGTGCACATAACCACCCTGGTCATAATAGCCAGGAAATGGAAACAACCTAAATGTCTTGCAACAGATGAATGGACATGTCTGAATGTTTGCAATGAAATATTATTCAGCTGTAAAATATGTATATGTCATGACAGTTGCATGGATGCAATGGGTGGACCTAGAAAAGACTGGACTGAGTAAGGTAAGGCAGACCCAGAAAGGCAAATGCTTTGTGTTCTACCTTCGTCTGCAGTTCTTAGTTCCTGATTTGTTTTAATTTTTTGTCCTGGAACTCACCGTGTAGCCTTGGCTGGCCTCAAATTCACAGAGCTCTTCCTGCATCTGCTGGGATTAAAATTGCATGCCACCATGCCCAGCTGCATCTACTTTGTTTTTAAGTCTATTATTTTGTTATTAAAAATCCTTTCAATTATTCATTATTTTTTTGTTGTTCAGTCTCCGGAAGGAGTTAGTTATGAGAAAGTTTCATCTTTTAGTTCCAAGATATCAAAATCTACCTTCTGTCCCTTTTCACCTCCAGCCCAGTGCCTGTTGTCCTTTGGTTCCTGATCCTTCTGCCTTCTTAGACGTGTTAATGTGAGCTCTCTCACTTTCCCCTTGAGTCTACACCATTCTACCACTCTTCCGTTTCCAGCCAAGCATTCTTAGTCACTCTGCACACCCATGATGTTCGTCTCAAGTCCGTATGGCCAGATTGGCTTCTGAACCTTAAACGCTTGGATTGACAGAAACCTTTATGTGTACACACATGGGGCTGCCAGCCTGCCTTTTGATAGTAACAGATGAGCTCCATCATCAAGCACAGTGCTACCCACCCTGAAATGGAGCTCTCTGAAATCAGGCCTGCAGATAAACAAATAGCCTCATGTTAGTTCATGTCACATTTACTTCCATATGAATTACTAAAACTTGGAAATTGCTCATGACAGCGACTGTGCAGTCTCAGGTGCAAAGAGAGGGCATGCACTTCTGCTTTCCCACTCCTGCTTCTTAACTCACTCTGGCCTTTACTTCTTTCCCCATTAAAGGGCTCCTGTAAACTGCCAGTGACCTTTATCTAAAGTTAGTGTGTCCCACTGAGTTTTCGGCCTCTTATCATCTGATTGGTCAGCAGCCCCAGCTCCTGTGGACACCAGCTCTATGCCACAGGCTCCTCTGTTGCCTTCCTTGGTGACAACCTTTCGTTGGCTCCCCATCTCTTTCAAGTGCATCCTCTGGCAATAAATGCTGAAGTACTTCCAGGTTTGTTCCTTCTCTGGCAATCACGTGTCTTTGTTTTCAACTTTCCAGTTCATTCCAGTTATGTACTCCTGAGTCACAAATGTGTACTCCAATACAAGTCTTGCATGGGTTTGGTGGCGTGCCCACTTGTTGGTACTCACATGGTCTGGTTTCTGAATGCATCTTCATGTCATGGATTTCTTGTCATCTGAAGGAATGTGTTCACATATTGTCCCTTAGTCTCCTCATTTTCTCCTTCCTATTTGGTCACATGTTGTGGTAGTATCCACTTCTATAGAACAAGCATGAGGGTCTTGTGTCTGGCCCTCTTCAGTTTCACATGGTCCATTTGTTCTCTTAGAATGCCTGCTGCAGCAGGGTCAGTATGCAGACTGTCTTCTGGAGTGTGCTTTGTTTTCATGGCAGTAGGCTTCTACAATTTTTCTATGTATGAATGTATGTATATATTTATTTACTTGATCATCTACCTCTACTTCCTACTTTCCTAGAGATCTTAGGGCACCATGTATGGACTTTAATAAATTTTAAAAATCATTTTATGTTCCCCCTCTGGACTACGAGCACAAACATTTTCTTCTTGTTCACCTTTTCATTTCTGGCAAGACTGGCCTAGAGTGGACATATAGGAAGCATTTGTAGTAAATTCTGCACATTCATTTATCTTTCCTAATTAACTTGGTACTGTGTGTATTTGCTAGTGTGACATACAGGTTTTTTTTTGTAAATCCAATACTGTTGGTACTCCTTGAAAATTAAAAAAAATACATTTTAAATGTAGAGAATTATGTATAAAGAGTCAAATGCATGAAATCTTCCTTTGATGTGGCTCATAGCTTCTTCATGGTTTTTCTACATTGTCCTATCTCCTGTATTTATTGCTATCTTAGAGCTCACAGATTCTAGTACTGCATGCAGGTAAAGCACATGAAGTGTTCTAGCAAAATTCATCAGACTTTCAACTTGTTCATCAGTTGATAAATCTCAGGGGATCAAAAATAGTTAGCCATCTGCTAACTGTCCAGACCATTTTAGTATTGTGAAAGGGTGTGGTCAGAGAGGTAGGTAGAGGATCTAGGTAGAATGTCAGAATAAGGCCCCGTGCAGAAACCACCTTAGCTCTTAATACTGAAACTCAACAGTCAGCTCAAAATGAGAAAGAGATTTTGGTGAGGTTAAACATGAGTGTCCAGACAGTCGGGGATTTCCCAAAATAGGAGATAGGCTTTCTGCATCTTCATCTCACTGTTTGAAGACTTGTTTACAAAGACATGAATTCTCTGTAAATTAGCCACAATCTCTAATTGATAATATGCCATTCATTTCTGGAAATTAATTGTCCTTTTATATTTTACTCCTTAATTAGGAAAACCAGTTGGATCTCGGTCATCTCAGAGTGAGTCTGAAATTGTGCCAAAAGTTGCTAAAATGACTGTATCTGGGAAGAAGCAAACTATGGGATTTGAAGTACCTGGGTAAGACTCAGTCCCTCAGCCCTGTCTCCTATGAATTGATGAGAGCATCTTTTTCAATTTCCTATACTAAACCACTATCATTAAAGTGTCTCATGCCTTGTATATAGCAAAGGACAGAGACGGAGTGAGAACTTAGTTTTGATTCTAGCTTTATCATTGTATGACTCACTATGAGTTTCCTCACATCAGTAATAGTTACTCTAACATTAAACAAAACCAAACTGCTTTGTAGTCTATGAACTAGGACATTCTGAGCACCTCTGGGTGGTGCAGACAAGCAGCACTTGAGAGTTAATGAATCATACTGACTTTTTAATAACTTGCCATGGGCTGGAGATATGGCTCAGTAGTGAATAACACTGACTATTTTCCATAGTGCTCAGGTTCAAGTCCTTCAATTCCCAGTACCTACGTGGCAACTCAATACCATTATGTAATGCCAGTTCCAGGGGATAATGGCACCCTCTGATGGTTTTTACAGGCATTGCACACACTTGCAGCACATAAATGCAGGCAAAATATCTATACATACAAAATAAAATTAAAAGAAAAAATTGAAAATAATGTAAAAATACTGCCTTAAGGCTCTTTTAACTCTTGTGTGTTTGCATATTTGTATGTTTGGATGTAGTGTGTATGTGTGTGTGCGTGTTTCTATATGGTGGAGTGAGTATATAAGTTTGCACATTTGTGGATGTAGTGAGCGTATGTATGAATATATATGTTTACACACTTGTGTATGTGGATGCAGTAAATGTGTGTGTGTTTTCATATTTGTGTTTGGATGTAGTATGCATGAGTGTGTGTTTGTGAATATATTGAGTGTATATATGTGTTTGCACACTTGTGTATGTGAATGTAGTAAATTTGTGTGTATATAGTGTATGTGTGTTTGCATATTTGTGTGGATGTAGTGTGTATGTGTTTGCACATTTTTGTGTAGATATAGTATGTATTTGTGTGTATTTGCATATTTGTGTGTGTTGATGTAGAGTATATATATGTGTATGCATTTACCCATGCACACATGCAGAGGCTAGTGATTATTAGGTGTTATCCTTGTTTGCTCTTCACACCTTACTATTTTTATTTTTAAAGATTTACTTTTTAGATTATGTGTAAGTGTGTCTTTGTGGGGTGTGTGCCCATGAATGCAGGTACATGTGGAGGCCAGAAGAGGAGGCTGGATTGAGCCACCCTTAGTTGCTGCTGGGAATTGAACTTGGGTCCTCTGAAAGCTTTATGTACTCTTAACCATTGTCTTACCATTTGTGCTAGATAACCTGCCAGGGTACCCTGGTTCCACATGTTTCCTCTACCGGCACTGAGATTACAAATAAGTGATACCATGTCAGCTTTTATGTGGGTGCTGGGGATCTGAACTCAGACCCTCATGATTGTACAGTAAGCTATTTCTCCAGCCCCTCTTAATTTTTATGCTGAATAAGATGTCATTGTATCAAAAACACATGGAGTTAAGTCCTAGAATTTGGAATATCAAAAAAAGTTACTGAGTCAACATTGGTAGTACTTGCTATTTTAAAATCAGTCTTTAGAATTTTTCTAGGAGTTTTTGCTAGCTAGAGACATGTTTCAAATAAATTGTAAAAGATTAATATTTAGCATCTTTAAGATTGTTGAGAATTTTTATTCTCTAAATAACACTTGCACTGTGGTGACAACACTCGCCGTTCTGACATGTGGGAGGTGGAGACTGACCAATCAGGAGTTCAGGGTCATCCTCAGCTACACACTGTTATGGAGTAGCCTAGGCTGCATGAGTCTCTGTCTTACAGAACAAAGCAAACAAGAAGTACTCTTTGTAAGCTGTGTATGCTTCACTCACCAGAGCATGGAGGGAGCCATCGGATTTTAGCAAGGATGACTTTCATTTTCAGCATTTAAAATGCAGTCCTGGGTGCCTTATTTTGTCTTTTTATAAAGATCTGTGGTAATGGAAATGTATGTCCCCTTGCTAGGTGGGGAAGAATTTTAATGGTCTCCCACCAAAGTGTTTGAATTTGAAAGCAAGGTTTTATTCACTCAGTTTCAGGTTCAGTGTGGAAAAGAGCTCAGGCCTAGGAGACATTTTCCTCCAGTGTGTATTAGTTCAGTGATAGGTGAGATGGCACTCTGGTGGTCATGTGACTCAGTTATAAAGTTACTAATGTCCTTTCTCTCTTAATTAGGGTTGAGTTAATGCAGATACTCTTTTTATCTGTAACGCATTGTGTTATATTTAACACTGTTATGGAAACCTTGTTTTGTTTTGTTTTGAGAGCGGGTCTCACTGTGTAGACCAGGCAGGCCACAGACTCACAAAGATCTACCTGCCTCTAACTCCTGAATGCTGGAATTAAAGGCATTTGTCACTATGCCCAGCTAGGGAGACTTTGATTGAACAAAAATAAATAAAATACACAACCTTTATGTTAAGTACATCACAGTCTAAATGTGGAAAGTTTCAGAAGTTATAGCAGTCAAACAATGTGCTTAATGTGCTTATTGGAAATACACACAGACCTCCTAAACCAGTAACTAAAATACTGGATAATGTGATGAATAAATAGAAGTATTCATACCCAAGGAACTGGTGAATATCAATGTCAATAAAGTATTCCTTTTATAAAGTCCAAACATTGAGCTAGGTGATCACACAATAGTTAATACACCATTATACATATACCCATCCCTGGTCATACCATCACAGATACACCCGATCCTGACCATACCATCACAGATACACCCAATTCTGGTCACACCATCGCACATACACCCAATCCTGATCATACCATTGCAGATACACCCAGCCCTGGTCATAACATCGCAGATATACACAGCCCTGGCCATACCATCGCAGATATACTCAATCCTGATCATACCATCGCAGATACACCCAGTCCTGATCATACTATCACAGATACACCCAATCCTGACCATACCATCGCAGATACACCCAATCCTGATCATACCATCGCAGATACACCCAATCCTGACCATACCATTGCAAATACACCCAGTCCTGATTGAAGCTAAACAAGGTCAGTACTTGAATGAGAGAATATGAAATATACACTTACAATTCATTTCTCCATTTGTTTGTACACATATATTCATTGTTTCGAAGGCACTCTGTTTTATCAACATTGAGAATTGTAGTACGTATAGAATACAGGTAGGTAGAAACATCAAATGTAAGACAGATACTCTGTATTCAAAATCAATAGTATAAATTAGTGTGTAAGTGTCAAGAAGAAAAATTAAACCTGTAGATTTACAAATTAATGATTTCACTTTTGGAAAATTTGTTTAGAAATAAGAAATCCCATTAATTAGTTAAGATCATAAAATTACATGAGAAAATGTCTGAAAAAAAATTTCCCCTAATTTATTCTTTCAGTCATAATAGTAAATGTAGGCTGAGGCCCAAAATGGTCATTTTCAGATCTCAGAGGCACTTGAAAGTTTAAAACAGCAACTCTTACCTCATAGGATGCAGAAGTGTTGCTGACTGTAGCCTGACAGTGCACACCACCCTACCTGACTGCATCTTAATGTTGGGTAGACGTCTCTCCTAGGATTCCAGGTTTGCATTTGTGTGGATTGGCTCTGGTCTCTTTCCATTTCCACCTTAACAGACTTGAATCACTTAGCTGAGATCCAAAATGTAAGGAATTACAAAAAGAGGCATCTCTGTGCTCTGACACAGTAGGACAGCAGTTGAAAGGTCTGACATTTCCTTCTGATCTTCTTTTGTAGTTTAACCTCTGAGGAAAACGGGGATAGTCTGCATACTCCTCACAAAGGACCTCCTGGTGACGATGGCAGCGGTGCTTCTGGTGCTTCTCCTGCCGTTCTTGAGACCAGCACTCATAAATCTGTGCTCTTGCCTCCCTCCATTCAAGCATCAGAAGAGCTGAGTTCAACTCCCACACCAGTCAAAAAGTCTGGCAAGCTGAGGCAGCAGATAGACGTGAAGGCAGAGCTGGAGAAGCGGCAGAGCGGGAAGCAGCTCCTCAACTTAGTGGTCATTGGTATGCCCTTGTTCTGCCGTGTCAGGAGGACCTGGTCCAGGCTCACAGTCCCTGGGGACAGCATAGACTTCAGGCAAAGAGGCATTGCATCATAATGCATCCTAGCCACCCTGGGTGAAATGATGCCGTGTGACCAAGGAGGGCATCAGACTTGGCTTATGACATTTTCATTTGGTGAATATTTTGAAAATGGGAAGTATTTTTTTTTAAAAATAGGAAAAATTGCCCTT
>LOEQ01001825.1:100862-118260 GCA_001685075.1 Bramus lutescens
GAACTGCTCAGCGAAGTCCTGCCTTAAAACAAAACAACAGAACAGAGATTGTTGGTGCCTGAGGAACAACACCTGAGCTTGACCTCTGTTCTCCCCGTGAATGTACTCATTTGAATGCACGCATGCACACACGCTCACACACTCACCAAAAACTAAAACACTTTGGAAATACTAATTTCTGTCTGCTAATGAGCTTTTTTTTTTTTAAAGAATAAACTAAAAAAATTTTTTTAAATAACCAGCAGCTGAGAGTTAAGAACATGGTCCCAAAATTACCACAGGCCTTAATATTGAGTCCCTGTGGTCACCCATGAGAGCTGCATGTTCCTTCCTGCTGTGTGCCTGTTCTCCGTTTGGAGACTCTGAGCTTTACCTCTAGTCTGCAGTTCAGAGGCGCTCCTGCTCTGAGACTTGCCTTGGTCTCTGGGCAGTCCCAGCACTTGGCTCTGCCCACTGTTTTCACTAGCTTTGCCAGAGGGAACTGTGTGCTCTTTGCTCTAAATATGTGAGGTACACTTGTGATGCCCTGTTACCCCAGAATGGAGGTGTGTGACTGCCATCAGGTAGCAGCAACTCTAGTGACAGCAAATTTAAACCTAGGAGCTTGTACCTATAACCCCAGCCTTGGGAAGCTAGGGAGGGAGGATTGCAGTTTTTTTCAGGGCCTTTTTAGACTACAATGTGAGTTGGTGGCCAGCCTGGGATATCTGAATAAAGCCCTAAAACACAAATGACAAAAACATATCAAGTGTCTGGTGTATTCAAAGGGAAAAAAAGCAAAGAAAGCCCCCTTTATAAAGTTTGACCAAGGAGAAAGCCTGCAGAAAATAGGTGTGGGACAAGAATGTGGTTGGGAGGAAGAAGAAACAATGTTAAGTATTTTGGAAAATTGGCCATTAAATATGAAAAGCCCTTTAAAAATATTAAGACAAAGACAGTCTCTATTTTATTAGATCAACTACTTCATACTTTCAAGTCCCCATTTCCTAGTAGACACAAATATAGCCATTTTTGATTACATTTAAAAATTAAATGTAATTAGTTGATATTTTACTGTTATTTAAATTAATCAATTTTGTATTTAAATTTACAATTTAAGTTACTAATTTTCGAAGCCAAGAATATTGCCCTAAAAGAGCATCTCACATAAGGCTGAACAATAGAGTTTTATGAAGAAATAAAGGGATTATATTTTATTAAAAATATGTCATTCCAAAACAGTTCTACCATGACTGGCCTGCACACCGTCTTCATTGGAAGGCACAACTTCCAGCAAAAAAAGTAATTTAACCTTTAAGTCTAACTCATAAAATGAAATAACATAGGATTTGTTTCAAAAGCCATGGAATAAGGAAGCTTATTCCTAAATACAGCCCTGAGGATTTGCTCTCAGAACTGTTCTGAGGTGATTGGGTATACCTATATAATATATTAGGAATGTGGTGATTTTTAAGTTAGGTTTTATTGCTGTTTTCTTACTCTGTCTCTCCTGCAGTGAATCATGGTGTGCAGACTGGGAAGAAGTTGTCTTTGAGCAGGAATAGTTAAGGGCTAGATGAGTGGACTCTCAAAGGCTCTAACTGAACACGGTCCTCATTTAGGTCATTCTCTAATTGAAAACAAAGTTTTCCCAGTATGAGGACACACTTTTAGAATCCCAGAATAAAACACAGGAGGGTCAAAGAGTTCAAGGCCAGCCTAGGATATGCCTTGGGACTTCCTTGGGGGGAAAGATGAAAGGAAGGGAAGGCAGCTCAAGAGAATAAGATATTTCCAGCCACCTTTGCCAGTCCTATCTTATGTCACTAGGCGTAATTTAATAATTTGGACTACTGAACTGTGCCTGCACTCATGAATATAGTAGCAGTGTTTGAATGAAGTCTGTTGGGAGACTGTTGCTTAATCGTGTAAGTGAGTTTGAAATATTTGATAGATTTGTCCAGCCTGCTGTGGACAAATACCAGCCTTTGTGTTTAGGGTAGTGCTCTAGAGCATCAAGTCTAGGGGAACTGTGCTTCCTCCACGCTTGTTCCACTTCTCACTCCTAACCCATTCAAATTGAAAACGACGAGTACAGTGATGAGCACATAGCACCACACTCCCTGGGCTGTTATGGCTTCGTGCAGAGGTATTTCACTGTAGGCTTTGGTTTTTACTCATTTCCAGGAATCACTCTGCATGATGAACCTGTTGACTGGGCAGCAGCGGGCGATCACGTTAGTCTTACTGTGGTTGGGATGGATATCATCAAAATCAAGTGAGTAAGGAAATGAGTTTAGACAGCCATTGTATCAGACACAGGATACATGTATCAGAGTGCATGAGCTTTGTATCAGACACAGGATACATGTATCAGAGTGCATGAGCTTTGTACCAGACATAGGATGCATGTATCAGAGTGCGTGAGCTTTGTATCAGACACAGGATACATGTATCAGAGTGCATGAGTTTTGTATCAAGACACAGGATACATGTATCAGAGTGCATGAGTTTTGTATCAGACACAGGATACATGTATCAGAGTGCATGAGCTTTGTATCAGACACAGGATACGTGTGTCAGAGCACATGAGCTTTGCGATCCACTAGTTATGTTTTAGCCAGAATTTTATTTGGCCAAACATAATTTTAGCAAATGCCATCTAAAATGGAGTTAATTCATGTTGACACACACGCATCATGTGCTGAGATGAACGCTGTAATGCATGAAGCTGTGCTTTAGGTTGGGGGTGGGTGGTCCTTAGAACACATTCTTATTTGCTTAATTGTTTTAGTTTCTTTACAAGTGATCTTCTTCATGCTCATCCATTCATACTCTCTTTCTCTGTTACAGTGTTGGCTGCATATTTTGTGGCCCCAAAGAACCTATCAAAGCTTGCACTCGCTTCAGAGCCCGGATCCTCATCTTCAATATTGAAGTTCCTATAACTAAAGGATTTCCAGTAAGTTTCCTCTATGAGGTCCTTCCTTGCTTTTGCGAACTCAGAAAAGTCCTAACTCACCTTAAAATGTGCCAATTGTTTCAAAGCAACATCTTTTCTAATTTAAAAAAATAAGTCACAATTTGAAAATACTTCTTTTGTTTCTTATTTTCATTCTTTTAAAAAATGTATTCTATTATTTATTTTCCGTGTATGGGTGTTTGTCCACATGTATGCCTACACACCATGTGTATGCCCGCAGAGCCCAAAAGAGCATCAGATCCCCTGGTACCGAGTTATAGGCGATTATGGGAATCAAACCCAGGTCCTCTGGAAAAGCAGCCAGTGTTTTTAACCTGAGGCACCTCTCCAGTCCTTATTTTGATTCTTGAGTCTGAGAACTTTTTCAAGAGAGGATACTTCATAATCAGTTGATTCAAACTGATAATAACATAGTTTTTCTGGGGAAAATGATAGACTTTTTACTGGGTAGTAAAGCTTACGTAGCATTTTTAATTTAGGTACTTCTGTTTCGTTTAATATACTTATTTTTGGTATTTTAAGTATAAAGGCGATAGATTAGTTTTAAAGATTACAAAGTCACACAAATACAGAAAGAGAATTCTGTGTTTGCAAAATCCTTAGATGTTTGCTGTTTTGACTTCATGGTGTTTTCATGCTCGCATACTATCCACCTGACATGTGTGCACACCGAGACTGCAGGTGTGTCCCGAGCTCTATCACATTGGTGAACTCCGACTGTGTGGATCCTGGGATGTGGCTGCTCTGCAGGGTGCCGTTGGCCAGCCCACTGCTGCTTCACTGTGGGATGAGGACCTTTTCATGGTGCTTTTTATCCCAGAGAGATGTTACTTGAGGATTTCTTATTTCATGTGTAATTTTCTTCTTAGAGACTTAAGAGAGACTTCTCAGAGACTCTTATGTTGTTCCATGCATTTGTAACTTAGCAGACAGACAGTTCCTTCCCCATGTAATACATGTAGTACAGACACTTGTGACAGCAAACGTGTGTCTCAGTGGATTTGAACACTTACCCTTTGAAGGTGAAAGTCACTTTTACCATGCAGTGTTCTTGTTTTTATAAATTCAGAAAAGCCGTTACTTACATAAAATACACTATTTGTTTCAAATCAATATCTTATTCTAATCTAGAAAGATATACACCAGAATTTAATAATCACATTTATTTTCTTTTTATTTTGATTCTGAGCCTGGGAGCTTTTTCAAGAGAAAAAAAATGAAGTAAGCAGGAATAGTAATTTATCTTTCAAGTTTTTAAAGTCCATGATAGTGTTTGAGAAACCAGGAAGAAATTTAATTAGGACATTCAAATTCATTTTATGATTATATATCTATGAGGTCATCTTATGTTTTGTGATTCTTATTTCTATATCAATGTAGTCACTTCTTACCTATAGCAGTTTTTTAAAAATAAGCATCAAATGAAGCTTTTCAACTGCTTTACGAGACTCTGCTGCATATTAGAATGTGATCGGGAAACATTGTTATATCTACCCACTTGGGTAGAAAGAAATTAACAAAATCCTTCTTAAACAATTAAAATTACTAGTTAGCAATTCTGATAATAGTACATACAGAGGTAAATTTCCCTTAGTTGTTATGACAGCTTTACACTTTTAAGGAAGACATTGTAAGATTGATTAAATTTTAATTCATATTTTATTTTAATTATAGTTACATCATTAAGTATGTAACTCAGTATATTGTCAGTATGGGATAACCATCACTGCTGTCCATCTCAAGAGCACCATCACCCCAAACTAACCCTGCAGCCATTGTTCTGAGTGAACTGAGAAGTGTGGCCTATTCAGTGGTTATTTTCTCATTCTCTTAGTGTCATACAATGGAATAACTTTTAATTTTGGAGAAATCCAGTTTAGTTTTCTTTTCTGTACCTTTGGTGTCATGCCCATGAGCTCAGGGCCAAAGCCAACATCATGAAGCCTTTGTCTGTTTTCTTTAAGAGCCTTGCAGTTTACCTGATGTGGTTGTTAGTTTCATATGTGATGTTCAACAAAACTTCGTTGTCATTCCGTTATATTTGCTCATCCAGTTTCCTAGCAACATCTGTTGAAAACAAAGCCTGTTATATCCCCAGTAACTAACATAGGCACCTTTATTGAATATCAAATCACATATATTCACTGATATTTTTAGCAGGCTACTTAAGTAAAATTTTTATTTTTTGCCTAACATTATAGCTTAATGAGACACTAGATGATTTGGCTCAATTCCTGCTGCCCCTAGGTCAGTGTATTTCAGACTTTAGGAGTGTTAAAGATTTTATTAGAAAGCTGATTGTAAACATGGTATATGGAAGTCCTAATAGGGAGAGACCATACCCAGTGTTCAACACATACCTTGTCTGTACGTAATTTGTTAATGTTTGTAGCTCATGAGATACACAGGACAGAATTGCCTCACATCAAGTTTCTCTGCTTAGATGAGTCTATAATAGAGTTTTAGAAATGCTTTGAGTTTTCAGAGTTGTGAGTAAGAGTGCTGGACCTGTGTTAGCATTGTCTATATTTTCAGAGACTCACATGAAGTTGTCACTAGGTAAATAATAACAGTGAAACCAGGACCCAGGCTTTCATCACTTCTGCTATGAAACGTGATGGCTTCCTGTTGGCACAGTGCTGTAGATTTAGATTAGGAGTGAGTTTGATTTTACATATACTATTCATTAAGACATGAAGATATTATACAGTAATTCTCTTGATTGTAAATGCATTGTTTTAGTTAACATACGGTGCTGTGGAGAGAAAAGGAAAAAATCAAATGTAGCCCCATATTTCTACAACCCACTTGTTAGTCCTGATGTTACAGCTCAGCAAATAGTAGGGAAACTCAGTGAGGTTCATGTGCCCCTTTTCTTTGATATGTGGTAGGCCATAAAGACCTTGTTGTGTGTGAGGTGAGTGTGGGGAATCTGTCCTGAAGAGGTTTCTTACATACTTATGTTCCAGTGAAGAGTTTAGGACCTGCAGCCCTTGACTGGGATCGTTTCTTGCCGCTACAGCTGTGGCCTCCTTCCATTGGATCTTTCCATTTCGCATCATTGGTTGTCATTGAAAAGAAGACCAGTTGACCTTTTTGAAGTACTGAGGTTTCGGTGTGCCATTACTGTTGTAGATAGGACTTTTAGAAGCTCCCCAAGTCCAGCTCTGCATATCTGCAGCCCCCCAGCACCATCTTCCTTTGGGATAGGAGCCCTGACCTAGTGCATGCTGTGTAGGCACTTTACCTCTGAGCTACAGCCCGGGCTTGCTTTTCTCTTTTCGTCAAGTGCAAACTATTTTGACTAGAAATTCTAGATAGGAAGTATCTGTCTCTACAACTGAATGGCTCAAACTGATGTTTGCAAACCCTTTAAAGTAGGGCAGCCTCCTGGGCATGTGGTCTGCTGTTCTCACACTGTAGATGTACTGGGAGCACACTCAAGGCTTATTATTTGAATAAGAATATCAGTCTGCATTCTGACTTTGATTGCTATCCACCAAAGCTTCTCCCTTTCTTCATAAAAGCTTCTCTTGTAAAACAGAAGATTGCATCCATGTGATTTCTGGAGGACTCTTGGTAGCCAACATAGGAAGAGACGATTTATAGCTTTCACTGATTGAGGTGTGAAATTCAAGCTTCTATGAAGCTCCATGGCCTTATTACCTGACAGAACTTTTTGCTCTTCCTTTCATGTGAAAACATAGTCGACAGTACTTAGTGTATGATCTGCTGATCTAACATCAGGCCAGAGCAGGAGTGTTCAGGGTGGGATGGCTGTAGATAGCGTGATGTTATCTGATGTTTCCCATGTGCTGGGTACTGTCAATGCAACGTGACGTGATCATCCTCATTGTAGTGTATGGAGCTTCAGTAAGGGTCTTTGCAGGTAGACAAGTCAAGCAGCTTGGCCCAGGTAAAAGTGATTTGAATGTATGTCTGTTAGACTTTAAACCCAGTCTAATCTATAGAAATAAAACTACTACCTATAAAATCTGTCACACAGTGCTTGGTACTTAGGTATGCTTACAAATGTTGCTGCTTTCCCCTTTGTCTCTCTTGGTATATAAGAGCTTTTATTCTTTTTGCCCAAGAGTGGATGTAGTGATCACTGCTGAACACGACAGATCCCTTCCCTCATGATTCATGATGAAACAGTTCACTTGTTGAACTTCTGTGCTTCTGAGCACTTTATCTCTTCCTGTTTATTTCTCATCACAATGTTCTGAAGTCTGTGGAATTCAGGCTTAGATGTTTTCCCTGTTGCTCCTTATGATGTCACCATGGCTGTAAGTCTTGTAAACAATAGCTGCTTTTTAGCCTTTGCAATAATCCCAAGGTACTGTTCTCTTTACCCTTGCAGTGGAAAAGGGAACAGGAAGGCTCTGCAGCCTACTAAAGTTTACCCTGAGTGCAGGGTAAATGTGAAGGAGCACCTCACTAGTGGGAGGCTGGGTGGGGGCTGCTGGAGAGTATGGATGGATTGAGTGTAATTAATCATGTGCCGAAAGGAAAGGCTGCAACTGCTATAGCAAATAGTTCTCAGTGTGGCCTTCTTTGGTTTGCTTCAGGTGCTGTTACACTATCAAACCGTCAGCGAGCCTGCTGTAATTAAGCGATTGATCAGTGTCCTAAATAAAAGTACTGGCGAAGTCACAAAGAAAAAGCCCAAGTAAGTGTTTTAATGGAGAAATCATAAACACTAACAATGTAAGCAAATTCCTTACAGATAAGCGCATGTGTGTACTGAGGTAAATGGAGTCCAGTTTTTCTATCAGTTACCTTTTAGTGACTAGATTGTGTGCGTGTGAGTGTGTGTGTATTAATAAACATTTAAGGGATGGAGAGATAGTTCAGTTGGTAAAGTGGGTGCTTGCTGTTCAAGGATGAGGACTTGAGTTTGATCCTCAGAACCCATGGAAGAAAGCTAGGTGACCTGGTACCCACTTGTAATGGCAGCATCCAGGAGGCAGAGCCAGGTTCACTAAAGTTCACCAGCCTACCAGCCTAGCACAATTGGCAATTTCGTTGAGAGCCCATGTCAAAGAACAAGATGAATAGTGCTGAGGAATGTCAACCAAGACTGACCTGCACCTTCCCATGCCTGACCACCCATGTGTATGTTCACCTACACATACATGTGCATCATACAAACACCTACATAAACATTTACGCTCTAGTTTAGGAATGAATGTTAGATGTGATTAAAGTTATGTATGATGATGATATGAATTATAAATAAAAATATAAGTACAAATGTATATGTATGTTTCATGCACAGATATTGATGGACCAAAGACAAAAGCTAGTCATGTGTTCTTAAAGATGAATTTTAACTTGCCTGCCACTTGTTCCAGATTTCAGTCTCATGCTTTTCTAACTTTGTCACCTGCTCAATGAGCTTGTCCCCTAGCCTAAGAAAAAAGTTTCTGCATGTTCTCTAGCACCTTCCTTTTTCCAACCTGTGTTCCCGTCCCATGGTAGGTGATCATGTTGGTTTTCTGATTATCCTTAGTGTCCAGGCTGAGGTCTGTACAGCTCTTTGCCTCACACAGGAAGTACTGTCTGAGAAACTAATCATACTGTAAATAAAATAAAATGAAACAATGCAAGTGTGTATTGCAGAATATAGTTCTAATTCGGTAGAGTTGAAGGCTGTCCTAGTTTGGTTGGCTGCCAGCACTTTGAGGTTTCCCTCATCTTGAGCCCCATGGGGAATCCCACCCAAAATCCCCTTCTTTGCCGTTGAGTATTCTCACCTTTTGCACCTGTGTAAGAGGCCCAGGGTGCCCAATGGGTTAATGGGATGAGTGCCAGCTAAGAGAACTGAAGGCAGTCTGCTCCCCAGGAGGAAAGGACTGCCTGCAAGTCTCTTGAAGGAGGCCCATTGCTGGAGCCCTTAGCTTCTCACGTCAGTGTTTGCCGTGATGCTCTGGGAAACACCACAGAGCTATAAGGATGGCGTTTCTCAAGATCCATATTTTCTACACTTTGTCATGAGTGTTTTCCTGTGACTTATCCCTCAGCAATCATGTGAATCAGCAAAGGGACACAAAGCTTGCAAGTGGCAGAGACAAGATTCTACTCGACTTAGTGGTTTCATAAATGCTCGTCTCTGTGGATTGTTTGTGTCTGGGTTGTAAGACAATTATTTGGAGAACTTTTCTGTTGAAGTGGGCCCATCTTATCATCTTGAATTTTCCCTCCCTGTGCCTGCTGCTGAATCCTAGTGTAATATATGCAGCATGTATGAAGGCTAAGGTTGACTCATTAGAACTGTGAAAATAAATAACGACATTTTAAAAGAGGATTAGATTTAGTATCCTGATAAACTGTATTATTCCCTTTATTAGATAACTAAACTTCTAGATTTCTTCAGGAAATGATTAGAATGGGTGTTTGAGCATTTAGCAGATAGGATGTGTTTTCATATTGGTTCACATGCATGCAGGCTCACATGTGAGTGAGCACATGCACACACACACACATACACAAGTACACACACACATACACACCCCTACTCCTACCTGACATCTCCCTAATGGTTCTTAAATCTAGAATTACCCTTGTTCATTTTAACCCAGAAAGTTTCAAAGGCATATCCATGAATTTAAAGCATACACACATAGAACTTTTTCTCCTGCATTGGAAGACTGAGTTGATATGTGGCTTGGGTGTGGACTGCTCACTTCTCAGGGGCTCACTCATCTGTACTGTGTATCCATCAGTCTCCTCTCTTTCCTCCACTCCTAACAGGCTGCTGACCAAGGGCCAGAATGCACTGGTAGAGCTGCAGACGCAGAGACCAGTGGCTCTGGAGCTCTACAAAGACTTCAAGGAGCTGGGGAGGTTTATGCTGCGGTATAGCGGCTCCACCATAGCTGCTGGTGTTGTCACTGAGGTACTGAAGCCACTTTGTCCATAGTTAATCTTGTCTTTTTCACCTTTCCCGGTGATTGCAGAGATCTTATGGCTTAAGGGAACACACGATATTGGAACAAGAAATTAAAATTTATACTACAATAGTCTCTAAATGCTGAGAGGAGAAAAGTATTATATATGTGGGGTCAAATAAATTGGGGGTCTTGTTTAGTAGAAGAAACTGTTATTTTTCTTTAAATTACTGGCTTTCCGTGTATTTGAAATAATTCATTCAAAAATTTGAATTAATGTAGTTGTAACATTTTCTTAAGCATAACTTTTTTTTTCATTATTTGAGATAGGGTTTCTCTGGAAACAGTCCCTGGATATCCTGGAACTCACTTTGTAGACCAGGCTGGCCTCAGACTCACAGAGATCTGCCTGCCTCTGCCTCCCAAGTGCTGGAATTAAAGTCATGCATCACTACCACCACCTGGTTTATATATGATAAAGTATGTTGACATTTTGAAGGAAATAGCCAGAATTGAACCAGGAAATTTCAGTAATTTGGATTTTCTTCTGTATGCCCATAACTAATATGAATAATTTATCTTAGAAAACAAATGAGTAGTATGACGGGGAAGGGGAAAATAGTGAAGGAAAAAGAAAAGCGTATTTCACTGTCCCTTGCTTTTGTTGTTATTCCTGTAAAGGGTCTGAAATGATAGCGGCACTTTTTTTCTTTCTTTTGCAGATCAAAGAGTGATGGGTCTACCATGTTCCAAATGCAGAGAGACAGTCAGCCATGGAAGCGTCCAGTGGCGCAGCTATGGAAACAGTGTGCAGTTGATAATGTTTTGTAGGCGAGAGAAATTAAAGCTATAATTAGCTGCCAAGAAGTATTAATAATCACTCCTGCAAAAGTTTCAAGTTGCCACCTGACAAAGAAAGACCAATATTATACTTCCATTTCAAAAGTTTTTCCCTTTGGGGGGAGGGTAGTAAAATGTATCTGTTTTCTTGAGACTTGTGGGATTATATGAGGATACTTAAATTATCATGAAATGGACTCAACTTCCGGCCAAACCAAAACAGTCTTTGTTTTCTCTTTTTAGTCTCCTGTGAATGTGTTAAGGAAAGGCATCTAACTGGGGCTTTTAGTCAGTCTTTGACCTGGTGCTTTTTCACGTTAACACTAAGAAAAGATTTGCTGATGGTAAATCTACTTACCATCTATTCTGTGTTGAAAATGCGAATGTCCCTCCCGTTCAACAAGTCTACCTTCAGAAGTGTGTTATGAGGTGACTGAAAGCTGTTCTTAGGTCACTAAGGTATTATTTAAGTTGACAAACCAGCTAATAAAACGCCTTAGCAAAAATGTGTTGTATTCCTTAAACATTCACGAGGGAGTCTACCCCATCACCAAATGAGACCCAGGTGCTATGTGGGATCTTTTCACCTAAGCATTTTCTGACTGACATGGTTTTGGCTTTTTCTGCTAATGGTAAATCAAGCTGAGTCTTAGTCACTTTAACCCTACCTTGGGTTTGCTCTTCTATGGAATTAATTACTGACTACATCTGGTCTTCTCTGCTCTGTATGAAAAAGACTCGGGCTTTTCTTCAGCATTTCAACAACAAACTTGAAGGTTTATCGACTTAATAAGAATTTGTTGGACCATTTCCTGAGTCTAATGAAATTTAGGATAGATGTTGTTCTTAAGCAAGCCTGGGATTGAAGGACTCTCTATCATAGACTTCAGAAAATAGAAAAGGCATGATATTGATGAATTTCCAAATTCAATAGCTCCTCTTTTTCTTGCTTTTTAACTTATTTTCTTGGATTTTCCTAGATTTTCTTTACTTTTTCTTTTGCCAGATTTTTACTAGGGAAAAAAGTTTTTTTCCTTTCTTTTTTTTTGGGGGGNGGGTATGGCCTAGGTCATCGTTGAACTTGCTGTATAACCCAAGCAGCTCCAAAATTTGGTCCTCTGGCCTTCATCCTTCAGGTCCTGGAATTCCAGGTGTATGCCACCCCATATGACTGCTGCTGCATAAGTGAATAGCATCCACATGGTCAGCTGCACAGATCCTGATCGTGCTGCTGGGTGGAGTTCCTTAGGTGATTGCACTCATGCCGTAGTGGTTTAATAAAAAGCGTTTGTGTAGCTCTCAGTAGAGATGACTCTTGCTAAGACAGAAGTGACCTATTCATATGTTATTTAGAAACTTTATAGATACTTATAGAAAACAACCTTAACTTGACTTGAGTAACAGAACCTTTTGACTCACTTACTTGAAGCAGAGTAACCTTAGCTTTGAATTAGTCTAGGAGGGGCAATTTTCATGACCTGTGCCGGGATGCCCCCCTGCTTGCCTTGCTTTGGTGTTAGTTTGCCCCTGAGACCCATAGACTCTTCTGCAAGACCGGGCTGCAGATAGGGTTTAGTGGTTCTCAAACCCTCCATCCCCAGCAAGGACAGGTCAAAGGACTGTTTTTTGGGAAAGCCATAGAAACATTGACCATGATTAGAATTGTCCCTGGGACATGTTCCCAACACTGAAGTGAATAGAACTCAAAGCAGAGCTCAGAGTTGTAGGGTGTTAAAGTTCAGGGTACAACTAAGAAGTGCTTTGATATATAGCTCATATATGTATTATATAGAAGCATGATAAAATTAACATTTTAAATTAGAGTTTGGTATAAATAGTAATCAAATGAAGGGGCTAATGACTTTGCTCTTTTGAAAATAATAAGTGTTCAGAGCTCCCTGACCCATCAATGAGTACAAGCCTTTACCTGTCAGACTGCATCCTCTCCACAGAGAAACCATCTTAAAATGGAAATTAGCAATGTAAACACAGTTGTAAAATAGACTTTAAAAGAACATATTGAAATAAGTGAACTGATTCTAACAATGGAGATGTATTATGCCTACATTATTTTCCAACAACCATAACGAGTTTTAAGACTATTTTCAATAATCTGTAATTGAATTAATTAATCAAAAAGCAACCAGATTTAATGAGATTAAAAAAGATCATGAATTCAAGACTTGCTTGAAATATATATAGCTCGACCTTTACTCTCCCCCAGAATGCATAATGAAAATATATTAAGTGATATATTTGTAGATGTTCAAATTCTCATACTGACTTAGCAATCATGCAAGCAAAGTTTGTAGAGGAATCCCATACAGAAGTAGAAAGAATGAATATATGTGCAGAAAGAGCACACTGTTAACCTCATGAGTAAATGCTAGCAGTAGTGAAGAGTTAAATGCTGCAGAATCAGCTCTGGGCCAGAGACACAGAAATCACTTTTTGCTTTAAAGTGCCTTAAATGGTTTTTAACTTCCTTCCTTGGACTGCAATTATGGAAGTATTAGCTGGAGAATTGAAATAGATGGTGAAAATGTCATAAGCCTACATCTGAAAGGTGGGGATGCAAGCAAGAAGTTATTTTTTTTAAAATATCAGGCATGCTTTATAAAGTTACCTTATAGAGGGCAAAGTTAAATAATTCAAACTGCAATCTCATGTTAGGTGGAACACAAATATGACTTGGAATTGAGATCAGATGGATCAAAGAAAGAGAGGAAATTCATGGTCAGAAGTTGAAGGAGAAAGTCTGTTTTCGTTTTTTTCAAAATGAAAGTAGATATACAGTGAATGGATGCTCAACAATGCACAGGGTTACAACAGCCAAAAAGTTGCCAGAACTGATGAAAGTCATGAAGTCAGTAGTAGGAAGACAGTCTGTTCCAGTTCTAGTAGTGAGACAGATCCTCTCCTGAATACATGGTAGTGAGTCAACCCCTTCAAAGGACAGAAATGCACGGCAGAGATGAGGGACAACAATGTGGAGGACAGAGATACAGAATGTCTTTAGAAGGTTAATAATAAAAAAAAAAATCCAAAACCATGATGCACAAGAGAGTTTGATCGTCCGTGGTGCAGAGTACACCGTGGCTCATCCTGTCCACTCAAAGTCCATGTAAAAGTTTGTTCTGTGTCCAAATGCCTTAAATTGGGTCATTTGCAAGAGAAACTTAATTCTTAACTCTTAAGAACCGGGAAACCAAGATGAGGGTGCTAGTAGCTTGGGTGTATGGCAAACATTCCCTGCTTCCAGATGCCTCTTGCAGCCCTCTCTCCAGGCAGAGCAACACTGCTCCAGTGGCAGAGGGCACAAAGGGTGACTGCAAGGGCACTGACGGAACCATGAGCAGTCTTAATGCCCGGAATTCCCTCCTGAATATTGTTTGGAGTGTTAAACTTGAACCTGGGTTTTGAAGGGATGCAAGCACTCAAACCATAGCACCCTAGGTTGAAAAGAAAGACTCCCTGGCTCCCATGGCTAGTTCCTACAAAAACATGGATATGTCTCGCTGCAATAAACTCAGATACTATTAGGTATTAGCTAAAGTCTCTTCTCATTTCTTGTTAGTGCTTTAGTGTTTTATTCTTTATCAGTTTCCTAAGTTGCTTTGCTTGAGACCAAAAGTGCCAGTATGTGAACTTTGCATGTTTAGTTTCCAGGTTTAATGTAATTATAGTTTGTTCAGATAAGGGAATCTTCCAGAAATGACTTTTGAATATGGGATTTCTAATTTTCATAGTTCTTAAATAAGTAGGGAAACTAATGTTAAAATAGCAGTCTCATGTGTTTGTTAAATAGGCTTGTTGTTGTACTGATAACAGACTGCTGAGCACATAAGCCAGAACATATCAAGAGAATGTATAATCTTATGGCATATTATAGCTGCCCTGTGGGTGACTACGTACCGACATCTTCATCAAAGTCGCTGTTCCTGTGGTTAGGTTTATCTTCTGAAACATAAGCGCATATTTCTATCTTAGTGATGAAGGAAGCCTTGGGTTGTCAGCAGCTTCATCTCCACACGTTCCATGTAACAAAAGAACAGAGTCAGTTAATCTCGATGACATGAACTTTGAATAACTGAGCACTGTGGGCTGAGTGGGGGTTGTAGAGGAATGGGATGCAGATTGAAGAGGAGCACACCTCCAGTGCCCTGTTCATTTCTCCAGTTCCAATCAACTGCTGTACTGGAACTCTAATCCACCCAGTACCCCTGCCTCTACAAAGTCTGCAGCAACTCCACTCTGCGGGTGGCCAGACTGAAGTTGCAGATCAGTAGTGTCTTCTGGGACATTGACTGGAGCTGGGACCTCTGCATTTGGTGTGACTACATCAGGGAGGGTCTGGCCTTCGAGCTGTGTTTGACAGCTTGATTATTGGCCATGCCAGGAACCCACCTGTCCCCAAAGCCTTGTGTGAGGTCCTGGGGCTCTCCTTTTGGATGACCCTTCACCATCCTCTTTTCCATCCAGGGTCAACCAGCCAGCCCCACTGCTTTGACTCTGGCAGTCCCAGTGCTGGGGTGAGCTAAGCTTCACCACTAGAACATATCTTTACATACAAATATAGCATTTAGACATAAACAAGGAGGCTCCCATAGTACCTGCTATGGTTGATGGCTTCTTGGGCTGCTAGGAAGCTCATACCAAATTCAAGGCTCAGCTCTCAAACTCTACAGGGTCTTAAGCTAATATTTTATAAATGACTAACCCTCATCACCTGAAGTTTGGGCTAAGCATATGACCTTTTTCTAGTGAATGCATTATGGAAAAATAGTTGAATGATATTACTTCTAACTGGAGAAGCTTGTTGAATACTACCTTATCCCAGGTGGTCAAGATGAACAGCAGTGAAGTCTTGTTGATCACAGGTACCAGCATGTATAACGACCTCCATGGGCTTCCTCTCAAATATCCGCAATACTCATCTAATCATGTGGAAAACACCAAATTCCATTAGAAGGCTGTTGTACAAAATTCTTGACCCCCAAACTGAGGTCATTGAACAAGAAAAATCAAGCTCATTGCTAAGAGTAGGACATGTAATGTGAGGTCATGAATGGGATCATACAGAAGAATGACAAAATAAGGTAAAAACTATGAATGAACTGGATTTTTGTTAATAGTTCCTAAACATTGGCAAATCCATTTTGATGTAAGCTGTTAATGGTAGACTCGAATTGCAATGGCATGCTCTTTACAAATAACAGTAAATAATAATATTTAGTAATACTAGTAGTAGTGCCTGAAACAAAACTACATGGGATGAAAAAAAGGAGCACATATTGGAAAACAAAAATAACTAGCTGGAGTCAGATAACTTGTCTGGGTAAAGTCTCATGTCTTGAATTAGAGCCCAGGAAAGGACACTGGATGCAGGGACAATGTCTTAGAGTTCCTGTGCCTGTAATAAAATACCATAATCATAAGCAACTTGGAAGGATAGGGTTTATTTCAGTCTTCTGGGTCCACATAGCCACCATCGGGGAAGTCAGGGCAGGAATCCACGGAGGAGTGCTGCTTACTGATTTGTTCCTCATTGCTCAGTCTGCTTTCTTAGAGCACCGAGGACCTCACACACCAATCACTAATTTAGAAAATGCCCTTCAGTCTTGTCTACAACCCAATCTTGTGGAGGCATTTTCTCGATTGAGATTCCTTCCTCTCAGATGACTCTCACTCATAGCAAGTTAACATAAGACTGGCCAGCTGACCCCTAGTCAACTTGCTACAAAAACATCACTTTTCAACTAGAACCTTTCCTATCTCCTTTGTCTCTAAGGTGGCAAATTAATGTCAATATAAAATATTACAAATAGCCAAGTCTAAAATATCCAGTTTTCTCTAAAATTTCCAGTCTCTCTGAACTCCAATGTCTCTTTAAAAGAATAAAGTCTCAACTGTGGACGCCTAGAAAATCAACAACTAGTTATTTATTCCCAAGAGGGAAGAACCAAGGCAAAGTTAAACCAAAGTCCAAATGTATAGAGTTAAGTGCTTGATTCCTGGGCCCCACTCACTGTCTTCCAGGCTCCCAAGGGCCTCCACTCCTCTGATTGTGCCATCCGTAGTACATGTATCTTGTCTCAGAGGCTCAGACCAGCTGGACTACATGGCTGAGACTGTACTTGGCAGTCAGATACCACATAATGCCTTTGGAATCCGTCCAAGTTGTTGTATTTGTTGATAATTTGTCCCGTCTATTCCTGAGTGGTATTCCATATGTGTGTTTAATTACTCTTAGGATATTTTGAATATTTTTTCTGAAAGACTTCTATGCCCACACATAAAAAAAAAATCCCAACAGTTCCCAGAGCTCTTTCTGATCTCTCAACATCTATTCATCTGTACAAACATTTCTTTGTCTTCAACTTTGAAAAACCAACCATGGTGTCTTAGGTCCAGAATGGACCCTGACTGTGTTTCTATTACTGCACTCATTTAAACATGGATGTTTACATTTATTTATGTAAATATGACCAATGTAATGTCTAAAAGAAAAATATCAGAGAGTGGTGTGGGAAGTCCTGTATATGTGTTGCTTTTTTTGGTTAATAAAGAATCTGCATTAGGCCAATGGCTTAACAGAATATATCTAGGCTGGAAATATATGGAAATATATATATATATATACACATATAGAGAGAGAGAGAGGGAGGGAGGGAGAGAGAGAGAGAGAGAGAGAGAGAGAGAG
>LOEQ01001825.1:128884-146165 GCA_001685075.1 Bramus lutescens
ACACACACACACACACACACACACACTTTTGCTCTTGTTCTGGGGCAGTCCGTCTCCCTTGGCCACTGAAGGGCATTTGGGAGAAGTTTAAATAGACTCTCTTCTACCCCATTCAGAAACCAGAATCCTGGGCTAAGGGTCTCACTAGCTCTTCCGATGACTCCTCTGTGTGTGTGGAGGATATTTAAGATACCTCCCACATTCATATGTGATGTGCGCATTGAGCTGTTTGAACCCCGACTATTTCAACCGCATCATTTCGAAGCTGCTGACACACTAGAGTCAGTGTGGGTGAAATGGCATCATCTGGTATCTTCACGATGAAAGCTAGGAGGTGTTCGCAGGACAAAGATGCTCTGGCTCTATTTTAGGTCCTCCGAACCTCATTCTATAACCTCACACCTAAATATTTCATCGCTTGAGCCAACCAGAGTCAACTCTGCGAGGTAAAGAGGAGCCTCCCACGGGCTGGAAATGCGCACAGGGACAGATGATGAGCAGCAAAGGCCAGGGCTAACTCCGTGGGAAACACAGGCAGCCTTTTATGGTGTCCATTTCCTACAGGGAAAACTCTCACCCTGGCAAGGACCATGGACATCCCTCGGTCTGCTCAGAACTTCCGGTTCTTTGCTTCCTCTATCCTGCACCACATGACGGAGTGCACACAGATGGACCACCTGAGCTGTATGCACTACACTGTCCGTACCCCTGTGGGAATCGGTAGGTAACGTTCCAGGAAAACCTGTGTCAGAATGCTCAGAAAATTCTGGACAAGTGCTTACTAGGGACAGAATATGGAAACGCAAGGGGTTGATTTTTCTCTTTTTGTTGAAAATTTATTGACTTTAAAAATGATTTCTAGTTCATCCTTATTGTATCAAATTCTCTGCCTTTTCCAGAAATGTGGTCTTGGGAGGGTCACAGGGAAAGGGGATGATATCAGGAGCTCTATGTTTCTTATTATTAAAATAAGAAAACAACAAATCCAGACAGTGCCATGCATGGACTGCAGGACTGCATCGACTTCACGCTTCAGGATTCTGAAAATCTGGGACGCTAGCTCACTTTTCTCTTTATGGGATTCAATAATGTGAGAAATTTGGGTCAATGAATAAATGTGTAGTTCAGGTAGATGTACAAACTGGCACATTCCTAGCACTTGGACAGGGATAAGAAGAACAAGGTTTTCCTTGACTACACAGTGAATTTAGGGTCAGCCTGGACTGCACAAGGCCCTGTCTTAAAAAAAAAACAAACAAAGAAGCAATAAATAAATGAGTGTATGCTCCTTCAAGTAATGCCAGTTGTCTGGTAAAGAAGAGTTAACCTTTTCGCCCCTTGCCCCTTGATTAACGTGTGTCTGGAATGACTGAGTGTAAACAGTAGATGTCACTGTTTCCTTAAGAAACACCATGCTTTACCCGCTGCAACCAGCTGGACAACAGAAAGAAAGCAAGGGGAAACATTTCACTGTCTAACCCTCTAGAAAACATTTCCCAAGGAGTTGTAGGAAGCTTTAATCTCCTACTAAGAAACATATGAATATATTTTGTTGTAAACACGTTCTATAACTCTTAAAGAACAGATTTTTCTATGAGAAAAATATACTTACTTACATAGGACAAATAATAAAATAAAGTGATTTCTTTTTTTTGAGACAGGGTTTCTCTGTGTATCCCTGCCTGCCCTGGAACTCCCTCTGTAGACCAGGCTGCCTGTCCTGGAACTCCCTCTGTAGACCAGGCTGCCTGTCCTGGAACTCCCTCTATAGACCAGGTTGGCCTGTCCTGGAACTCCCTCTGTAGACCAGGCTGGCCTTGGGCTCTCAGTGTGTTTCATTCGTAGGGGAGAGAATATATGTGTGCAGGCTGTGACAGAAAATGGACAGTTTTAAGAATAGTGCATAGAGATACATCCAGTCATGCCCAACCTCTGAATGGGACCTAATGCACAATTATTTAAAATTATTTAAAATATCCTGGGAGTCTTTGGGCCATTTTTAAACTTAACTGATTACATGTTCTTGAGGGTGAACTCGGCAGATGACAAGATTTTGTCACAAAGTCCAGAGACTGGTTGCACCTTCTAAAAGTCAGGGGTGTTGCTATCCAGCAAACCGCCATGGTCAGAGTACAGTTGAGCATGTAGACAGAATTTGATTTTAAGACCTTCTCTTGCTAGGCTGGATTTCACAGCTTGTGCGTCAGAGTCCATCAGCGTAACTGTTCCCTAGAGGAACACTCGAAATCATGTTGTGCCTGCTGCACACAGAGTTTAGCAAGGCCTGGCCTTGAGTGACTCAGTGACAGTGGTTAGAGACAGAAGAGGGGAAGCCATCAGGAACCAGCGACCTTGCTGCCTAATACTGCACTGCTCCAGGCTGTCTTTAAAAAGGAAAGGTCAGCCGGGGCAGTGGTGTGTGCACCTTTAATCCCAGTACTCAGGAGGCAGAGGCAGGTAGATCTTTGTGAGTTCAAGGCCAACCTGGTCTACAAAGTGAGTTCCAGGACAGTCAGGACTATTACACAGAGAAATCCTGTCTTGAAAAATCAAAAATGAAATGAAATAAAAATAAAAAGTAAAGATCAGTCTACAGACTTCAATATGCACTCTCTTCAGACCATATTGACAAGTCGGCAATAGCCTTTAGTCCCAGAGCTTGTGTTGTCCTGGTTTCTAATTATAGCCGTGGCTCACCAAGAGGATGGTACATGTATTGACTTTGCCATTGTAAGAAGCGAATTGCTTGTAAGGATTTTAAAATAGCCTTTCCTGAAGCTGGCTACCAATAAGTGACATTTGGGTTTCTGGGCAGCAGGGAATTTTGCTAGAAACACCACCTAGTTGGTCTGAGGCATGGCCCTGCTTCTGCTTTTGTCCCTTAGCTGGTTTAATCAGCCCTTGGAATTTGCCACTCTACCTGCTGACCTGGAAGATAGCTCCGGCCATCGCTGCTGGGAATACCGTAATAGCCAAACCCAGTGAGCTGACTTCTGTGACCGCGTGGATGTTGTGTAAATTCTTGGATAAAGCAGGTACCAGGGTGTGGCGGGGGCAGGGAGGAGGCACGGTGCTAGGGCAAAACTGCCAGAAGCCACCTTCACTCAGCGCCAACTCCAAAGACGTCTTTTCATTTTGTAACCCTGACACTGTCTGGTCATGTCTTCATCCACAGCAGGGCTCTCTTCTACTGTCCCTTCCTTCCCTCTTTAATTCTAGCAGGATGCCACTCACCCCATAGGGTGAAGGCTGTACAGTAAATATTGTGGGCTTAGAGAGTCCTGATAACATCAAAGACACCAACCAGTTCAAGTTATTATCATCAACAGTCACTTTAGTCTGAAATATCAGTCAATCTTCGAAGTTGAGTATCACTAGATTTGTACTAGTTACAATGACTACTAGATTCAGCCATTTCCAAGGGATTTAATATACACCCCCCCCAGCTTCTCCATATGGGGCCCAAGTGGATAGGGCACAACACCCACTAGTTTGCTCCCCATTTTCTTTCACCAATGGTTTAATGTCTACACTTAGGCTGCCTTCTTGGTTTCATTTGGGATATAATTCTGCATGGAAAAGCCTGACATTGTCCTGACATTTAGATCTCAGCAAGTGACCTTTGAAAAGGCCTCTCTCTGTTAGAATCCTTATCTTGTGAACCCCTACAGCTAGGATGGGAATGGTGACTGGGTGGTTGGAACAAATTTATCGCCCTCTGTCTGGGCCAACATATTATCTGCTTACTGCCTTCCGGTACAGAGAAGCCTCGGTAGGGCTCTCCTGACTCCTTAAAATGGGCAGCAAGTAGAAGCCTATTTCTTCCTTTCTCCTTCGTTCCTTCTCTACCTCCCTNCTTCCGGTACAGAGAAGCCTTGGTAGGGCTCTCCTGACTCCTTAAAATGGGCAGCAAGTAGAAGCCTATTTCTCCCTTTCTCCTTCGTTCCTTCTCTACCTCCCTCCCTCCTCCCTCCCTCCCTCCTCCCTCCCTCCTTCTGGATGCTTCAGAAGAAAAAGCATGCACATTAACTTTCAGTGGAGTTTAGCTAGCTCTTTGGGATTTTAATGATAGGTTAAACCTGGGCTTGTTTGGAGAATAGCACCGGTCCTTGTTGGGAGGAATGCGACCTCCCAACCAGTCTTCGAGATGACCTATACAGATGCCCCAGGCCCCTAGAAGATGGAAACCATGCCCACCCTCCCACTTCCCAGATGCACCCATTCTTCATTATAAGCAGGCCACCTTCTAATTCCATTCTTTGCAAAGCCAAGTCTTTGGTGCGCACATGGGCATCAGTCGTTTCTCGCTGGCTTGGTGACTGTGGGTTCTTAGAGTGGAGCAGGAGAGGGGCTGTGCCTCTTCGTCAAGCCTTAGCCCTTGAAAGGCTACGTTCTTGTGTGTTCATGTGTTCCTGCCCAATCTGCCAGCCACTCACCCCAGTCTTTATTTTGCAATTTCTGTTTGTCAACTAAATTGTTTTACTTCTCTGGCAACCAGAATGTCTTCAGAGTTTAGAGGGCAGTTATCTGTACTAAAGTTTTATTACTGTCTGGTTTGGATGGCAGATAACACTGAGAAACCACACAAGCTGCTGCCTCTTAACCCGTTCCTGTCAGACCTCAGGCAAACCGAGAAGGCTGATGTGTGTGGAAATCGGTCAGCCTGCCGAATGAGCTCATTGTCCGATGGCGAGATATCCACGGCATTCTTGTGTTTTCTCTCAGCCTCTGTAAAAACTATCACAGCAGACGTAAGACACAATTTATTAACAGCCTCTTATACTGCTACTCTCCCATCTACCCAAAGGGATGCCGTATATTGGAGCTGCAGGGCCTCATCCATGGATGGTGGGAAACTTGTCCTTGTTTTTCTTCTATCAATGGCTCCCCTTCTAGACTTTTCTTTGCTCCACTACGTGGTACACAGCGCTCCTCTAGCTGTGATGTATAAACCAAGGTTGGCCTAGATTGGATAAATGTATATAATGTATAGTGGTAGAGTGCACTCGACGTCTGTCCTTTTACACACATGTGCATCCACATGAATACGTGTTCAGGCACCTGCACAGCCCTTCACCCCCGCAAAGAATTTAATCCTGAAAAGGGGTAAACATATACATGTAAATTTAGGTCTCAAGGGTCTTCCTGTAGAAACAATCGAGGCACCTGTTTTTGGATGTTCTTGGTATTTGTTGCATGATTTGGGGTGGTGGTGATGCTGTACGGAACCATGGGTACACGACCTCAAGTCAAAAATGACCCCGTCTGCGACAAGGACCTCCCCTGCTTCTCTGAGCCAAGACAGTTGATGTCTTCACATCTCTGCAGGTCCACACAGCCGTTTACTGAACACTGTTACTCTGCTTTGCAACTTCTAGGTATCAAGTTGGAGCAAGCACCCACAGCATGCGACACTCGGATTACCTGACAGTACTTGCAAGTCAGCCCCTGGAGCCTAGTCAGTTTTATAGAATGAGTTTCTCAGCAAGTCCTTTACCCTGCATCTTTCCAGGCCAGAGCACCCAGAAACATGCCAGCAGGCGGATTCTATGAGCGGAGATGACTCTGTAGCATTGGCTTTGCTGTTAAATGTCAGCCAGTATAAAATCTCCAGGGGTTGTCAAACCCACCCCCACCCTCCCAGCTTTGGGACTCCCAAAGGAGAACCTCTGCGTCACTTCAGCTGTCCTCCATAAACCCAGGAGAATCACCACCGCTGATTTTATTTCCATCCAGGTGTTCCACCGGGTGTGATCAATATTGTGTTTGGAACAGGGCCCAGGGTTGGTGAGGCCCTGGTGTCCCACCCAGAGGTACCCGTGATTTCCTTCACTGGGAGCCAGCCCACAGCTGAGCGCATTACCCAGCTAAGTGCCCCCCACTGCAAGAAGCTCTCCCTGGAGCTGGGAGGCAAGAATCCTGCCATCATCTTTGAGGATGCCAATCTGGAGGAGTGTATTCCAACAACCGTTAGGTCCAGCTTTGCTAACCAGGTATGAGTCCCGCTTACACAGGCCCTATCAGGTGGGATCTGTTTCAACACAATGCCAAGTCCAGAGAGTTTGGTGATGGTCCTGTTATTTTTTTTCTGAAAGTAGGATCAGTTATAGTGTTATTCTAACACCCAGGAGTGGCCTGGCACAGCTTCTTTTGGTCAAGTTCCTCATCTTGAGTCACACAACTTTTATCAAATACCAGTCATGGGTAGAGTGGCGGATTTTGCAACTCTGAGCATCTCCATTTCTTTATTTACACAGTCACCTTTCTCCTTTTTTGCAGCCACGTGTCCTATTAGTAGAGTTTCTTCCCTCCCCAAAGTATCCCTGATGCCTTTACACCCCGAGTTCCTATTTCCTGTAACATTCCAAAGCAAGTTTCTGAGTCTGGAGTGGCAGAGAACCTCAGGCCACCTTTGGCACTTCTACTATTATTACATCACAGATTTTTCTGAGGGCTCCATCATTTCCGTGAGGTTCTTCAGTCACAGCTTCCCACAGGAGTAAGAACCCTAGACCAGAGTCACTGGGCAACAGCTCCTCCCACAGATGGGAACAATGCCTTCATTTCTTTACCTTTATGATAATGATGCTACCTCCCAAAGGGTTTCTGGGAATGTTTAGTGACTTTCAATTAACGTTTTCATAATAATGGTAATGACGGTTATTTCCTTTACCATAATTTCCAAAGAAGATATCTAGAAATACAGTGTTTGGGTATTGGTAGACAATTCAATGTTCTAACAAAAATGATTTAATTATTAAAATTAGTAAATGTCCAGTAAACACTTAAACTAGTGGTCAAGCACTTCAAGACAACGAGAGAGGCACACACTCTGAGAACTGAGATGGGGGAAATGAGTTGACAGGTTGTAGAAGGTAGCCAAGGGCTAAGCAAGCAGGCACAGACTGAGGCTACTCATCCACCAGAGTCCTTTTAGGATTTGGCTCAGCCCACCAAACCTTTCTTTGGGGGAGAGGGATATGTTAAGGTATCAACGAGGAAAAGATATGGTCAAGCCAAGTCAACAGATGGATTTTAAGCAAACTATAATAGCTTGCTTTATTTGCTTTAGCTGATTGACGAGTTCCAGGCAGAGCATATTTTTCCCTTAATTGAAGATAATTGGCTTCAGGGGAGGGAGGGGTAAATTCCCAGTGTGACCTTGGGTATATATTCATTCAAAACTCCATTTCCTAAGTGTGAACTGAGAATACTAACACACTGCAGAACTTTTACGGAGAAAGTATCCGAATCAGTGCTTGGCATGGCATAGAGATTCAGTGAATGAGCTCCTTTCATTGCTCATTCCCTTTAGAGTCATCCTTTCTGAGATCTCAGTGTAAACCATGTCTTCCTAGCACGGAATGATGGGTAACTTGGTAAAACTCTTAAGTCTCTCCACCTTTTGCATAGGGAACTTATGCAAATGAACCCAACAGGTGTCTGGCCATCTTCCAAGTCACATAGGCAGATGGGATAGTGGTGCTATTGGGAAAAGAATTTATTATTTCAGATCATTAACTGCTTAACTTGGACAATAAACCTTTATTCAAATACCAAGATAATTAGATGCATTCTGTTCCCTAGGATTGTTGTAAACACCGAATATAAATGTGATAAAAATGTTATTAATATTTGTGCATTCATATACTTTCATACATTCTCCTTTGAAATGTTTAGATGTGGCTTATAAACTATTTCATATTTAAATGACAGGACTGTTTTTCTCTCCAAAGTGTGCCAGGACCTATCCCCTGAACACTCAGCATCGCTCTTTAAGTATCTAGTGGGCATCGGAACTGAACATGCCCATAGCACAACTCTTGCTCTTCCTCCTCACCCACTAGAAAATGACTCTTCTCTTTGCCTCCCATTTGCCCTTTCACAGAAAGGCATACTGTCCAAAGTGGTGCAAAGCTCAAAGCTTGGAACAGCCTTGTTCTTGCTCTCTTCCTTGTACCTATGTCTGATGTATAAACGGATCTGTTGGTCTATATTTAACACATATTCTAAAACATTACTGTTTTAGTGTATCCATGCAGGTCTCCCTACACTTTAGGGGCCCCACACCAATTAAGAATCCTGAATTGGGTGGAAACATACGTTTTGCTCCCCTTCCACTGATACCTGCCCAGTAGAAGCTACTTACGTTGATTTAAGCCTTTGGAATACTTCCCTAACTCCTCTAGCTTCCTTCTGTTTTAGTTTTGCGCACAATGTTGTGAATGATCATCTAGAAATATAACTCTCAGGGTCAGGGGGGAGAGCTCAATTGGGAAAGCACTTGGCATGCAAGTGTGAGAGCCTGATTTAACCCCCAAGAACCCATTTAAGAAAGTCAACCACATACTGTAGTCCTTGGATTGAGGAGATGAAGATGGGTGGGTCCTCTGGCTCAGGGGTACCTCAGCCTGGCCTACTCAGAGAGCTCTAGGCCATTGAAATGACCCTGTTCCTACAAAAAACAAAACACCCAAACAGGCAACCACAAAAAGAAAACACAAGGTAAACTGCTCCTGAGTAATGACACCTGAGGTGGTTCTCCAGCTTCCACATGAACACACACACTACACAACCCCCCCACATGCATGCATACATGCACACTCATACTCAAATCATGTATGTGATGTGGGATGTCCTTCTGTATACGTATTGCTTTTATTGGTTAATGAATAAAGCTGCTTTGGCTTATGGCAGGGTAGAATATATCCAGACTGGAATATATATATNTGTTGTGATTAATATAGTTTCTGTGTGATTATTCATGTTTGGGCAGCCAGGAATGAATGAACAGTCTCTGCCTACAAATGGCGTCCAACATGGGCCAATATCTTAAAGGTTATTGGCTGAAGGAGTTCCCACAGCACATGTGTACTACATATATACATATGCACACATATATAACACACACATATGACAAATACACATGCATACACACAAAAGCACACACATGCATATGCATGCATTCACACATCATACACACACCCACACATACATACATGCATATACACACAAACACAATATAAATCTGATCACATTACTCTGTGGTTTTCTTTCCATGATGCTGAGAGTGAAGTAAAGTCCTTCTGAGCCTTTGAGAGTGCCAACCTGCTCCCCTCTTTATCCTACCATCTTCCCTTCACTCCCATCCTTAGCCCACCCCCCTCCTTGTCACCTATACCAGCTTCAGTCCCACAGTGGGTTCCCCACTCTAACCACTGGAACCTCTCTCCAGTCCCAGTCTTTATTTATCCAACTCCTTCATATTAACCAAGAGTCCCTTCAAATATCTACTCTGTAAGTGCTGCTCACTGGTTCTTTCACAAAAGCCCTTAATTTTATCATTTGCCCAGTGATCTTCTATTGTTCTGATAAGTCTCTGAGGTCGTATCATGTAGTGGATGTTTATTTCTGCTGTTGTCTGCCTTCCTGTGAGATTATGTGTTCTGCATGGTAGGGACTAGTCCTGCTGACAGCTGGATCTCATTGCCTGGACCAGTGCCTGATACATGGCAGATAATCAAAAACATGGGGCATCTATCCATGAAGAAGAATGTCCCCAGCTTTATCATTGTCTTCACTCTTGGCAGGGGGAGATCTGTCTCTGTACCAGCAGGATCTTCGTCCAGAGGAGCATCTATAATGAATTTCTGAGGAAGTTTGTAGAAGCTACCAGAAAGTGGAAAGTTGGGATGCCCTCTGACCCATCAGCCAACATGGGTGCTTTGATAAGTAAAGCACATTTAGAGAAAGTAAGTGATCTTTGTCATGTATTTTCCAGAAAGTTCTTATTTAGAGAGAAACTCAGAGGCTGGGGATGGTGGTGCACACCTTTAATCCAGCACTCGAAAGGCAGAGGCAGGTGGGTCTCTGAATTCCAGTCTAGCCATGTGTACATAGTGGGTTCCAGGACAGCCAGGGCTACATAGTGAAACCTTGTCTTAAAAAGCCAAGATGGTAAAGGGGAGGGAGGAAGAAAGTTAGAGAAAAACAGAGAGAGAAAGAGAGGGAAGGGCGCATAGAGAACTTATGCAAATGAATCCAACAGGTTATTTGACAATCTTCTAAACCACATGGCAGAGAAGAAACTCAGGGGCTGGAGAAGTGGCTCAGTGGGATTTGGATTCTAGCACCCACACTGGGAAGTTTTAAGTATCTGTAACTCCAGCTCCAAGGAATCCAACTCCCCCTTCTGGTATCCATGGGCACATGTACACACATACGCATACACACATAAATAGAATAAATCAAGTCTTGAAGAGAAACTTGGTGTAAGCAGAGGACATATCAGGCTTTGAAATATTACTTTTGAGAAATTATCAGCTATGGAAAATTGTTTCTCATGGACCAAGAGTAGAATGGAACCCTTCAGACACTTGCTTGAGCCTCTCTTCCCCATCCTTAGAGCAAATGGTTCCCTCTGAATGAGACTTTTTCAGCCCATCCTGTATAAAATTATACTCTTTAGAATGTCCCCTAACTCTCCAATGCTTTATTTTTCCCATGTTTCTTTTTTAGGTCTGTTTTATGTGTATGAGTGTTTTGCCTGCGTGTAGGTCTGTGTACCATGTGTATTCCTGTCACCTGAGAAGGTCAGAAGAGGTCATTGGTTATTTAGGGATGGTTGTGAGCCATCATGTGGGTGCTGGGAACTGAACCAGGCCCTTGTCAAGATCTTCAAGTGCTCTTAACTACAGCGCCATCTCTCCAGCTTGCTCCACCATTCTTAAGACTGCCAATACATAACCTGTACTTCTTCCCTTAGTGTCTGTCTTCCCTTCAGCAGAAAGTAGTCAAGTTCATTCATTACTGTGTCCTGAGACCAGAAAATCTCAAGAAGCACAGCAGTGCACAGTATTCATTGGCAGAGGGATTGTAACAATGTGTTCTGGGTTCCAGAACTTTATTCCACAAACTCAAGGTATCAATTTTCCTTGAAAATTCTCTTCTTGGTGCTTGGCTTAGAGTACTTGGAATCAGATCTAGACCCATGGGTTATGGACATCTCTCTTGCTGGGATGACTCAGTGTGGACTCCAAATGGAAAATAAACTCAATTACCTGGCCTTCATTCAAGAAAGTACTCATGTCATTATCTCTGAGTCACTGGGCTAACTTATGAAATAATTTATTTTACATTATAATCAGCTATACATTTGTTTTTAGAGTGTAGTCAGCACTAAGACTAGAAACTTTCTTTTCTGGAATCTCAGATACTGAAGGCTTCTGAGCCTTTAAGTCTTACATAGCATTCGCTTTCCACTTCCTTTGAAACACTTTATGTCTTTGAGAAATGCACACATTGTATTCTGATCATATTCACCCTTCCCCCAATTCCTCCAAGTTTCATCCAATGCCCACCCAAATTTGTGTCTTCAGTTTTTACCCCATCAAGTCCAGAGTGCTGGCTAAGTACTCTCAGGGGTGTGGCCATCCCCATAGTGCCGTCAATCTACCAGGGACCATACCTTTAAGAAAGCTAACTCTCCCAGTCCCAGCAGCCATCAATTACCTATAGCTACTCAACTGGACGTGGGACTTTGTGCTAACTTCCTCCCTCCATGCTGGAATGTCGATTGGCTAGAGCTAGGGCTGGTCTTGTGTGTGACTTCACACGAGCAATTGCCTTGTTTCGTCCAGAAAGCATTGTTTCGTGTAGTCAGCCTCTGGCTCTGGATCTTCCCGTCTTTCTGTTTCCCCCCTCTGCAAAGATCCCTAAGGAGGTGGTGTGGTATGGATGGTCCATGTATGACTAAGTACTCTTTGGTCTCCAATTCTCTGCCCCATGACCAGCTGTGGACCTGTGTGTTTATTACCATCTTCTGAAAAATAAAGCTTTTCTGATGAGGATTGAGAGATGTACTGATCTATGGTTAACAGTAAATCATTAAGAGTCATTTAATACTATGTTATGTCTCTTTAACAAAATAATAATAGTAGATTTTCCCCTGGGGCCAATGGTTTATCTAACCACAGGTTCTTGGAACCGATACTAGTACCAGATAAGGGATTTCTTTTTGTAGAGCAGATCTTAAATCCAACCAGGAGATGGTTGGTTACTCCCATGATATGTATGCTAATATTGCACCAATGAACATATCTGTGTGAGTATTGTTATTGTAGCCTCCAGGGTTTACAGATGGGCAAGAGAGATGATTACTTTTCTCCTCTTGAAGTGTGCGTAGCACTTTCCATAGCTATGAAAGCTAGCCAGTAGGGATGAAGCTTTCACATCAAAAATAGCTACATTTCCCCATGTTCTATGACTCAAGTATGTGATGTCTTCAGTAAGATGGTAGCCAAAAGTAAAAGCAATGATCCGTAATATTTGGGGGGTTATGAGACCTCACTGGTCAGTAACTTCAATAGAGGTAATTCATTCCTGGCATTGGACACTTTACTTGTTAGTCTGTGGTGTCTACTAAGAGCATTGTCACCCCGTTATAGGGAATTTCCAACTTCTTACAATGAACACACCTCTATCCCCTGCAAACACACACACACACACACACACACAGAGTTCTGTACCTAACTACAGGGTAAGTCTGAGTATGGATTAAGCTTATTGTTTATTGTTTACTAGCTACATGAACCCTATATACTTCCTGAGGCACAAATTGGAGATAAAAATAGCTGATGGAATATAAAAAGAATTAACTGACAATACATAATATTACTTATATTAGTGCCTGATATTTAGGCATGAGATAATCTCCCTGCCATTTACACGAGGGCTAAATATTCAAGTTTGGGGGAACTCCTCTGCCTTCAGGCTTTGCACCTGAGTGATGACATAACCCTAGCTCCCTAAGGACTGACCTTGTATTGCTTTTCCGTTAGAGAATACTGATTTTTCTGCTGATGTGTGTAAAACACCAAAAGAAGGTTTGTAATTATATGTTTTTTTTTTTAATCTCCTCAGGTCAGAAGCTACGTGATGAAAGCTCGTGCCGAAGGGGCCCAGATTCTGTGTGGTGAGGGTGTGGACCAGCTGAGTCTTCCCCTCAGGAACCAGGCAGGCTACTTCATGCTGCCCACGGTGATAACAGATGTTAAGGATGAGTCCTGCTGCATGAAGGAAGAGATATTTGGTCCAGTGACGTGTGTTGTCCCTTTTGACAGTGAAGAGGAGGTGATTAAAAGAGCTAACAGCGTTAAGTATGGGCTGGCAGCTACAGTGTGGTCAAGCAATGTGGGGCGCATCCACAGGGTGGCTAAGAAGCTCCAGTCGGGTTTGGTCTGGACCAACTGCTGGCTCATCAGGGAGCTGAACCTGCCCTTCGGGGGGATGAAGAGCTCTGGAATCGGAAGAGAAGGAGCTAAAGATTCATTCGACTTCTTCACTGAAATAAAAACCATCACCATTAAGCACTGACTCCCCCCTGTGGCCAATGCCTAGACAGTAGAGGATCACTAGTGGGGCCCCAGTTGACAGAAATCCTAGCGTGTGTTCAGCTATGTCTTGACTTGCCAGAAGACTAGCTCTTACTGACCTACACTAGCTGGTATTTTAACCAGCTTGTGAATAAAAAAAAAATGCAGTTTTTAATGTGGAATGAGAACAAGAAAGAGGAGACGCAACAAAGCCAACCAGCTGGCAGTCTCCCTGGTCCTCATGTTATGGCTGCATAGATGTCATAGTTTGACTGGATTCTTGAAAAGCTGCCCAAATCAGATATTTTCATTTACAAATAAATGGCAAAACAAAACGAAGGCCTACAAAGCTGGAGACCAGGAAGTTGGCTTGCAGTCCAAGCATGAGCAACTGAATTCAGATCCCCAACATCGGTGTAAAAGCCTGACATGGTGGCACATAATACCAACTACATACATGTGCGCATGCACACACACATATACACACAACCACCACCACCACCATCAACAACAACAGCAACAAACCTGAAGAGGTCAGCCCCCGCCCCCATCCTTTTCTCCTCTGAGGAAGCTGTGGAAATGGTCGCCTTAACCCCCTAGCCACTGGCAAACTGATTGAAACTTGGCTGACCCCATTAATATCAGGAAGTGATGGTTGTGAGGAGCTTGTCAGTGTCATGCATGACAGGTCTTCCTAAACATGTCTGGTAAGAATAGAGGAAAGCAAAGTAGTGGTTGCTTTTCAGAGAACGAAACCTAGTTTGATCCCTTTTCACTGTCAAGTCCAGTCAACTAAAAGGAGCAATAAATTGTTCATCAGATTGACATATGCCTGGAGGTGTCCATTACTTGTCTTATTTTCATTCTCTTAGAAATATAGTTTTTCCTGCTAGTAGAAGTAGGTCTAACACTCGATTCGCACATCCTCTAAACCTAACACTGAGGTTTACAGAAGTTCAGGAGCAGCCTCAGGGTCACACAGAAGGCAAGGGGCACAGGTGGGATTTGAACCTCAGCCTTTGAAGCTCAGGACTTCTGACACCTTCGCTCCTGCTGAGGGTTGTGCTCCAGAAGCAGGGAAGCACTTGTGGTTCTGGTAGACATTGTTGCAGGTCTCCTTTCCAGGTCTCCCTCCTTGCCTGCTCTCTCATTGGCTCCATTCCTCCTGAGTGAGGGGCCTATACAGCAGCTGTGCAATCCAGGTCCCTCCTTCAGTTCTCCCCTCTCCTCACTGACTTGGACTCTTAGCTGCCTGGACTCCTAAAGGCCTCAGCTCAGTTCCTTCCTTCTGAACTCTGAATTTATTGCATAATGCCTGGCACACAGAAGGGACTCAGTGAGCTTGTGGAAGGGAATGAGATCTTTCTGCTGCTCTGGTTGCATAGTGTGAGGCAGGGGTTTGCTGTGGTGCTGGTAAGATTATACGTCATGAGTTTTCCTAGGACTTTGGGTATATTTTTTTCATGTCCAAATGCTGTGAAATTTCAAGTGACCTTTTAAAGAGCAAGAGATGACATTGGGCTATAATGGTTTCTAGCTTTCACTTCCTCTCTTTTCTCTTTCCTTTGTCTGTCTATTCTCCNCTTTCTTTGTCTAGCTGAGACCCATAACGTACATTAGCTTAGCCCATGACCAATTCTGCCTCTCAGCAGAAGAGATCTCAGTAGCTCCAGTCATTAGGAATCTCTATCTTCAGGTTAGATATTGATCAGCTGGAGTGGGGAGGGAAGGGCACAGGCTGATTGAGGTTCCTGGCTATGTGTCTTTCCTCATCTTATTGAGTACAAATGGGTTGCGCATGGCAAACTCCGAGGAGTCAAGAACTGGATATTTAATGTGTATTTTTAAAGCTATACGTTCAATTAGTAAACCTCTTAAAATAATAATGCAATCTAAAAACTGGAAGGTGAAAAGCAGATGTAGAATGGTAGGGAAAAGATTGTCAGGTTAGAGCTCATTCATTGTAGCGAGCTATCCTTTTTGTTTGAAGTTGATAATCCTTTTTGTTTGAAGTGTAAACATTGGTTAGTTCAATGGTATTGAAGACCTAAAAGCAGAGCTACTTGAGAATGATTCTTTTAGTTTAGAGGCACATACCTATCTACAATCCTAGCTCTTGGGAAGCTGGGGCAGGGGGATTGCTATGAGTTCCAGACTGGTGAGAAAATATCTCAGAAAGATTGTTTTTCCTCCTGGGGATAAAGAACAGAACATTGGGAAGGAAACGTCAGCTTTAGGGATAGACCATCTTACTTCAATTTGTGAACAATGTGTCCTCTTTGATTGTCCTCGCTCTTTATGTTAATGCGCTGTTGCTAGCCTGCTTTAGAAAGGGATACATATGTTTCCACACTCCTACCTGATGCTTTTCCAGAAAGTGGTGGTTGGGAACCGTGTTCTGTGTTGTTGTTGGAATACACCAGGCCTCCAACTCCTAACTAAGCTGCTTTTAGGAGGCTGTGATAGCCTAACGTCTTGGAAGCCAGCAAAGGCTACCAGAAAGAGCCCCTTTCCTCCATAGACACCTTGGAAGTCTGCCTTGGTTACGATAAAGGACCTTGTCCTCTGCTGGCTCAGAGCTACCTTCTCTCATGGGAGGACTTAGGAGACAGACATGGTTACTCCTGTCTGGCAAGAGGTGGCAGGAGGGTGTTCTGGGTTCCAGACCTTTAAAATCAGATCTCAAAACTCTTACTCTTTTTCACTCCGTGCCTGATTCTCTCCTGTAAGTTTCCATTATCTTTGTGCTGGGGACCCCTGAAGCTGTCTTTGGCTATTTAAATGGGTACATTTACTCGTCAAACGTTCTGAGGGCAAGTCCCTCCATTCAGGTCTCCCAGTGAGGGTTTAGGAGCCTGTCTTGGTATATTTTGATTGTGGATACTAAAAGGAGGCTTCTGGAACGTATTCTGGCATTCATCATCTATCTGGTGAGTGGTCTGGAAAGTTCACGTCATTAGTCCTGGCTGCCAAGCTGAACTGCACCCTGACATTGATGATTCACCCCAAAGCCTATGCAATCCATTGCCGTCACTACTCTGTGACTTCTGCCAAACGAATGGTAGGCAGTTCTGGTAAGACCCATATTTCCGATTGCAGCTGGCCATGCATCATATGTTGATAATTTGCCTAATCTTGCCTGTTGTCTGAAGAGGTGCCATCTCCACAAGTTTGATTATGGCTTTCTCATCCCACACCTCCTCCCATTCCTCCTCCACATGCCTCAGTCCAGCCTTACCCGTGGAGATGTCATTATACTCCAATCTCATAATTGCATTTAATTCCAGTGTGACTCAACAATCTCCCAGAAGGCTTTGTAAATTACTCACCAGAATATTAAGGACTGTCTATATAAAGTGAATGAATCATAACATATTAGATTACCAGAGACCTTGAGATCACCCTCCCTTCCCCTAGATGGACAACAGAGGCATAAATGAAATTTCCCTGCTTCCTAAAAATATTAACAGCAAAAAGGGCTCAGTCAGTAGAACTAGATATAGAATGTGCAGGACATCCAGAAATATGCAAGCACCAAGGATCTGGAAGTCTTCTGAGGACAATGAAAAAGTCATTGCTAATTCTGAGGAGTATTTTAGACTCCTCACCCCCATACTGTTAGCAGCTGGCCTTTGTCTCCACTGAGGGTGAGTTATGGAGGCAAAATTATTCTTAATCAGAGCTTCTGGAATTGAATTTATGTATGAAACAAGAAGTATTTTATTTTAATGCTTGCAGCTCAGAGGAAGGAATGGCAGGCAAATCCTGTTCCCCAGAGGACTCTAAGTCTCGGTGGTACCCACAGTGTAACATGAAAGGGGCCGGCCAGCTTGTTTGTGGGGGTTTCTGTCCCACCTGGTACCCCACAGCTGGCAAACCCCAAAGAAAATCACACAGAGATCTCTATA
>LOEQ01001825.1:175332-194142 GCA_001685075.1 Bramus lutescens
CACACACACACACTCTCTCTCTCTCTCTCTCTCACACACACACACACACACACAAACTTTTATTTTTAACAGCTTAAATGTTGCTATTTACTCAAATGCTATCTGTGTATACTTAACTGGAGGAAGACCACTGGAGTTCAATAATAGCAAATGCAGGGCAGGCTTTAGGGACTCCCCAGAGAAAGACCTCTGGAAGATTTTTTTTTTTNAGAACTGAGTCCTGGCAAGAAAGAAATCAGCCAGTAGGGATCAGGAGTAGAAAATATCAGGCAAAACCAGTGGTAATTTTGGTACCTTGGAAGTGATGCTGCTGAGACCATCTGAGGAAGGACCACGTGGCTGGAGCACCTGTGGTGGGTGGGGGACACCTGAGATGAGGGTGGAGGTAGACAGAACCAGTCCACCTAGACTTGACTTGGTAGACTATTCTGTAAAAGGCCAGAAAAGACATGAGGTTTTATGGTCATGCGTCCTCCTGGGAAGTGTTCCCGCCTCTGAGAGCAGACACAGACACTATGGAGGGTAATGACCATGGCTAGGCATCACTAAACTGTGCTTCTTGATAAAATATGTGAGTTTTGTACAAGTTCATGAGTCATGAACCCCTCCTTAAAATATTTTCAACTATTTGATAGCTGAAAATTCATAGGCTGGGTGGTGGTGGCGCATGCCTTTAATCCCAGTACTTGGGGGTTTGAGGCCAGTCTTGAAGATGGACACTTAAAAGAAATCCCACACTAGCTCAGAATTGAGAATAATGGACGGTTATTTATTTAGGGGTAGACTCACAAATCAGAATCCTCTGCTGGAACAGAGAACAGAAACCGAATCCCGCAGCTGGAAATGAGAATGGATGCATGCTTTACATTGGCATAAATCATGTAAGAGGCCACGCCCCAGTGGGCGGTTAACTTAAAGGCTATTGGCTGGCTGTAAGATTTTCTACAACACAGCCTGGTCTACAGAGCTAGTTCTAGGACTGCTAGGAATGTTACACAGTGAAAACCTGTCTTGAAAAAACAAAACAAAACAAAACAAAAGAAAACAAGAAAAGAAAATTCATTCTACAGGATGTCCACAAACAGGGCAGAATTTGCCCCCAGGCTCTAGTTTGTGAACACCAATTCTAAAACCATGACAAAACAAAAGATTCCTCCCCCTTAAGAACATTAAGAATTTGTTGAAATTCTTTAAGGGAACTTGGGAGAAGAGTTTTTTTTTGTTGTTGTTGTTTGTTTGTTTGTTTCAAAACCTCCTTTATAAAGTCACGTTGGAAGTCTGTAGGCCAAGACTTTCAGGCTGAATAAAGACAAAGGGCATTAAAGTCAGGAGCCATGATGAAGCTAGGAGATGATAGTAGCAGGTTTGGCAGCTGCCTCAGCACAGGAGGGAACCTACAAGAAATCAGCCTCCACTTCCATGCGCCTGGCCAGGTGCCAGACCCTGTGATGTACCCGTCTACCATATCCTCTTTATACGAAATGGAGTACAAACCTTCCCCTTCTCTCAGACACCCCTACGTCTGGCTCGAAAGATGTTTGGAACTTTTGCATTCTAGTCCTTTCTCACTACGGGCATTATCTCCAGGAATCTCCAGCATCTGGGGAAATCAGTAGCCACACATGCTGAAAGAACCAAATTCTTTCGAACTGTAATTCATCAGGTAATTTGGCTAACGCATGTGAGAACAGAAAGCTGAGCGGGAAGAGAGGAGCCGAGGGATGATACATTAAGAGTGGGGTGAAGCAAAGGAGACCAAGGGTAAGGCTCCCTCCTTTGAGGTCACCGTGGTATGACACACGGCAGGGGAGAAGTGATATGAATAGTGGCTCTTGGGAGATGAATTGTGTTCACACAAAAACTGTGTTCAACACTTTTGGGTTGAACCCTCAGAACCCCAGAATGTCAATGCATTTGGAGAGAGCCTTAAGAGAGGACTGAGGTTTCTGTCCTGCCCAATTCCCACGGTCGTTAAGTCCCAAAGAAATCCCACAGAGGTCTATATTAATTATAAACTGATTGGCCTAGTGTCTCAGGATTCTTATTAACTCTTATAACTTATTTTAGCCCATAATTCTTGTCTGTGTTAGCCATGTGACTTGGTACCTTTTTTGGCGATGCAGTCACATCTTGCTTGCTCTGTGTCTGGCTTCCTCTCTGTCTGGGTGAGGATTGCTAACTGAAACTTCCCTTTTCCCAGAATTCTCATTATCCTGCCTCTACTTCCTGCCTGGTCACCCTGCCTCTACTTCCTGCCTGGCTACTGGACAATCAGCGTTTATTTAAAATACAAGTGACAGGGTACAGACCATTGTCCCANAAGAAAAGAAAATTCATTCTACAGGATGTCCACAAACAGGGCAGAATTTGCCCCCAGGCTCTAGTTTGTGAACACCAATTCTAAAACCATGACAAAACAAAAGATTCCTCCCCCTTAAGAACATTAAGAATTTGTTGAAATTCTTTAAGGGAACTTGGGAGAAGAGTTTTTTTTTGTTGTTGTTGTTTGTTTGTTTGTTTCAAAACCTCCTTTATAAAGTCACGTTGGAAGTCTGTAGGCCAAGACTTTCAGGCTGAATAAAGACAAAGGGCATTAAAGTCAGGAGCCATGATGAAGCTAGGAGATGATAGTAGCAGGTTTGGCAGCTGCCTCAGCACAGGAGGGAACCTACAAGAAATCAGCCTCCACTTCCATGCGCCTGGCCAGGTGCCAGACCCTGTGATGTACCCGTCTACCATATCCTCTTTATACGAAATGGAGTACAAACCTTCCCCTTCTCTCAGACACCCCTACGTCTGGCTCGAAAGATGTTTGGAACTTTTGCATTCTAGTCCTTTCTCACTACGGGCATTATCTCCAGGAATCTCCAGCATCTGGGGAAATCAGTAGCCACACATGCTGAAAGAACCAAATTCTTTCGAACTGTAATTCATCAGGTAATTTGGCTAACGCATGTGAGAACAGAAAGCTGAGCGGGAAGAGAGGAGCCGAGGGATGATACATTAAGAGTGGGGTGAAGCAAAGGAGACCAAGGGTAAGGCTCCCTCCTTTGAGGTCACCGTGGTATGACACACGGCAGGGGAGAAGTGATATGAATAGTGGCTCTTGGGAGATGAATTGTGTTCACACAAAAACTGTGTTCAACACTTTTGGGTTGAACCCTCAGAACCCCAGAATGTCAATGCATTTGGAGAGAGCCTTAAGAGAGGACTGAGGTTTCTGTCCTGCCCAATTCCCACGGTCGTTAAGTCCCAAAGAAATCCCACAGAGGTCTATATTAATTATAAACTGATTGGCCTAGTGTCTCAGGATTCTTATTAACTCTTATAACTTATTTTAGCCCATAATTCTTGTCTGTGTTAGCCATGTGACTTGGTACCTTTTTTGGCGATGCAGTCACATCTTGCTTGCTCTGTGTCTGGCTTCCTCTCTGTCTGGGTGAGGATTGCTAACTGAAACTTCCCTTTTCCCAGAATTCTCATTATCCTGCCTCTACTTCCTGCCTGGTCACCCTGCCTCTACTTCCTGCCTGGCTACTGGACAATCAGCGTTTATTTAAAATACAAGTGACAGGGTACAGACCATTGTCCCATGGCAACAAAGAAAGTTTATATGGATAGACTCTAATCAAATATGGCTCATGCCTCTGCAAGAATTTTAGAATAAGCTGCAGACTGATATAGAGGGAAGAGTATATGAAGACCCTGGGAGGAAGAAGCTACCTGTCAGTGCATTGGTCTGTTTTCAGGTATGGCAATGAAATGCTCGAGGTTGGGTACGTTAAAAAAGAGAATCTTGTATTTTATTTAGCTCAAGTCATGATGCTGGCTTCTGCCCAGCTCTGGAGAAGTTCTAATGGAAGTTGGATTTCACCGTGGTGGGAGTGTGGGGGATAGAGAGAATACATGGTGAAGTACCAGGGGTCTCACAAGGAGAAATATGCTAATTCTGAGAAACTCTTCCAGTGACCTAGTGACCTTCCGTTAAGTCCTATTCACCTCTTTATATTGACACTCTGGAAAACAAGATGACACCATATCTAACCCATAGTAACAAGCTGAGCAGGGTGGTTTCAGGAAAACCCATCTCTTGGTCTTGTGGCTTTCAGAACTGGGAAGAAAAGAGGCACACTGTTTAAGCCATCCAGTCTGTGGTAGTTTCTTAGGGCAGCCCTAGCCAACTGTAACACTGGCCAAGCATGAGTACAGAGATGTTGCCTGTTACTTAGCGCTTCTCTGGGTGGGGGTGGCTGCTGTTATAATTTTACTAAGTAATTAGAGTTAGGACAACAACAACAACAACACACACACACACACACACATTGAGACAGGGTCTTACTATGTAGCTCTGGCTGTCATGGGACTCACTATGTAGACCAGGCTGGTCTTGATCTCACAAGGCCTTGAGATCCGCCTGCTTCTGCCTCCTGAGTGCTGGATTAAACACATGCTCTGCTATGCCTGGTTAACTTTTACAATCTTAAAATGCATTTTCTTTATCTCTGTACCGTAGATGGAAAGTGAAAGTCAAGTATTTTCTCACCAAGTGCTGTAGAGTGATGAGCTCAGGAGAACATGAACAATACATTCAAGCTAAGCCATCAGGAATCTTCTGGCTTGGCTTTCTATTAGTCAAAAGCTGCAAAATCCTTAGAATGATGATGCTATTCTGTTCAAAAGAAGGGCATGTCCAAGCTTCATTTTTGACTGTTAAACTTGAGCGCATTCCCACTCTGCGATTCTAGTTTTAAACCTGCATGGATTTTCTATATAAATAATGAAAACGCTTTGCATCTGATTGCTGCTTGAAAGCGGGGTTATGGCAGGCTAGCCTCAATCAAGTTCCACCTTTCCACCCTTCTGCCTCACATCCCTGGTGTGGGAGGTCCTTCTGTCTATGCGTTGCTTTTATTGGCTAATGAATAAAGAAACTGTTTTGTCCTGTTGTTAGGGCAGAACTTAGGTAGGCAGGGAAGGCAGAACTGAATGCTGGGAGGAAGAAGGGCAGGCACATGTTTACAGCTGCTTTTACAGTATATGAGACCACACCCAAGTGGGCTGGTATCTTAAAGGCTATTGGCTGAAGGAGCAGAATGTGCTCCCACAGCACATTCCTCCTTTTGAAAACTGATCTTTTGCTTTTTTTTTTTAATCAAACAAAGCATGTGGAAGCATGGTGAGTGAGTTGAACCCTACCTGCTCTTACAACCACATAGAGGTCCATATTTAAGACCACATAGGGTAAGTCCATACTGGAGGGAAAGGAGACCATGAGCCTGGGCGGGTTGCTCACCTATGCTGTACTGACCAGGTCTGTGTCCTCTGGTGTTCTTGGCTTTGTACCATGAGAGCTGACCTCCATGCCTACATCATCCCAACACTCACATTCTACTCTCTGATTGGCTGCCCCATGGCCGGTAGGCAGAGAAAGATGTCTGGGTCCTCATCTTCTCTTGCTTCTGTAAGCCTTATCACACTTCTGGACATTTGCTATCTAAAGAAGTGGTTCTCACCCATCCTAATGCCACGATCCTTTAATATAGTTCCTCATGTTCTGGTGACCCCCAACCATAAAATTTTTATTGCTACTTCATAACTGTAATTTTGATACTATATGAATCATAATGTAAAAATCTGTTATACAGAATATCTGCTATATGAGTCCTGTGAAAGGGTTGTTTGAAACCCCTAAAGGGGTCATGTCCCACAGGTTGAGAAACTCTGGTCTGGAGCCCTGGTGGTTGACTATGTATGTCCCACTTTGGCCCTATAATCCCAGGGTTGGGAATGGCTGCTGTCTTCCCTATCACTTTCAAGCTACCCACAGCTTTGATTACTGAGTTCTCAGCAAACACTTTGTTGGGTCCCTGGCCAATAATGACTCTTGGTTCAGAGGACATTTGCTCTTACATTATACACTGATTAACCGTGTGTTCTAGTACTTGAACACTGTTTCTTCTTCTGTCTCCATCATGAACCTCTAAGTGGGCTCTTGTACCTTCTGGATCATTCCTTCATATGTGTTCTGGAGGATCCACTCGCCCTTGAGCTGGGGGAGCTAGTGTGGAAGGGAAACAGGAGCAGATGTACATATCCAATCACTTGCTGGGAACTGTTTAAAAACAGGCCCTGTAGAAGAAGAAAAGGTAGGTCCCCCTCATTTATGGGGCTTGAACTTTTCCATGTTGCAAATATTTTTGTCAGGCTGATATTAAGTCACAAGTGTGATATTACTAAACACAGTTTGGGAGGAGAGGCTGCCTAACCGTCAGCCCTTGACAGCTGATAGGAGCTGCTTCCAGGATATCGCTGTTTATGAACAGGTAGGGAGGATTAGAACAAGGACATTTGCATCACTGGGGGGACTGGATAGGTTAAAATATTACGGTAAAGAAGTTTGTCGGTCATCACAGCACAATACAGAGGTCTTAGTCCGCAGGTGCACAGGCATGGGAAGCACAGGTGTGTTTGGCCCAGCTGCTGCGCAGTCACTTCTGGTTCCAAAGGTGAAATGCAGGCTGTCTTGTGATCCTAGAATCCCAACACGTGTGACAGTTTCTGAACTGGTGAGCGTGTTGGCTTATTAGCTGCAAAGAAAGTCTCAGGTAGAGACTCAAGCTTGTTGTTATTCTTTCTCAGATCAGATTTATGTATAATTAGCATCACCAATGGGTGTGAACATGTCAGAGAAAGGCGTTGGAACAGCTAATGTGGCAGCATTGTCATGTTCTAAATACATTCCCCAAATGAGATTAAAACTAGCCCAAACTTGGAATTTGGAAGCCAGAGCCATTAGCAAAATGAGCAAAAAGTTCAGGCATTTCTGCAGATATTAAACAACTTTTAGCCACCCCTCAAATGATCATTATGAACATGAGCAGGTTCCAAAATCCATCAGAGAATTCTGGGGTGAATGTAGTACTCAAAGTTATCATTGAAAATTAGTTAAGTTTCAAGCTAAAAGCATTTTTTAAAAAAATCAGATTAAGTGTCTACCATGATTCTCTACATTTATGTTTGAATGAACAGTTCAAAAGCTAGCAGAGGGAGCTTAAGAGATGGCTGGGCCACAGAGCACTGGATACTCTTGCAGAGGACCTGGGTTTGGGTCTCAGCACCTACATGGTGGCTCACAACCATCTGTAGCTCCAGTTCCAGGGGATCTGATGCTTTTCTGACCTCTGGAGATATCAAGCATGCATGTGGTGATTGTATATACAGACATGCAAAACACTCGTGTGTGTGTTTTAAAAATTAAATATTGGAAAAGTCAGGAAAAACCTGCAATAGGAATCTATTTTTAAATCTATATGCACATTGAGTTTCTGCAATTACATAGTACCTAAAATCCAGTAGTAGAACTTGGTGGTAGATGGAGGCTGGACCTCTAGGTTGGATCAGCTCTTTGTGTAGCAATATAGAAATTATCAGCATTAAAAGTGATTACCAGTAACCTGCCCTTTGTCATCACTGTGTGCTAATACGAAACCATCTCTGTGATGGAATAGTCCTTGAAGAAAATCTGTTGTTGGTTTAAGCATCACACAAGTTTCAATAGTATATGTGCAGCCACAAGTGTGTGTGTGTGTGTGTTATATACATATATTACTTGTCTTTTAGTAAACATTGTATTTTATACAGAAACTAATTTGGAAAATTGCCATGTATCCAGTTGGCTCTCAATATAACAATGATTTAGTTGCTTATGCCTGTTTCTAGGACAAGCTCATAATATTTCAAGTTTGCTACTGATACAGTTAATATCTTCAGTCCTTTGGGAAACTCTTGCACTTAAGTAGTAGTTAAAATAAACAATATGGTGCAAAGATTATAAAGATGAAGTAAAGCAATTTGAATTATGTCTATTTTTTGTGCCCCCCTTTGAGTTTAGATTATAAACAACAAAGCCGTGCTAGTTGTGGGGTATATGTTATTTAGTGCAGATCTGAAATCCTGTACAGCATGTTCTTCTGAATTTAATTAATTCTTTTAAGTAGAAATGCACATTTTTGTATTAAAATTAAGTTCAAAAAATAAAACTGGATCAATAGCATGAACTAGCTATTGCCTGGATTTTAACTCTAATAAATTTCGTTCCTCTCTTATTAATTTTTCTGCATTGTTACACAAGCAGAGCTCAGTGGAAGGGAAGTTTAACCGGCTGCATTTGCTCTCTCTATGTGTGTGCGCATGTGTGCACATGTGTAGGATGCATGTGTGTAGTAGGAAGTGGGCATGCACCATGGTGGGCTTGTGGAAGTCAGAGGACAACCTTGTGAAGTTCATTCTCTCCTCCCATCTTTAAGTGATTTCTGGGGATTGAACTCAAGTCGTTGGATTTGTGTGCTACCTGTTAGCCATCTTTCCAGACATAATTTTTTCTTATTATTTATCTGGTTTTATGTTTTTTTTGCAACTATATTGTGGATATAAGTGCTAGGTAAATTGTTTTCATGTTAATAGAGTGAATACCAATAATTTGAGAAATCCATGTTGCGTGCCTTTATGTCAACTCCCTCAGGGCGTCTGCCTTGTACACTGTTTAGTACATAATTTAAAAGAAAATCACCCAGAGGAAACAGTAAGATATACCCTAAGGGCCTTCAGGTTTGATAGGTTCTGGCATCAGAGAAACATGTTTTTAGAGCCTATTGAAGAAGACGGTGACCACCCGAGTTACTTAACTTCCTAGAGCAGCTACTACAGGCTTAGGGACTGAACGAATACCCCCAACACACTGCAACCCCAAAGTCAAATAGTCAAAGGCCAGGAGAAGAGGAAGCCAGAAGCCATCTGTCTAGCCCAGCTGGTAACTATCACACATACATACACACAATACACACATACACACACAATACACACACACACACACACACATGCACATGCACAGGCATGCACAAATGTCCAAACACACATACACATTTTGGTAAGATAGCATCTTTTCTTCTTTTGGTAGTATTGTTACCCAATATGAACCCCGTCCATCTTATTTACCATAATTAATCATGATTCCTATATGAGCAGTAGGAGAAGCTCAGGTGTCGCATTGCTGAAAATACCAGTCCCAATGCATTCTGTTATTTCTTATAGACAATAATGTCTAGAGATGGAATTTGTCCCTGGAGTCCTGCCATCGGCCAATAAAACAAAATTGCCTCTGCCAGCAAATTTCAAACTTGCCTCTTCAGTTTGCTGTCTTAGGGTTTGGAGTGAAAAATCACTTTTCATATCCTTGGTGAGGACAGGTAGTGCAACAGAGCTCAGCTATGCTCAAAAGCAGTTTTGGCTCAGCTATGCTCAAAATCAGTTTTTAAAAAACAACAATCAAAATTGTGTATGAAGGGAGGGTAAGGTCGAGACTGTTAAAAACTATTATTGTCCCTTCTTCTGAGGAGCCTGTGTCTGTGAAAGCTGTATGCTGCACCCCCAATGAGAGGTGGCGCTGGCTATGTTCCTATCTTAATATGCTCAGTTTAGCCCCACCCAGAATCTGTCTTGTATGACTACCAGATGGGGTAGCTCGGACCTTTAATTCCAGACTCAGGTAGCTGATGCACAATAACTGCTGTGAATTCTGGGACAGGCTACGGAAGTGTCTGTCTTAAAAAGAGTCTATGAGAAGATACTGAGAAAAAAAAAAGAGCTCTTCAATCTGTCAGATTAGTTTCTAAGATGTGGGAGAAGGATGGGGAAAAGTTTTCCAGTCTTCAGGAGGAATTTCTCGGTGTTCTCTCCTAAGTAATCTTTGGATTTAGAAGTTCAGAATGGAGTTTTTTTTTTTTAAATCAGGTAAATTTCAGACAAGATCAGGTATTCATTTTCTAGGTCAAATCTGCACTAGTAGAGGCCACATTTGGTTGATCTCAGACACCTTGCAGGGTCAAAGTGGCATCTTCTCTTTAGCCTTTATGGGGTAGAAATTTACTGGGTATAGGAACAATTTGCTGCAGTATTCAGCTCAAGCTGGTAACTAGTGTGCGTTTTTGAAGGGCCATTTGCAGCACAGGTTGGTGTCTATGCGGGGATAATAAACAAGAAATTAACAGGCATGCTCTTCCTTTTGTGTGAGCATAGGTCAGTTGGATGGGAGAGTGGAGGACTTATCAAAACTGCTTGAGAACAAAGCTGTGTTTCCATTTCCTAAGTGTAAGACAGAGTTTGGGTAGCATCCCAGGAGACTGCTGTGTCTAGTCCCTCGCTTGTTTCTGCTCCCCTCTATCTCCCTAGATAGGGTCAGTGCCTCCCAAGCCAGGCTACGATTGAGAAGAGAGCTTGGGAATGGAAGGGCAGGTTGAAAAATGGCATATTTTGGAACATTTTGTTTTAACATGGAGATCTGAAAATGGAGCAGCCTGGAGCCAAACTGCCCATTTAAGGCCCAGAGGGCACGGGATTTGGAGAGAAGGTCTCCTTGTGCCCTCTTCCTTTGCCCTCACAAATGACTGTCCCATGTAGAAGTAGGTTGGGAAAGCTACCCAGGGTGTTTAGGGACCCACAGTACACGGATCAATATTTAGAAGTTTTTAAGGAACTTGGTAAACTCTAGAAAAATGAGTTTTCTACTACAAAGCTTCCATAGTAAGTGACTGATGAATTACGTCATGATCAATCTGATTGGCCATTTCTGTCTTCTGGTTCATTCACATTTGGCACATTTGAACTTTTAGTGGCTCCGTGAGAATGAACTGAAACAGATGCAATCGGATTTGCTTTTGGCCAAGATCGAGTGGAAAAGCCTTCAGAAAAACAAACTAAGTTTATTTTTGATGTGTGATGAACCCTCCCTGAGCCCCATGGTGTCAGAGGATTGCTATTTATTTATCATAGATATACCAGTGCTGTTGCGGGACCTTTTGGGAAGTTGTGATTGTTTGGGGCTGTTCTAGCACAATATTGCTGTGATGTAGAGAGAGACAGAGACAGAGAGGTGGTGAATAGTGTTAGAAGGCTCCTTTTCAAGTTATTAAGAGAAATCGAAATCAGTCTAAATCTAAATATGAATTTTTCTCATTGACTGGTTTCTCGCACACATAAATCTCAGAAGTTAAATAAGCAATCTTTAATGGAATGTTTTAATACTATAAAAATGTTCTAGATCCACACTGTCAGATAAGTAACCGTTAGCTACATGTCACTTTTAAGCCCTTGAAATGTTGCTAGTGGGACTGAAAAATCTAATCTTTAATTAATTTTGTCTGGAATAATCCCATGAGGCTATGATCTATTGCAATTGAACAGTGCCCAGCTAATCTCTTAATTCAATTTTCTCTGCAAAGTTGATGTTGAAAGTAATTCATAAAATAGCCATCACAGCAATAAAAATATGCACACATTTCATATAACATGTGCTATAAGACTCAGCCATGGCTGACTTTCTTCTGACTGTCCTAGTTACTTTTTATGCAACAACGCTTTGGCTCCCCAGTTATGTACGCATCCTTGAGGGAAGCTCTTGGGATTTACATTTGTGCACCCTGTACTATGCATATATACTAATAAATACACTAATAAACATTGGCCAGGCAGTGGTGGTGCACGCCTTTAATCTCAGCACTTGAGGCAGAGGCAGGCAGATCTCTGTGAGTTCAAGGCCAGCCTTGTCTACAGGAGCTAGTTCCAGGACAGCTAGGGCTGTTATACAGAGTAACCCTGTCTTGAACCCCCACACTCCCCCAAAAAATCAAAAATAAAAACAAAAACAGAAACAAAAAAAAAACCCCAAACCAACCAACCAAACCAACCAAGCAAGCTATTGATTTCATATAATGACACTTATTCATTTGTGCAGAAGGCACAGCTGACCTCATTGTTTGTGGATAGATCTAATTGTGAAGGTTTATTTGTAACTGTCCCAAACAGCATCCCATTGTCTCTGCAGTTACTCACATACATGTGCAGAGTGCTGGTAAATTTGAATTGCATGTTATGTGTGCTCCCAACTTAGGTCCAACAAGCACATGCATTGCTTTGCTGTTTTAGGTCTCACCGATCAAAACATGACCTTTACACAGCACACGCAACTTATGTGATGCCACATTTTTTGGTTGCACTTTTCTATACTCTTTAGTATTTTAACATTAAAATGTCTCTAAGCACAGTGCTGGTGTTGTCTGTTATTCCAAAGCCCAAGAAAGTTATGGTGTACCTTGGAGAGAAAAAATGCATTTGCTAGATTAGCCAAACTTCATTCAGGCATTAGTCTCAGAGCTGCTGTAAGGAGTCTTTAAGAGACAGTAATGTAAAACAAGGTTATACACGGATGGATTAACAAGATAGCTCAACCAGAGGTTAGCAGGGACCTAACCCGGTATTTTTCTTTAAGAGCAACACTTCAACGTTTGCTGATTTAGTATTTGCAGATATTTTATAGACTATAACCACAGTGAATAGAGTCTGTAGCATATGTATGCACGCACGCACGCACACACACACACACACACACACCTAGAGTGTATGAAACAAGTCTATTGCTTTCCAAGCCTGCTGCATCTGTGAGTCTGGAGGACTTGGGTCCAGCTGGTGGCTTGCAGCGATGGTCCTGAAGAGAGAACTATTCTAACGGAATTTTTGCACCATTGGCTTGGTTGCTGCACCATCTATTTCATTTGTATGTTCCTTCCCACTTCTTGGGACTCTCACCCTGCACATTTGATCTTCTCCCGAGGGTTTCTGTGATGCTGAGCAAGTTAAAAGAACACCTGAATGGTAATACAGAATTCAGAGACCTGCCTGGCTGCTTTCCAGAGTTTGGGTTCTTCCAAATAAGGTTTATGACAAAGACACATGCCATGTGTCAACAATGGGTCTTTCTTCAGTTTAATGCTTATCAGTTTTATGTCTCCCTGAGGGAGGTAGGACTTAACGGCCTTTGATTTCTGTAGTTGTCTCACTGGCCAGTAACAGTGAAAATGGGGGGCCTCTAGTAGTCCATTTTGTAAAAACAACAACGCAGGAACTAGTTCCATTGGGATAAATCATGTCCTCATTTTTGTTTGTCCCAGGATGCCACATCTTTGAAAGGCGGTCAGTCAGGAGCCATAATGACTGTAGTATTTTTGAGTTCTTTGGTCACAAACTAAGATTCTGACATTGAAATGAAGACACAGAACTAGTAAGAAGTGATAGTGCCATAGCAAAGAGCAAAATAAATATTTTCCCACCACCATTGTGCTCAGTAACCTGAATTAAAAACACACACATGCATGCGCGTGCACACACACATACACACACACACACACACACACACACTTGCATAGAAGCTTGATGCTTAGTGAAAGACATATATTAACTTTTAACCAAAGTCAACCGGTAGCTTCAAGTAGCCAAATTTTAAAGGATTTTTGCATTTGAATAAAGATATTTATTAGCCCCTAAGAATTTCTAGAAAATCAACCCATTTTCTGGATTGCAATGATTGGAAACTGGCTTTTGCCATTCCACAGTTCACATTTGACACCTCACAGTGAAAATAGGTATATTTGAACAACTTGAAAGTGGTCTTATTTTAATCTGTTTCCACTGTAAGAAGCAGTTATGTTATATATATATATATGTAGTCACAATGTCCTAACTCTAATTACTTAATAATATTAATTAGCCAAATGAAGTAAAAAAGAAAAAAACCTTCATTCCATTTCTCTCTACCAACCATACTCTATTTGTTATAGGCATTTTTTTCTTTGTAAAAAATTGTGTTTATTACTTTCGCTAGCTTCATTTCAGGAGGGCATTTGTTACTTTCTTTAAGCCTGCAAAGAATTTCAAAAGTTAGTTGTCAAAATGTATCAGCAGCTGTCACCACCTTCTGTTTTCCTCTCTGCCCCAGCACCCCAAAGCCTGGCAAGCAGTGAGCCAGAAACTTCAAGTTGTGTAGTCCATTCGGTTGAGTTTTCCAAGAAGTAGATTTACCTTGTAGTGAACAGAACCTAAAATGAGCAACCCCACCAGCAGGTACCCTAGGCTAGACCATGAAAGCTCCCTTAATAGTGTTTTTATGTGTATTACAGTTTTGATATTTTGTGATTTCATATTTGTACCCTCCCATAGTCTAAGCTTCATATATCACAAGACTTGGGTTCACCTCTACCCCTGTGGGCCCCTAGGCCTATGTGCTGTTTTTCCTCCTATAATAGAGGCAGCGGCCTGGCCTGATCTGGGAAGCTATGGGTAATGTTACCTTCTGGTGTTCCATCTTCTGCTGCTGGGCTAGCACATTGACTTATTGTGCTTAGAGATGACACTGTAGCTGTTATTAATACATGTATGTTAACTCTATACCATCCATGTTTGCAGGAGAAAGGGAGAGATTTTATAATGGGTTGGAGACTGGCAGGCGTCCCACTTCAAGTCCAAAGGTTGTCAGGCTACCACGCTACGGAAGGGCAGACATTCTAACCCAAACGCTGACACCAGCCTTTGGCTCCAGTTCAGATTCTAACAGTGTAGAACACACACATTATGGAGGTCTGTCTGCTTAGCACACTGGGTTTGATATTAATTTCATCCTTAAACNTGTTTTCCTCTCTGCCCCAGCACCCCAAAGCCTGGCAAGCAGTGAGCCAGAAACTTCAAGTTGTGTAGTCCATTCGGTTGAGTTTTCCAAGAAGTAGATTTACCTTGTAGTGAACAGAACCTAAAATGAGCAACCCCACCAGCAGGTACCCTAGGCTAGACCATGAAAGCTCCCTTAATAGTGTTTTTATGTGTATTACAGTTTTGATATTTTGTGATTTCATATTTGTACCCTCCCATAGTCTAAGCTTCATATATCACAAGACTTGGGTTCACCTCTACCCCTGTGGGCCCCTAGGCCTATGTGCTGTTTTTCCTCCTATAATAGAGGCAGCGGCCTGGCCTGATCTGGGAAGCTATGGGTAATGTTACCTTCTGGTGTTCCATCTTCTGCTGCTGGGCTAGCACATTGACTTATTGTGCTTAGAGATGACACTGTAGCTGTTATTAATACATGTATGTTAACTCTATACCATCCATGTTTGCAGGAGAAAGGGAGAGATTTTATAATGGGTTGGAGACTGGCAGGCGTCCCACTTCAAGTCCAAAGGTTGTCAGGCTACCACGCTACGGAAGGGCAGACATTCTAACCCAAACGCTGACACCAGCCTTTGGCTCCAGTTCAGATTCTAACAGTGTAGAACACACACATTATGGAGGTCTGTCTGCTTAGCACACTGGGTTTGATATTAATTTCATCCTTAAACATCCAGAATACAGTCTGGCCAAATATTTGGACACCCTTTAGTGTATTGGGTTTGATACATAAATTTAAGCATGACACCCTATCAAATAAATCAGCTGTTATTTCTACAAAGGATCTGTTTATATTAGGTTCATAATGAACATTTTGTGAAAGAAAAAACTTGCAGTTCTGTTTCATGTGTTACATAAATTGTCATCATAAGTCCTATGTACAGAAATTCGAGCATAAAGGGGAGATGTCTTTGTTTGAGGAAGTCATCATCTGGGGCCAACTTCCTCAATCCAGAGTCAAGAATACCATCAAGTTCAGTTCCATGTGTAGATTCTGGGATTTCTTAGTTAGGGACAGGACTTTACAGACAGAAACACTCCGGAGACCTTTGAAACTAAGTCAGAAAACAAAACGACATAGTTAAAGAAGACTCCTTCTTCACCAGAACAATGTCCACAGAGATGTGAGGTGCCTAGGGAGGAGAACTAGCTTGACTGATAAAGGACAGCAGTGTTGGGGCTACCGAAACTTCCACAGACAAGTTGGGTTATGGATTGTGGAGAAAGTTTTTGTAAGGTTTAAACTTAAGGAACAAGTCTCCTTACAACAGAGACTGACTGATAATTGTTCGAAGACTTCAAACTATGCTAAGGAGTTAACAGGTGTGAATGAACTAAGTTTTTATGACAGGACATTTTTGCTTTTGAAAGGCCTGCTTAATGAGTTGTGTGTGTGTGTGTGTGTGTGTGTGTGTGTGCATGTGTGTGTGTATACATACATACATATACATATATATATATATAATATTTATAAAATGTTAGGATGTGTGTGTCTTTGAGAACTGTTTCCCCTCTCTCTTGAAGGTATTTGAGAATGTACTACATACAAAGGTAGTTTGTGAGTTTAAGGATGAAATTAATATCAAACCCAGTGTGCTAAGCAGACAGACCTCCATAATGTGTGTGTTCTACACTGTTAGAATCTGAACTGGAGCCAAAGGCTGGTGTCAGCGTTTGGGTTAGAATGTCTGCCCTTCCGTAGCGTGGTAGCCTGACAACCTTTGGACTTGAAGTGGGACGCCTGCCAGTCTCCAACCCATTATAAAATCTCTCCCTTTCTCCTGCAAACATGGATGGTATAGAGTTAACATACATGTATTAATAACAGCTACAGTGTCATCTCTAAGCACAATAAGTCAATGTGCTAGCCCAGCAGCAGAAGATGGAACACCAGAAGGTAACATTACCCATAGCTTCCCAGATCAGGCCAGGCCGCTGCCTCTATTATAGGAGGAAAAACAGCACATAGGCCTAGGGGCCCACAGGGGTAGAGGTGAACCCAAGTCTTGTGATATATGAAGCTTAGACTATGGGAGGGTACAAATATGAAATCACAAAATATCAAAACTGTAATACACATAAAAACACTATTAAGGGAGCTTTCATGGTCTAGCCTAGGGTACCTGCTGGTGGGGTTGCTCATTTTAGGTTCTGTTCACTACAAGGTAAATCTACTTCTTGGAAAACTCAACCGAATGGACTACACAACTTGAAGTTTCTGGCTCACTGCTTGCCAGGCTTTGGGGTGCTGGGGCAGAGAGGAAAACANGTTTAAGGATGAAATTAATATCAAACCCAGTGTGCTAAGCAGACAGACCTCCATAATGTGTGTGTTCTACACTGTTAGAATCTGAACTGGAGCCAAAGGCTGGTGTCAGCGTTTGGGTTAGAATGTCTGCCCTTCCGTAGCGTGGTAGCCTGACAACCTTTGGACTTGAAGTGGGACGCCTGCCAGTCTCCAACCCATTATAAAATCTCTCCCTTTCTCCTGCAAACATGGATGGTATAGAGTTAACATACATGTATTAATAACAGCTACAGTGTCATCTCTAAGCACAATAAGTCAATGTGCTAGCCCAGCAGCAGAAGATGGAACACCAGAAGGTAACATTACCCATAGCTTCCCAGATCAGGCCAGGCCGCTGCCTCTATTATAGGAGGAAAAACAGCACATAGGCCTAGGGGCCCACAGGGGTAGAGGTGAACCCAAGTCTTGTGATATATGAAGCTTAGACTATGGGAGGGTACAAATATGAAATCACAAAATATCAAAACTGTAATACACATAAAAACACTATTAAGGGAGCTTTCATGGTCTAGCCTAGGGTACCTGCTGGTGGGGTTGCTCATTTTAGGTTCTGTTCACTACAAGGTAAATCTACTTCTTGGAAAACTCAACCGAATGGACTACACAACTTGAAGTTTCTGGCTCACTGCTTGCCAGGCTTTGGGGTGCTGGGGCAGAGAGGAAAACAAGGTGGTGGCAGCTGCTGATACATTTTGACATATGAAAATGTATTCTGCTGCTTTTAATAAGTATGTGTTTAAATGTTAAATGCCCCTTTCTGTTGGTGGTTTTAGATTCTGCTCCAAGAATACCCCTGGGGGAAGAGACGTACACTCTCTCACAAGCTTAGCTTCCGTCTGAAGAGCCATTTGAAGAGATTCCTGACTCCTTTAGGCAGCCATGGCAGCGCCTGCAGACTGAGGAGGGCTACGCCGTCCTACATTTGAGATCAGCCTAGGCTCCACTCAGAGACTTTACCCCAAAGAAAATACCCATAAACACCCTCCAAAAACCAAGCTTTGATGACAAATAAAGTTGATAGCTCAGAGAATATCTACATTAATAAAGATCACAAAGGTATGCACATGTGAGAGGGCCTGCTTTTGGTCCCTGCCACCCCGCTAGGTTATACCCAAAATACACCTGAAATAATCACACAGAAATTGTATTAATTAAATCAAAATCACTGCCTGGCCCATTAAGTCTAGCCTCCTATTGGCTAACTCACATCTTGATTTAACCCATTTCTATTAATCTGTGTATCACCATGTGGCAGTGGCCTACCAGGAAAGATTCAGCATGTCTGTCTCTGGCAGCTCCATGGCGGCTCTCTGTCTACCCTTCTTCCCAGCATTCAGTTCTGTCTACTCCGCTTATCTAAGTGCTGCCCTATCAAAAGGCCAAGGCAGTTTATTTATTCAACAATGAAAGCAACACATGGACAGAATAACCTCCTATACCACATGCCTGTGTGCTGGGTGGGTGGGGTGAGAAGGAGAGAGATGGTAAAGGACCCCTTTGACTTGTTCAACCATTCAGACACAGAATCTCTTCTACTGTACTCTTATGGCATATTATGAAACACAGATGCCCTTTTCATCAGTGACAGAAAGAGTTGAATGGCCCAAAGCAGTCATCACTTTGATGACATTAGAACAAAAATATTAGGAAATTGATTTTCTTTTCATGATCAATCAGCGATATGTTCTAGAATATCCCAAATATTATCTGAACCAGGGTCATCACTTAGTTTACCACTCAGACAGGATTTTGCTGATTATTGAGACTAGAAAACACCCCTCCTTTCAGATAAGTCAGAAACTTGCAAAACCAGACTGGTGCTTTATAGACTGGGATAGGAGCCTTGAGCATTCTACTCAAACCACCCTGGCCTTCGGTCTAAAGAAATTATTAAAAAATGTAGCCAGGCAGTGGTGGTGCATGCCTTTAATCCCAGCACTCGGAAGGCAGAGGCA
>LOEQ01001826.1:2408-13855 GCA_001685075.1 Bramus lutescens
TGGAGATCAGTCCTTTGTCTGATGTGGGGTTGGTGAAGATCTTTTCCCATTCAGCAGACTGCTTTTTTGTCTTATTCACTGTATCCTTTGATTTATAGAAGCTTCTCAGTTTCGCAAGGTCCCATTTATTTATTGTTGCTCTCAGTACTGGAGTTATATTTAGGAAGTGATCTCCTATGCATTGAAGACTACCATTATGGGATTAGCAAGAAAGCTGGCCCTAGAGAAATTCCCAGGAATGCACAAGGATGACCCCAGCTAAGACCCTAAGCACTAGAGGAGAGGGTGCCCTAACTGGCCTTGCCCTGAAGTCAGACTGATGATTATCTTAAATATCACCACAGAACCTTGGTCCAAAAACAGATGGAAACAGAGGCAGAGACCCAAATCAGAGCATTGGACTGAGCTCCCAAGTTCCAGTTAAAGCGTGGAAGGAATGAGAATATGAGCAAAGAGGTCAAGTCCATGATGGGTTCATCCACTGAAACAGTTTTCATGAGCTAATGGGAACTCACCAACTCCACTGGACTGGGAAAGAACAAGCATAGGACCAAACTAGTCCCTCTGTGGTTGACAGTTGTGTGGCTGGGGCAGACTGAGAGGCCACTGGCATTGGCACTTGGATTTATCTCTACTGCATGTACTGGCTTCTTGGAATCCTATTCTATTTGAATGTATACCTTTCTCAGCCTAGATATAGTAGGGAGGGCCGTGGACCTTCTCCAAAGCAATGTGCCTTACCCTCTCTTAGGATTAGGTGGGGGTGGGTTGGGAGGGTATGTGGAAGGAATGGGAGGAGAGGAGGGAGTGGGAATTCGGATTGGTATTTTTTTTTAAATCTAATAAATAAAAAAAGAGAGAGGCTCAGTGTTAACGACAAAAACCTTGCAGCTCTTTTAAGAGACTCTGCCACCAAACACTTAAATGGTGTTTATGGGCAGCCAGCATTAATCATCTTGGTGGTGGCGTGAACCTAGAAACTCCACAGAGTTGTGACAATAATGTGACTCCTGCTAGAACCTCCACCATGAAGCTAGACTCTCAAAAAGCTAAGGAATGGGGTGGAGGCAGCTGCCAAAGCTAAAGCTTTAATCCTAGCCATATAATTTAGCAGAATAAAAACTTATGTGTTCAAAAAAGATAGAGATATACAGTAAGCACATATTCAGATGAAAAACCTAAACAGTTTACAGTATATTTAAAAATATACATGGGCTTAGGAGAGAAAAGAAAAAGGAAAGAGAATGTCCTTTAAAAAGAAATAGAGTATCCAGGTGTAGTGGCTCACGCCTTTAATCCCAGCACTTGGGAGGCAGAGGCAGGCAGATCTCTGTGAGCTCAAGACCAGCCTGGTCTACAGACTGAGATTTAGGACAGCCAAAGATACACAGAGAAACCCTGTCTCAAAAAACAAAAATTAAAAATAAAAGAAACAGAGTAAGAAAAGCCACATAAATATGGAAAATATAGAGTCTGGATTATGTGTATTATTATGTTTTCTTTGATTTTTTTTCACTGTGAATAAGCTAACTACAAAGAGACATTTCATTATATGGGCTGCTAAGCCAAACCAACATATATATTTTAAAGGTATCTTGACTTTTAAATTTAAGTCTAAGGACATGTTACTTTAGAAAAAAGTTTCTGCTTTTGTTTCCACAGAGGATAGAATGCAGTGGATTCCTTACCAGCTAATATGGTTTGAGCAAACAAGACCCCCAGAAGCGATGGCCCAGGTGGTCCAACATCCATGACAGCTGCAGGACTGTTGACTGAGATGGACTAGCCACACAGGATTCATCATGAAAGATATAATTAACAATACCCTAAATAAGCAAGAAGTAGTCCAAAACAATATACCCAAATTCCCAAATATTGTTTATAAATGTTTGTTTTAATTTAAAGGAGGTTGATCATAAATGGCTAATGGTCACAGTCAAAGGTCCTTCTAAAAAATGGGAATATGATATAGAAATGAATATTTTACATTGATATGGATTTTTGTCTATTAATATAAATTTAAGGTCAGTTTTGTTACACTATATATACTCTTTTTTAATGTGTCATGTTCATGCAGCTCATTTAAAAATGTAATGTATAATTAAAAATTGTAAATTAATAGTCATCTATGATAGTCAAACTGAAGTCATGTTAGCTTTTCTAGATATACAGAAATATTTTTCAGTTAGATAATCTTCAACACTTCAAAGACCTATAGAATACAGATAGCATTTAAAAAGTTTTAAGAATTTAGACTTTTCTTGACAATGAGATATATCTGCTTCTGGCAGCACTAATTACTTCAGAGAGGATGATGGGCATTGAAGAAACTCATTGTGGAATTTGCCTTCAATGTGACAAGGTTAGCTATTTGGGCAAGAAACTTCTTGCTGGACTGCCTGATGGTATGCTATATAAACTGTACATTCAGAATCCACAGAAAAGTGAATGCTGTACTTTCCAAAAGACGAGATGGTCCTTGAGGGTTCCTGCTTCACAAAAGAAACTGCTAGTCATTCTGTAGGATACAAAATAAAGCAAATGACAAACTTTTTCAGTACAAGACAGAAGAATTTTATAAATTTCCTGTTTCATGGAAATGTCTACCAGATACTATGGGCCTATAGGCTGAAGATACATACCCTAAAGTTACAGAAGACAGTTCAGACAGTGAGTCGTCACTGTCAATTATAGAGCTTTAGAAGTTGTTTACAGTGCTCTTTCTGTTTACTTAAGGTAGTACTATATCCTTCTGGAGCCTTTGATGGAGTTAAAGAATACATAGTTATATTTTTCCTTAGTTATGTTAAAAGATAAGTTAGATATAAAACTTTAGACTCACAAGATAGGATAGGTGATAGAGTATTTTCCTTAATTTGCCAAATACAAACGTACAAGTGTTGCAACTATAATTCTTTCTTGATAACTATTTTATATATGTAATTTTACTATGCTGAAGTCAAAACTTTCCTTTTTAATCAGACAGGAAAGAGGAGATGATGTGGAATGTCCTTCTGTATATTTGTTGCTTTTATTGACTGGTGAATAAAGCTGTTTTAGCCAATGGCTTAGCAGAGTAAAGCCAGGCAGTAAATCTGAACAGAGGTATATAGAGAGAGTAGGCAGAATCAAGGAGATGCCCTATAGCTTCAGAAGGAGAAAGATGCCAGAACATTACTGATAAGCCATAGCCTCGTGGTGATACATAGATTAATAGAAATGGGTTAATTTAAGGTGTAAGTTTAAGATAGCTAGGAATATGCCTGAGCCATTGGCCAAACAGAGTTATAATTAAAATAGTTTCTGTGTGATTATTCAGGTCTTGGCAGCTGGGAAATGAATGATGTATGGTCTCCATCTACAACATTTCCCATTTTTGTCTAACATAAAAATGATTATAACTAATACAAGAAAAACTATATGCAATAAGTACAATAACTATATATAATATGTTTGGGCAATAAATACATCAACAATATCTAGTCCATAAACATTTGGCAAATTCAGAGAAAATGCTCCATGACCTATCCTATTTTGGTGAGTCCAAAAAGTTTTACCTAATTTACTTTCTATTCTAACATGTATTACCAAAAGTATCTTTTTATGTCTCTCAACCTTATACACTTTACATTTTTCTTCACTGAATTTCTTTTATGAATCTGATAACAAGGAAAACTATAACTATAAATTCTTCAACTCCATCAGAGACCCGAGAAAAATAATATTATCTGAGTAATCTGGAAGTGCAAGCAAGTTACTTCAAAAAAAGCGTGAGAAATAACAGAAACAGCTGGCTGCCTGGACAGTCACCTAAGGTTCCTCTGCAATGTTGGAGCATACATCTTTGGCCTACCAGCCTAGAATATCTGACAGACATATCAGTAAAGGAAGATATTCTGCAGGGCTGTCTTACCTTGTCTTGGCCACGTTTTGCAGTCACTTTCTCTTGTGTCCTACTTGTCCAATCAAGCCAGCAAACTGTCAGCAGTTGAGGCAAGAATGTTTTATTGCCAAGTGACTTACTTTTGCTAAAAAGAAAGTAAACTCCATGTGGAGTTTCTTCGGTGCCCATCATCTTCTCTGAAATAGATTGGTGCTATTAGAAGTAGACAGTTCTCATTGTCATAAGAAAAGGAATATAAGTTATTAAAACATCTTAAATGCCATATTCTGTAGCTCTCTGAAATATTCAAAGAGGACCTGACTATCTAAAATAGATCTCTGTTTGATTTTGAAAGCATACCTAATTTGACTACAAGTTTGATTGTAATGACTAACTACTAACTTGCATTGCTTTATATCCTAATTAGTTGGTAATAATAACTTTCAAGGGCTAGAAATTTGCATCACATTGTTAAATAAGCTGTATAGGTACAATACTTTGAACGAGATTAGAAATATATGTATAGTATGTTCTAACAAAACTAATCTTAAATTTGTATCAATATATAAAATGTGTATCAATGTAAAATATTTAAGACTATAAGTTGCTTTTTTGGTTTAAAAGTAGGTTCAATAATCTACCCTTATTCTATCATGGTACTATTTGAAAAGGATTAGGCAATTAGGAGGTATATCCTTCCTGGAGCTCATGTGAGCTTGGAGAAAATGTGTCATTGGGGAGTGGGATTTAAGGTTTAAAAAGCCTGTGCCAGATCCAGTCTCTCTCAGCCTGCCAATGAAGATGTAGCTCTCAACTGTTTCTCCAGCACCATCCCTGCCATGAGTGCTGCCAAACTCCCAGCATGGTTACAATGGACTAAGCCTCTAAAACTGTAAGCAATCCCTGAATGAAATGTTTTCTCTTATAAGAGTTTCTGTGGTCATGGTGTCTCTTCATAGCAGTAGAACAGTGACTAAGACAGTAGGGTTATGGGAACTCAGCCTGCTATCCTGGAGACTCAGCAGAGCTGTACTTTGGCTAGCTTTCATCCCCATAAGCCAAAAGCTGCCTCCAGATGCTCTTTCCCTTTTCCTTATTTCACAGAATCATTTACCCATCGTTCATCTGATGGTTGCAGGGCCCAACTGCCAGAATCTAAGTAATGTGATGGAAGTAATCTCAGCTAAAGTATCTCTCCGGCTAACAAGTTAATGTGATACTCTTCCTGGGTAATGCGCTCATTTCAAAAGGGGTTTTTGGAAGCCATTAAGACATGATGGCAGGAAATTTCGGGTCTCATTGTGGTCTGGAGTGGAGGAAACTACTCTGACACAACCAGAGCTTTCAGAGTTAGCATCTGCCTATTTTTGATGATGGCCTTTTGGGAAGATCTCCCAGGGCCCAAGTTGCCTCACTGCCTTGTGACTTTTAGTATGCTGCACTCAAGTTTGATTAAATGGAAAGAAAATGCGCAATACTCTTTCTTGTATTTGGAATGTGTCTTCTTTGGACCCAGGAAGAAAATTCTCTTGATCATAGATGTTGTCTGCACCTGGATAAAATCTGACAGTGCTCAGTACCTGGTAGGCAGCATTCCAAACACCTTTTGTATGCCATCTCATTTCATTCTCACCAGCATCCTCAGGAAGTAGACACTATAATTAGCCCACTTCTCAAACAAAGACCAAGATGTAGAGAGAAGTAACTTGTACAAAGTGATACTGCTACTAAGCTTGACTTTTAATCACATACAACAGCATTTTGGAGTCAGTTGTCCTTTAGCTGCATAGCATCAGCAGATAGGGCAGGATGCCTTTAAGCTCCTAGAGACCCTCCCTCCCCTGTGAAGCACCTCTTCTCAGCCTATATCCTGAGCATAGTGCTGCTCTGCCCTAGGCAGCACAGAGACTAGTTCTCAGCATTAGTCTGGCACTCAGACTGCTCAAAAGAGCCTATTCTTCTCCTAAGAATAGTCTGGAACTTATGCCACCTTCCTCTAGCACCTTCCTTTCTCATACCACTCCATTTCACAGGGGAAAGGAGAGTCCTGAGCGCCATGCTGCAAGCCTTTAATCTCAGCACTCAGGAGGCAGAGGCAGGCAGATCTCTTTGTGATTGAGGCCAGCCTGATCTATATAGTGAGTTTCAGGTCAGCCAAGACTACATTTATTATGTAAATTGAGGCACTGTCTTAAATAAAAAGGGGGTAGAGGAAATGCCTACATCTGGTCATTGCTTTAAAGTTTGCTAAGGAATAGCCAAAGTGTGACTAATACAATCAAAAGTAAAATGGGGGACTGGAGTGATGGCTCAGCAGTTGAGAACCCTTGTTGCTCTTATGGAAGATCCGGATTCAGTTCCCAGAACCCACATGGTGGGTCAGGACTGTCTCTAACTCTATCTTTATGATATTAGATGCACTCTTGGTTTCTGTGAGCACCAGGCACACACATAGTGCACATATATACATGTAGGCATAACACTCATATGGAAAAAATAAGATACATAAATCTTTTTCAAAAAGATAAATGGAAGTTTTGCCAAATTAACCCTCTAGAGTTATTTAGTCACATCAGGCTTTTTACAAGGCAATTTGCATACTGTGCCTCTGAATTTATACTGCATCTTCCTGCTCCCACCAGTTAAGCACTTACTGTGTGCCAAATACTGTATTAAGTAAAAACCACCTTCATCAACAAAAAAACCCTCCCAAACCTCCACCATAAGTCATAGTTAACCTCACAGTATATACTTTGTGCAAATTACGAATATTTTCTTTCTTTTATTTCTCATGAAACAGAGAAAGAGAAGTAGGTTGCCCAAAGTCACTAAAATACCAACAAATGTTTACTAGCTTCTAGCAATTCTTTGCATTTGTGTATTATCATCTAGTTTCTTCTCAGCTTCACAGTAACAGCACCCATATTATGTGCACAATAGCATGAATGCAAAATACAATGACGTCATTAATGCATCAACATGTTGCATGAGGGTAAGAACAAGATTAAAGGGAGTGATTTGACAAGTCAAAATGGGAAAAGGTTTTCTGTAAGTACAGATACACATCTTTCACATGTATGTTCATTGTTTCCCCCACGGTAATAAATCTAGTGGAATTATGAGATGGAGTGTTGTCTACTTCACATAGTTTAGGTCTTTCAAGAAGGTTTGGATTTAGCTGTATCCAGCCATAAATAATTAAAACACTGTTCAATTGGGGAGCCCTTTAGAAAAGAATTTAAAAATAATGAATTCAGCTCATTCACTTTAAAAATGGACAAAAGTGATGTTTTATTCAAGAGAAAACATAAATAAAATACATTCCTGGCCCATACTTTAAGCAGTCAAAGAAAAGAGGAACAAAAGAGCTAAAGGTGATAAAAGGAAACCAGCAGGGTAAGAGAGGAGATAGAGAAGAATATAGATGCTTGGAACAGGGGAAACGTAAAAGGAGATACAAAGGTGTCAGAAACATATTAACAGGAGAGAACTGATCTTGGCAATACAAAGGAAGTGAAGAAGAAATGGCAAGAATGTAAAGGAATAGTTAAGAAAATCTCACACCAATCATGTATTTCTCTAATTTAAGAGCGTCTGTTACACAAAGTATAAAACTAAGAATAAATCGCATATCTCCAACTTACTTTAAAAATAAAAAAGAACAATTTGTCTCAATTGTTATTCTCATCAATACATACATATGGAGAGAATGACATAATTTTCATTTTAACATTTTATCCATCTTATTTCATTTATCCTATTTCCATATTATTTTAATTACAATATTGAAATATTTTTATTATATTTACATATAGTAACTATGTTGAGTATTTCCTCCTTCTTGGGCATTTATATTATTGTAAAGTATCTTTTAAATATTAAAATTAAAGTTGCTTGTTTTCTTCTTTTAGATTACCGCTTCAAGGTCATTTCCAGGATCAAATTCCTATTCTAAGACTATGATCATATTTTATAATTATTGACTCAGTTCACAATGCCTAAAGTGCTGGAAATATGCCTGTTATTTCAGTACCTATATAGTGCTGAGCTGTTACTTTTGCCAGCTGAGTTAGTATCAAATGGTGTCTTGTAGTCTGAATATGTATATTTTTGTCCAATTGGTATCAAATAAGATCTTATAGAGTTGCAATATTTCTTATACAATTTTCATGTTATGAACTTATATGTAATGATGCTAGTATTTTCATACTTTGATATTTGTTTCAATACTATTTTACAGTTACATTTTCTGCCTCATCTTCCCTTAATAATATTTTTAGTCAGAAAAATCTCAAGGCCACATAGTTAAGTTAAAATCAGTTACTTCCAGATTTTTCTTTAAAAATGTGAAAGCTTATTATTATTTTATTATTAATGTATCTGTGTGTGTATGCCATAAAGCACTGCTTAAGTTCAGAGAACAACTTTGTGGAGCTGATTTTCTCCTTCCATCTTTACACGTTCCAGGGATTGAACTCAGGTTATCAGCATTGTGCTTTTATGCACTGATCCATCTTGCAGGTCAAAATTCCAGACCTTTGAGTTTTCTTTAAATATTAAAATTTTTAATTCATGTAATAAGATTAAATGTAGCAAAACACAAAGGTTTATACTAATTTCTCTGCATTTTCATGACCAATTACAGTAATGTATGACACAGATTCAAGATGTCAGTAAGTCAGGGAGGTGACACGTGTGTGGCAGGGATCGATACAAAATCTCAGCATGTTCCTCTCAACTTTGAATTGGACCTAAACTGCTATGAATTAAAATCCTAACGAAAAATTTCTTCATCTTCAACTGTTTTTTCCCATTCTAACATTTGCTACTGGTTAATTTTCAAATTTTCTGTTGTCAAAACAGAAATTTCTCAGAAACACTAGCCTTAACAAATGAGTAAAAACATTCTTGCTTTGATCCAGTTTTTACAGGAAATGGTGTTTTCCAAGATAAACAATTAGGTTCTTCAGTATACAGGTTCCATCCTTTAGAAACACTGTTCAAAGCTGGGGTGGTAGCTTATACCTGTAACCACAGCACATGGAAGATTGAGGCAGAAGGATCTAGCATTCCAGCCCAGCAGGGGTTACAAAAGGAGACCCCAGTCCAAAACAAAACTATGCAGAAAGGGACATGATCACTACTCTCAGATGATGCTAACCATATATGGAACTAGGCTTTATTAAATTCCTTCTGGGGTATTTAATAAACAATCAAACATTTGTAGTAAGCATCTGCATTTTATCTGTTATGTTTTGGGCATAGCTCTCAGTTTTTCTTTTTAAATAGCCTCTCTACTTTTTAGTTTTATCTTTTTGTACCATCTTTTATCTGCGTTATTCTTAGCATATTTCCCTCTGAGGATACTTTTTAAAATACACTTTACTTTTCAGTAATCAAGAATAATTCATACCATATATTCTTTAGAAGCCTGAAGGAAAATTGCCTTGTGAATCCATCAGGTTCAAGTATGTTTTGGAAGATGCAATTCTTCCACATTTGTTTGGACTTTTGCATTTATTAGAAAGTGTCCAGATGACTCTGAAAAATTCATGTAACTTAAAAAGGCCAAAGTGTTAAAAAATTGTGACCTGAGAATTGCTCATCAATTTATTATCTTTGCTTACAATTATTTCAGTGTTTTGCTACTTACTGGATCATTTTATCATTCCTTGTCTAAGAAATATAGTGTGAACTATTTTAAAAAAGCATTACCTTGGGAGGCAACATCCACTGACTGTCTAAACTTTTTTAACAGCTAGATTTTCCTCTTTTTTTCCTGTTTCTTTATTTAGCAGCTTTGTCTGAACCACAAACTCCAAATTCCCAACTCTGAATGAAAAAGGCTTTTCAGGAATGGATGAATGAATAATGAATAGTGCCAATAGCTCTTGAACCACCCTTCAATGGTTGGAGGCTGCTTTCTGAAATGACAAGTGTTGCTGTGTAACTGCAGCCTGTAGAGCATTTCTAGAGCACAGAAATAATTAGCAAATAGTGTTGCTGCTGATAAGTCAAGGCTGGTGAGAAGAGTGCACAGATTCAAATCAGGAGGGAGATGCTGTTTTTCTCTTCAGAGCATGGATTTGCTTCTATGTCTAGTTGCACAGGTTAATTGTCTTTTTAAAGAGAATAATGAATGAATTGTATTGCTTAGGAGAGGAAAAATAGAAAATCCAATACTATATAATAAGAACTTTTAAAAATCCTAAAACCATGATACACTAACACATTAGAGATTTTTGCCTGTTCGCCTATTCAGCATTTAAAAATACATACATATTTGTTTATGGATTATAGCAATCCTGTTTCTAAATTATATGCAAGTTTTAGAATTTTTCCTATTACACCAATCAAAGTTAACTATATTTTATTGGAAGAAAATGCCACTTGAGGCTGTTCCATTTTTCACCTTACATTTTATGTGTAAGTGTCCATTTCAAGTGTTAAATTACAGCAAGAGCTTAGAAAGAATGCTCCCAAGGAACGTTTCGATGCTTACTCCCATGCCTCCATTGCACTGGCTGGTAGGACAAAGGGCCGGGAATGAAAATTTAGATTCACGCACTAGCCTTTAAAGATCTGTCAGGGTAATGATCCTGAGAAGACCCGCAAATGTAGCTGAGAATCTAGTGGAAATATTATGAGACTTGATGAACAAACATGTAGAGTAAGAACTCATCTGGAGTATCACTGTGGACAAAACCGTATTTCCCTTTGGTTATGTCCCCCTAATCATGTCTAGGGGGAGAAGTGCATAAGAGAAAATGGTGGATAGTTCTAACCAATCTACTAAAGCAGAAAATAATTCCATGGTCTATCTACACTTGCAAATGGGCCTTTTTAAAATACCGAGGAGAGTGAGCAGTAATTTCTTGTGGCCTTTGAAAATACTTCCTCCATTGCTGATGGGAATGAAAACTTGTATAACTACTCTGGAAATCAGTATGGTGGTTTCTCAGAAAATTAGTAATCAGCCTACCTCAGGACCCAGCAATACCACTCTTGGGCATATACCCAAAAGATGCTCAGTCATACTACAAGGACATTTGTTTTACTATGTTCATAGCAGCATTATTTGTAATAACCAGAAACTGTAAACAACCTAGATGCTCCTCAACCAAAGAATGGATAAAGAAACTGTGGCACATTCATACATTAGAGTACTACTCAGCAGTAAAAAACAATAACATTTTGAGTTTTACATGCAAATGGATGGAACTAGAAAAAAAACATCCTTAGTGAGGTAACCCAGACCTAAAAAGATGAATATGGTATGTACTCTCATAAGTGGATACTGGCTATAAAAAAACGGATATTGAGCCTATAGTTCATGATCCCAGAGAAGCTAAGTAACAAGGTGAACACCAAGAAAAAACTAATATAGATCCACCTGGAAAGGCGAAACAGACAAGATCATCTGGCTGGAGAAGGGAGGGTAGAAGGGAAGAGGAGGGGGGAAGGGGAGGGGAGAGGAGAACTTGAGGAAATGGGATAGTAGATGGAGGACGGACAAAGATGAGAGCAAGGAAAGAGATATCTTGATTGAGGGAGCCATTATGGA
>LOEQ01001826.1:17066-31718 GCA_001685075.1 Bramus lutescens
ATCTAATGATTTCAGGAACCTCGCTTTAAAATGGCGGCATCCACTAGACACCCCTGCTAAAGGCTCTCCCGGCCCCGGGGCCACCTCACGCAGGGCTGCTTTTTTCCCCTTGCTTCTCTGGCTAACAGATGGCATGTGCCGCTGTTTGCTGCCGCTGTTTGCTGCCTCTGCCCCTACCGCTGCCACTGAGAGCAGGGCCCCTTAGCCTCTGGGTTTGTGCTAGCAACAGAAGGTAAGGCTGGACAGGACTTGGGGTTCGCGACACTGGCTGCCTGGCTAAGACGCCAGGGAAATGCGCTGCTTTTTAAACTTTTTCCACTCCCGCGAAATGGCAAGTAGAAGGGAAATTAACACTGCAACTTGTTGCGTGTTTTTAAAAAAGTTTTGATTTTCCTCTTTCCCTTCTCTTTCCTTTCTTCTCCCTTCTGCTCTTTCTTTTTTAATTTAAAGGAACTTCTTGCATGGCATGTCATTAGCAAAGACTTTCGATAACAGCTAACTTTCCCATATCCCGGGGATGCTGAGTAGGACCGCAGCAGAAGCGCATCTCTGGGTCAATAAATTTGGGCAGCTTGCTTTTCTCACCTGGGGCCGAAGGACATGAAGGTAGTACGTTGTAGGGGAGTATTATAAAGGGTAGCTGTAGTTTTTTAGCACTCAGACAGTCTGCTGCTATGATAAGAAGATAAAATTGAAGCAAGGGTACTTTTGAACTTTAACAGGCTATTGTGCTGCTTTCTGATGGTTATGGTTCACCTACTTTGTGTTTTTCAGAACACTGTTGATTGATAAGTATGCACACATGCACGCTCACACACACATGTAAACGTGAAGAATTTTTTGTTCCAATGTGTTTTTAGGGAGTTCTCTTCTTAGATGTTCTTAATTGCTCCTTATAAACTGGCCTCTGATCCCGCAGCTTCTCCATATGTGTACGTAACGCTCATGAGAAAGCATCAATTAAAATAAAAGTGCTGCAAGATTTCATTTTGGAAGAGTTGGTGATTTATCACAGTGCTGGCGTCTTGCTTTCATTAGTGACTCCCTGGGTGTTGACTGCTAGGACGGTCGGCAAGCAGACTGATGAGATACCTGAACGAAGGACTGGACACCCAACGCCTGCAGGGTTCAGCCAGATAATCCCTCCTTCCCATGAAAGGCGTGTTCAGCGATGGGCTTGCCTTTTTCCTGATCACAGTTACAGTTTCCTCTCTTGCCTATGCAAATTTAGTCCTTTAAAAGCATTAAACAGTAAATCAATTTAAGTTTTCTAGTTTCTAATGCTTTGGGGGAAACACTTTTCATATCTACAAAAACATCTCTAACTATAGCCTAAATAGACTTTTGTCCATAATTCATCTGATAAGTATTCTACTCCCCTGTGCGTTTTACTTCTCCTACGCAATAGAAACTGGAAAAAAAGGAAAGTATTGCTTTGCTCCTAATAAAGCCTGATGCAGTTTTTCTGTCCAGGTGCTGCAGTCAGTCTACCTAGAAACAAAGACCCACACTGCTTACAGTGCAATTTGCTGTATAATAATTCCACACTGCTTTCAGGTTATTGTTCAGAGAGCCATGGGAAGCAATTGCTTCACATTTGAAAAAGGAAGTGCTACAGGTAGAGCAATAGATATTTGCAGTTTTTGTTCCAATAGAAGGATGGCAAAAATCAACTTCCCTAATTTTTAATGATTTCAAACTCAGTCCTCACTTCTATAAGCGTCACCCCTGTGGGTGCTGCTGTGGGAAGGAGTTAATGTGGCCCAAAGACATCATTTGAAAAAGTGAAAACATTAAACCATGGGGCCAGAGCAGTAGAGGTGTGAGAGTGTTTCCCAGTTCCTGTTCTGCTGCCATGTATAGGGATGAACCTGGAGAGCCTATAAAAATTGTAAGTAAAGGGCTGCTGGGAAACTGATGGTGAGAGAATGGGTCCAAGGCTGGCATAGAGGTGGCAACTGCATGCTCACTCTGTTTGGAAGAGGCACTTCATTTCTCTGATTTCCCTTGCTGCCGGAAGAATGCATAATGAGTCCCAAGACTGTTATAAAATAGCTTTTCCTCAACTGTTTTCTTCGGGCATTTCGTAACAGCTGCTTTTTAAGGAGGATAAAACCTATGACTATGAGCTGGTAGCCAAAGCAGCCTTGTGATTTATCCGTACCCATCTTATAGCTAAATGATGCTTTGCACACATAACCGTTTAATAAATGCTGAACTATATAGAAAACGGTGGGCTATAAATTCACAAAAGAACAGATTTTGTACACCGCTTTTAATTTAAACAGAAAGCCTCTTTGTACACTTGCAAGAACCTAAAATGTAAAGTGGATTACAATGTACATTCTCCTCATTGCATTCTGCTTGCCTCAAATGGGTTCTTTTGCCTCTCGCTGTGCTTCCAGGAGCTTGTGAAAGTTATCCTTTTAGCCAGTAGGTGTATTATTATCTTTCCACCTTCACACAATGAAGAAGTGAAAAGCAGCTTGGAAATAAAAAAGGTTTTGTCTTTTGAGTGGCTGCACAGTACTACACATTGCTGGAACGGTGACAAGCTCTTGGCTGTTGTGCAGATGTTGACAATATAGCTTGAAATACAATTCTGTTCTTCATTCAGCTGTCTTTGCATCTAGGAAAGGGGAGGGAAGAAAGGGAGTGAAAAACCTTAACATGATGAAGATATTCATTCATAAAATTTTACATGTAACCTGCTTCTAGTGAAATAAAGTCAAGAAGGTGGTAGAATTCTTCTTTTGAAATAAAATTCTGCCTGCTAGGATTACAAATAGGGATTCAGGAAATGCAGGGGATAACTTGCAGTGCATGTTAGACAAGTAACTTGATCCTGTCCTGTTGTGAAAATAAAATAATGGCCGCTGCATGTTAAAATGCTCAAGAGTCTGAAAGAGATACAGATTGCAGTCACCTTTACCTCATAAAGATGCTTCCATGTTGGTGATTTTTATTGTTCTTGTCATTTTGAGACAGGGTCTCACAATGTAGCCCAGGCTTGCCTTGAACTCCTACCCTTTATGCTCAGCTTTCTGAGGCTGGGATTACAGGTATGTGCCAGGCTCTTGGGTTATGATTAAACAAATGGGTTTATACCATTATAAATGTACATGATATTAAGGAAATAGGAATCAGAATTATATTTTTCTGTAGATTTTTCTGCTTCTTTCTAAGTATAATATGATATTCATTTAAAAAATTGAAAGCTGAGTTTCACATAAAATGAGGTGAATCTTTTCTTCTAAGATAACAAACTGTGTCTAGGTGCAAGTAGTTCCACTGTCAAATGACCAACAAACAAAGAAACAAATTAAGAGCAAATAGAAGCAGTTGGATCTGTATTAATGTATACTTTCAGATCTATAGGGACCTTGATGGTTGTACAGTTATATGGATATTTATATCTGGCCTCATGACAATCAGGGAACCATGCTTGAAAGACAGCATTGACAATTAGGGCACATTATGATATCAGATGATAATGATATAAAAGAGAGTAGAAAAATTTATAGTCCTTTTTTAAAAGGTACAGTGTAAACCCATTATTATTTTCTGCTTGCTATTAAATTGAATGATGTTGCCTTTAAAAGACTGATGGGAAAATAATATAGTTCAGGATGAGATCTTACTTTTGTTTCAGAAATAAAAGTTTTCCACAAGTGTCTGGGAATATAGATACAAACATAAATTTGAACACAAATGTACGAATTTTGGTCAATTAAGAACAGTATTTTGCAATCACACATTGATTTCTCCCTGAAATTTAGAAAAATACCCATTTATGGTATTTTCTCAAGGGGAAATAAAAGAAAAACAGGTTGACAATAAAATATAACCAATATTTAAAGAATGTTTCTCTGTTGCTTAGAAATGTATAATGCTAGGTAGTGCACTTTCAGAAGAAGGGTGAATTTCTTAGAACTAAAGAGGAAGCAGCAATGAAAAGAGACTTGATTTGAGTGTGTGTGTAGATTTTTTTTATCTTATGTAAATAGTCTTAGAATCATTGTGACCCCAGAGCTTGTTTTAAGAAATGTGGTTGACACAGGGCCTCATAGTTTTCCCAAAACTAATTTCAAACTCCTGGGTTTAAATGGTCTGACTCCTTCAACTTCCTAAGTAGCTTGTACTACAGTAATGCATCACCATGCCAGTTTCTTAGAACTCTTTATAACAACCATGAAAAGAAAAAGTTAAGGGAAAGAGGAGCCAGATTAGAAATTTAAGGCTCAATTAGTCATGCTTGTTAAAATATTATGTTCCACTCTCAAGTCCTTGCATCAGCATTAAGTTGGCTCACAAGTAAAAGTGATTTATGATTTTGCATAGGAGATTGTTTTATATCTTTACAGTGAGTGCATTTGTGTGGCCAGAAGGAGAATGCCTACGACTGAAAAAGGGCAGTCTAGATAGAAATGCAGGGATTTGACACTGGAGAATTCTGCCGGCCTATTTAATCTCCTCAAGCCATGTGAGCATCCTAGAGATTGATGGTTGGCTGGATTGGGTTTTCCATTTTGGTTTTAAATTTTCAAATTGCTTTTAATGTGTCCTGTCTGGTTCTGAGAATTCTGAGCTTCTTGGCTGCCTACATTTGTGTGGAAATTTGCTGAAGATTTCCTTAGGCTCATTCAGGTATCCTTGAATGTAACAGCATCTCCTTGGTAGGTAGACTAATGGATCTCTTTTCCTTATGTCCTCAATGCTTTCTCTTCTAGGGAAAATCTTTAGTAAATTAAATAACAGATTGATATTTCTGATTTCTCTTGCCTTTTATACATATTTTCCCTGTGATTTTAAGTAATGTTTCTGTTTTTATTAATGAGAAAGTGAGCAACAGTTTATATTTGGCTGAATGTCTTGCTGAGGGCCGTACTGGACTCAGAATGAGTCCAGGGATAAGCATTCAAAGGCAGCTTTTAAAATAAGACCTAAAGAGTGACCTGAAAGCTTACTGCTACCTTTCTGTCATCTGAAATTACATTTAATTTACTTCCTCTGCATCCCAGGCAAATCATCTTCAGCATGAAGCTGTGTAGATGCAGTTCTTCTTAACTGCCTCCACAGATTAGAAAGAAATATTGTTACTCGGATGCCTCTTGTCATGTGTAGTTTAGAAAGTGATAAAGACACAGGGGAAATAGGAAAACGATACTGGCCATTGTCTCTTTTTCAGATACTGTTCACTTACAGGTTGGATTTGCAGAGTTTCTATTATCAAGATACAGGTGTGAATGGTGTCTGTTTTTGCTGTATCCAGAAAGCAAAGCCCTCACAGGAGTTGCCATTTCTGATCCTTTACAAATATCTTTTGTGCCATAGGACTAATTTTTTTTTAGGTAGGACTCTTAAAGTTTCTCCTTAGGTGACAATACGGAAAAAATACATTTAACAGAGTATATTGGAGAACATGGTGGGAGGGATATCTTGTTGGGGAATAGTGAAAAGCTTGAATTTCACATTTTGGGTTTTTTTTTAATTTTTTACTTTCATGGACCAAAAAAAAAAGCAGAACGAAAGTGTCGCATGTGGTGCTAATGTGGTTGTGTGTGTGTGTGTGTGTGTGTGTGTGTGTGTGTAAAGTAGTAGTCTTTTAAAAAAGATTAGGTTTGCAATCTAAAATAAAGTATAAAATTACTTGGGATACTAATTGAGAAAGAGGAGAGGATTTGGGGAAAGGGAGTATGAATAAGAGGTTAATAGGGGTGAATATACAGTAAGTACATTTTATACACGGACAAAAGTGTAAAAACGAAATCTATCATATTGCATATTTAATATGCTCTAGTGAAATATTTTTAAAGAAAGCCAAAGGTATTATATATTTGTACTGCAAAGTAGTTCTTCTGAGTTCTGTTTAAATTATATAGCGATATATTCAGCAAGACCCATGGCATGAAGGTAGGGCTTGGTACTCGAGTCAGGAGTTTGCCTTTGTATGCGCTTGTTCAGTCAGTTGTGCGATTGTAGATACTGTTGTTAAAGGGTACATTGATGTTTCTGAAAATTTTTGCTGTCTGTAATTGATGAGAATCCCAAAGAAGTTGGGGGAACTATTTCTTCTCAGCAGCGATTTTGAAAACTTAAACTCTCAGTTCATTTATGTTAGTATCCCAACAAGCCTCCCAGCCAAGTACTTGGACAGCATAAAAAAAAACCTTATTAACATAGTGCACCTTATATAGCTGTGGTTTATGTCTGCAAGCTTCAAATACATAAAAAATTGGGAAGGACTAGTGGGGTGCTGAGCCGGTGTAATTTGTTCTGTTCTATGAATGTCTAGGACAGTGGCCTCAGCTATAGACAGACCCTATGTCAGTATAGTTTTAAAGTAAGCTGGTCGCTGGGTTCAGATTGACATGGCTTTCAAGGGAAGGCGTTTTTGGAGAAAACCATATGTTTTGGAAGGACTTTTTTGTATTGTGTTTTGAAACAGGGTTTTACCGTGTATCCCTGACTGTCCTGGAACTTGGTAGACCAGGATGACCTCATACTCACAGAGATCGGCCTGCCTCTACCTCACAAGGGCTGGAATTAAAGGTGTGTGCCACCACTGCCTGGCTTAGCAGGACTTTAGGTCAACTGGCTGCCTCTATATTGTATATAAATCCCCCTTTTCAGAGAGATAAACTTTGTTCTGTGGAGAAACTTATTTGGATATACTGAGAAATTCTATGTAGTAATAATAGCAAGGCAAAATGATTTTTCATGTATTACTTAAACTTGCCTGTTTCACCATTTCTTGTGACTGAGAACTTGACTGGCTGGGAAAATGTACCACAGTGCATTTCATTTCACCATACTGGAAAAAAATAAGAATGCCTCTGTATTTTGTGAACAATATGGTTTTCCTAATCTTATTAATAAGGATCTACAACACGATTCAGTTAGGTAACTCATATATGAACATAACACTGACTGTGAACAAGTCCTTATGTAGAATGATGATGATGATTCATAAGAGAGTAAGAGAAACAGTAAGAAGTTACTTCCTGTGATGCTACAGTCTGCAACTTCTAATACCTCCTGATCAGGTGTGTGAAAACCACGCTGCATAATGTTGATCCTCATTTAACAGGAAACAGCCACACAATATCAGTATTTCTAGTGTTTGACTTTAAATACGTTTACTAATTTTGTCTACTAGTCTAGCATTCATTAAAATGCAGCAAAATGTCCAAAGGATAGACTGTGATCTCGGCTACATACAGGATACTTTGTAACGTTCACTTTTTCATTTTAGTCATGGTTCATACATTAGCCTTTCTTATTGTCTGTCTCTGTCTCCAAAGAAATCTCAGAAATATTTTTAGCTATCTAAGAAAACAATTCAAATAAAAGTACTTAAAATGGTGACAAGCAATGGCGGGAAATGCTGGTTGCCCTGGTCTCCTTCATACTAAGTGAGGCCCCAGCTGGCTGATTGGCTTTAAACTTCCTGTTTGAGGGCTGCTTGGGTCAAAAGTAGCTGTGTTTTCCATATAGAGATTTTTTTCTTTATTCTGTAAGGCCACAATAAATCTGTCACTGGACTGCATATTTTGTATAGTTTATGAACTGAATCATGTGGTTTGAGTTTAAATTGGAAGGCAGTGCTTTTACAATCAAGATTTTTTTTTTGACATGTGCAGCTTTGGGGTCTGGGATTGCACTGGCCTCCAAAAGTTTATGACTTTATTTACACGATAGTGATTGCTGAGGAGGGCATTTCCTGCTAGTTAATGACTGTCTGGAAGGACCAACAGTCCAAATCCAGGGGGAGAAGACCATTCATTAAATGCCAAGAAGGGGCCAGTCCTCCATTCTCATGAAGTGGTGGGGAGAAAGTGAAACTGAATTCTACCTTTTGAATTGCCCAGAGCATGGAGGGCAGAGCTTGCTACAGAGGTGGAGCCTCATGGCATAGGGAATGGGCCCTCTTAACGGGAGCGTGCTAAGTCTTTCCCTTAGGTTATCAAACAGGGTCTTGGAGCAGGAGGGTGTTTTCTTTATGTTGCCAGTGCGTAGAGGTCCAGTAAAATTGTGGGCACCTAACTTCCCATTATGTGCCTGAAAATGTTCAACTAGAAGGTGGTACAGCTACTTTAAAAAACTGCAATATCGCATGATTGAGTTTCCTAATTGGTGTACTGATTATGAGTAAAGTAGACAAGGACTTACAAAGGAATGGAAAGGATGGGTCTCCCTTGAAAAGTACCAGCAGGTATACATATTGTATGCTACCTCCTAATATAATGAAATAAATAATGTTCATAAAGCCTGCTTTAGCTTTTGTGGAAGTACCTTGGGGGACTGTAATAGTAACCATTTAACCCATAACATCTCCAGGAAACAGTTTTGTTCTTCTGTAATTCTTGCCCGCTGCAAACCAGCTGAAGTGTGAAGAACTTGACATTGATTTAGAGCAAAAACAGAATAAGACCAAGGCTGAGTTCATGCCTAGGAATCCCTGACTTCCTGGCCTGTCCTTCACTCCCCTGAGCTAGCTAAGCCTCCAATTTGCCAACTGGTTGAAAGTTTATAGAAGATAAACATCTGTTCTGAGGTCTTTCCGTAGGTACATCCACATGAAAACAGTTGTGTGACATTCCCCACCCCAGAGCTTGGCTTGTTCTTTCACTTGAAATTCAAGTTCTATTATATCTTGCAAACTCGGTGGGGGGTAGGAGTGAGCTGGAACTCTCAAATACAGGCAATCACTGAAGGCCAGACACCTGGATTTCTTCACGGGATTGGATAATCTGTCACATGCAGAACAAACTGAATATTAAGTTTCGGTTTTGAGTCTGGCAAATGTCATCATATACTTTTAAAATATTCAGTAATCCAAGGATTTCTGGTCATTACAGTTCACAAAATGAAAAGAGTTTTGAAGTTTTGAATGCTCTAAAAATAAACTATTAGAGTTGTTATTAGTAGGTGATTCCTTCAGCAGCTTTTTAAGCAGAAAGGTGAATGATGAAATGAAAAGTTATGTGTCGAAACATACGTTTATTGTTTGAAAATTTGAATTTAAATGTTATGAGTCACTAAAGTTTTGCTAGCTTGGATTAATGACAATATTCTTATAAATTGTTTTGGGCTAAGAGCCAACCAAGTTTTCCTAAGCAGATATCCCATTGGCCTGAATATTACAGTCATGAATAATTAACAGCACAGCTGAACTTAAACAATGATTCCAAAACCTTAAATAGTTTGCTCCACAAATTTAAATGTCTTTCATTTTCTTGACATTATTTTTCTTAGCAAACTCTTGTTGTACAGGTAATCTGAAATCATAATATTTTAAGGTTCAAGTTATTTCACTCTGAATTACTGATGACAAAATGTTAAGACTTACCCTGTTATATTTAGGTATAATAATATTTCCTTATTCTGTTTGCTTGTTTGTTATATCCTTGAAGTTTTCAAGTGTCAAGAAACGACTGATCAGCATACACTGAAATGCATGTAGTCAGTTGCAGTTAGCATCTCTTCTGAGCAAAATTGCACAGAATGTAAGAAAATATCAGAACATATTATCTAATGACATTTGGCATTTTGAGTGAGACTTACTTCAAATTCATGCATATGTGTATTCAGTTAGAATATAAAGTGTATTTATTACTATCTGTTACTATCAGCAAAATGTTTGTCATTGTTTTAGGATCTATTAACCCAAACTAGGTCAGAATATATTTTTCCTTTTTGAATTATTACGAGGACGATATTGAGATGCTGGGGGCTTTGGTGCCAACATATTGAGTGATGTTGGCTATGTGCTGTGGTAGCTATGTCTCTGTTTCCAAATTTCTAATGTATTCATGGGAATGATTATTCAAAATAGAAAGACAATAACCATATCACCTTTCCAATAATTAAGCCCAGGAATAGAAAATGAAAAAGATTTATCCCCTTGATCAGATGTGACTTTCAAAACTGAATGCAGTCCATCAGGAGATTTGAATCATCCTTAGACATGTGTACATTCTGGGTGTATTCCATTGAATCAAATCGTTGGTGAGAGGAAAATGTCTTCTAGAGTACTGTAGTTCCTCTGATAGGATCATACACATCTGTGGCTATATTTCCTCCTAGTGCTATCAAATCCTTTTTTCTGTCCTGCATGTATTGAATTCATCCACAAAGGCCTCTTCTTGTGTGTATACCTTGAAACCTTAAAGCAGTGCTAATTTCTCAGCTCTGAGGACTTGAAATTCAACTGGGCTTTTCATCACACACATTTAATTCTTAAACTCAAGTTACAATCCTGAAAATAAAATCTCAGCACTAAGGAGTTAGCACCTAAAGTCTGTGATTATAAATTAGTTTCTAACTCCCTCCTTAGAGATGCTACATTTAAAACTTAAGAATAGAAAAAGGCATACATCTAATCATTGTGTAATATGCAATCGATTTATTAAATTATATGTAAAAAACTAACCATAATAATCAAGCTATCATAACAAAGCATTGTATATGGTATTTTATTCACAATGATAAAAAACTAAATACATTGATGAGTGAGTTTGCTTGCATTTCTAGATCTTAATAGTGGCATTTTTTCTTATTATATTTGTTAAAGCTATTTTTAGAAAACAAAATTTCTTAACGTTTAGAAGCAGAGGCCACCTTTGCCTATGGTATCTCTTTTACTACCAGCAACATTTACAGGGTAGGTTGGATAAGTGGGACTTAGGGGAGTTTTTCAAAGTTTTTAGCCCAGCAAGCAGGTAGTTGGTTATGCATTTTAGGCAGACAAGACTAGTCATTGTTTTGGGTGTCAGTACATTTTTTCTTTGGCTTCTTGGGGGGGCATATATTATGAACTATATGGCAAATAGTGAGAAGCAAATTTTTGACAGGGTGTGCCAAACCCCACTACATCAGACATGTACCATCATTCTAGTTTTTTTCTCAGTATGTTTAAAAATTGTACTGTGATCTGTTGTGAAACATCCCTTACAAATTACATTTGAAATTTTAAGGTGCATACAGAACTTCAAGCCCTTGACAGGTGAGTTTATTTGTTTATTGTGAGTGGTGACTAACCTCAGTAATCAGTGAGACTAATTGCATTTTGGAATGGAGAAAGAAGGAAGGGGTAAGGAGGTTCAAGATTTGCTGATTTTGCTTGGGTCATTCTTTATGCTACATTCCTCATTTTTGTTGAACTGTTTTATCCAAAAGAATGTTCTCGTGTTGGTATTGCTGTTAGTGGACACTTTGTGAGCTGTTGTGAGATGGTCATCCTTTGTTTGCAAGAATTATGGCCAGCAGTGATTGGGCATTAGGAAAACAAAAACCTGGTATCTCAACTACTAGGATGCCCTTGCTCATGACATTCTTCATCTTAGATAAACAAAAGAAAAACCAAAGCAAACTAAAACGCAAACCTCTTTCAAAATGGCAGATTTTCTTTTTACAGTTGGGTTTCCTCAGAATCCTATAAAGAAATTTTTGTAAAGCATGTTTCTAAAGTTGAGAGATTTCCTTTCCTTGTCTAGGACATGTTTGGGGTAGGAAAATAGTAAATAAAATTAACAGGTATTGCTTTGGTGCTGCTATAGATCCTTTCATGACTTGCTTGGTGTGGATATTGGCATAGAATATAACCACTTGAATCTAGATGTTAGAGGCTGAGGCTTCCGTGATCATTCTCTGTGCTGTCAGGCACAGGCATGGTGATATGGGAACACTTGGGTGGCAGGAGTACCAGTGTTTACAGCCACCTTCACCTCCAGGAATGTATTAGACTTTTAAATCAATCTTAATATCTGTAGACAGGAGTTTATATATAGGAATAAAATTTGAACCCCCATTTTCACACCCAATAAAAATGTCCTATAATAGGTGTTTATTCAGAGTCAACTGACATTTATTGAACAATTACTGTGTGCCAGATGGTCTGGTAGGTACTTTAATTTTGTTATGACAAAATTTCTTACAGTATGAAATATAATTTGTTCTACAAATCAGATATTCTCTTTGGTGTCTAGTACATTCCATACTAAAAACTACACCCTAAAATCTTTCAGTATCTTTTACATATATCTCCCATGCGAGCAATACATTCTTATTCATCTCATATTCTAATGATTTGAGGACTAGCTCCTTATCTTTCTTCCTCTCAGGTGCTGTGGTTATATGTGTGAATCACTACAACCATAAAAAACTCACACCTTTGAGGTTATTGTAGAGGTACCAATGATCAAAACCAGCATTTCTCAATTGGTTTGCTTTATCACATGACCCAAGGAAAGAACTTTTCTTTAATTTTTTAAAAATTAAAACATAATTACTTTATTTTCCCTTTTCCTCGCCAACACTTACCATATAACACCCTTCCTCAATATATAAATGCACTGGCACAATCTATATAATTAGTGTTACTTGTATGTGTATGATTTCAGGGATGACCACTTGGTACTGAATAACCAGTTGAGTCATGGGGACATTCTTGGGGAAAGCTATTTCTTCTGCTCAGCATTCCTTAATGACCTGTAGTTCTTTATCTAGAGTTGGGGCCCCCATAAGCTTTCCCCCTTCCCTGTTAGCATAACAGTTGTTATTGTCCTTGTGATCAGCTCATGTTTAGGAAGTCATAATGTTGATTTTTCCTAGGTGTAGCCTCCCTATCATTTCTCAAAAATGAAGTCTTATGGCAGACTTCCCATTCCTTTAGCTTTTACAACCTTTTTGCACCTCTTCCATGATGTTCCCTGAGCCTTGGTTGTAGGAGTCGTGCTGTACATTTATAATTGGAGCTGGGTAACACAGTCTGCATTTTGATCAGCTATGGTTTTCTACAATGGTCTCTGTCTGCTTCAAAGTGAAGTTCCTTTAATGAGGCATGAGAGCTGTGCTTGGTTGTGGGTATAAGGATAAATATTGAGAATGTTGTGAGGAATTTTGATGACTTAGTAAAGTGGTGGTTGAAGGTTCTACTCTAAGATCCATGACTTCATTATCCACATGTAGTTAGCTGTGTTTCCAATAACAGGCATAATTTCCCTCTTGTTGAGCAGTCCTTGAGTCCAAATAGAGAGCTGTTGGTTACTGTCAAAGTATGCATGTCACTATTGCACCCATAGGGTTATAATGCCATACTGATTGTTGTGGTTCATAGGCATCACAGATGGGTAAGACTATTGATTGACTTACTCCTTTGGAAGCTTGCATGACACCTTCTGCTGACTTGAAAGCTAGACCGCAGGGAGCAGGCTTTTTAGGTCAGATGCAACTCATATTGTTTCCTGAGTCAGAAATGCATGGTGTCTTCAGCAATAAGGACTTAACCTCCTTCAGCAATAAAGACTTACCTTCAACCTTAGCAGTAAAGTCTGCATTGTTTTGGGAACCTTTTGGATTCCCTTGACCAACAACTCAAAAGGAGGCTTTTCATGCCTTGTGTTTAGGATTTTGTTAGGTAGTCTATGGCTATTGAACAGACCACTGTTAGTACAGGTGTGTGTGTGTGTGNGTGTGTGTGTGTAGAGAGAGAGAGAAAGACTATTTTATGGCTTTTTAAATCATCCTGTTAGTTTACTCTCCTACCTCCCTCTTCTTCAGTGTTGGCCTCCCTCCCCTTTCCTAACTAAAGATCTCCCCCGAATTCTCCCATTTCTCCCTTCAAATCACCTGTATCCTGATATTCTGCTCTCTAGTGCTACCCTTTCTACGGTCCTTTTTTACTTTCCTGGTTTGTGTGGTTACTCCAGGTTATAAACTCACATCTTAATATTTAAAGTTAGGAGCCACAGATGAGAGAGAACATTCATTGGTTGTCTTTCTGGGCATGGGTTACCTTACTTAATATAATCTTTTATACTTCCATTTATTTACCTGCAAATTTCATGACTTCAATTTGAAAGAAGCTTTCCTAGATGGAATGCCTGAGAATTCATGGGTGAAATAAATACCACAGTCTAAGGACTAAATTGCATTAAAGTTATATTTCATATGTGTGTGTGTCTTTCTAATTTTAAGCATATGGCTTTCTATGCTTTTTCTCAGTCTACTATGCAAACATTGCTGTTGAAAAGAATTTAAGAATACTTTATCAACATAGTTTAATGACATTTTCAGAGTGCACATCATAGACAATTCCCCTCAACACGGGAAATGTGTGAAAAATGTCTTTCTGAAGTGGCTATAAAAGTTTTACTTTATAATTTCTTGTTTATATTTTCCGGTTTAAATTTTTCTCCTCATCCTTCCCTCATTCATTCTTTCTACCTCTCCTTTCTCCTTCCGTTTTTCTTTTCTATACGGAAGATCAAACTTAGCACCTTACTCTAGTCGGCAACTACTCTGTCTGGTTTACATTTCTTCTTTAGCATTTTACACTGGAGAAAATGTATTTTTATGCAATCCCAAATAGAGAAAAAACTTAAATGGTTTCACAATTAGATTCTATGGATGTTCTTTTTCTTTGTTCAGGTGAAAACATGAATTAAATATTAGCTATTACATAAATTGTGAACTAGCATATTAAGGCTGTGATCAAATATTTGCAACTGTTTGCTTGTTAATGGATATGGTTGCAAAGGAAAACAAGTTCATACCACTTCTTTAAAATAAGATAATCTGGGTAGAATGTTCTATAGAGGGAGAACATGAGCAAGGAAGTCAGGACCGCAAGGGGGGCGCCCACCCACT
>LOEQ01001826.1:53072-69029 GCA_001685075.1 Bramus lutescens
CAGACCTCTGTCTGATGTGGGGTTGGTGAAGATCTTTTCCCATTCTGTAGGTTGTCATTTTATCTCAAGCTGATCTTAAGAATATAAGGCTTTATGCATAGTCTTTCAAGTACATTTGCGTGAGAGAACTCCGCATTCTCACCAGCTCCTTTTGTTGTTGTACCTCATTTCTTCTGAGCCAGCTCCCCAAATATTTTCACCCTGAAGGAAGACAGGTGCTGGCTAGAACCATATTGAGGAATTGGCCAGGGTCCCATTCAAGGTCATAGGCAAAATAAAAAATTCCCTTTTCTCCCCCTCCCACTCGTCATGTTACATAGAATGCATGGACAGAGGCCAGTTCCTTTTTGCATTTTTCATTTGTATAAGTTCAAAATTAAAATTTATAATTTATATCTGTGTCTCTACATGTCAGCTAACAGTGTTGAGATTTAATGTCTGATGTGAATACAAGAAAGATTGGAATTACTTCCCATTACTCAATCTCATTACTCAACAGAGTTGCTTTTTTCTTTATATATTTACTGGTGTTGCTTCTGTGTCTCTTTAGACTTAAAAATGTTTATAGCTTTGTCAGGCCATAATTCATATACTGTCCACTTTATTCACTTAAAGGGAACAATTTTTTCAGGGTTGGTAGCACACTCATATCCCAGCATTTTGGAGGCAGTGGCAGAAGATCTCTGTGATTTCAAGAGCAGCCTGGTTTTATAGTAAGTTCCAGGACAACCAGAGATACATAGAGAAACCCTGTCTCAAAAAGTAGTAATAATAAAATAAATAAGTTATATTATGTTTAAAATTGTGTAAACATAACCACTATCTAAATTCACAACATTTCGTCCCTCCAAAAGGAGGTCCCTATGCTCATTACTCAGTAATCTGTTTTCTATTTCTGTGGATTTTACTATAAATAATTCACATAATGAATCCATGATAACTGGCTTATTTTTTTTACTATAATATTTTCACGATTCATTCATGTTACAGCTTGTCTCACCATTCCATTCCTTTAAAGGCAATGTATTTCATTATGTAGATATACTACATTTTGTTCATCCTTTCATCTGTTCATAGGTTGATTCTACAGTTTGGATTCGTAAATAATGTGTCTGTAAACACTGCTGGAATTTGAGGCCTTTTTCAATTATTTCAGATGTATCCTGAGGCATTGAAGTGCTAGGTTGTTTAGCACTGTCTAACATATTGAAAAACTATCAGAAATTTTTCATAACCACTGCAGCATTTTTTTTTTCATTTGCCCAACTACTTGAACCATTTCGTACATGGTTGTGTGCAATGCAATGTGAAGGGGCCTTCAGCACAGTGAGAGTAACCCTGGAGCTTTTGTTGAAAGCCCACACTATGCCCCTAAGTCCAATGTGGAGTAACTAGCTGTAATTCCGTATTCACGAGTAGCCATTAAGTTTTTCAGAAGGGGACTAGAAAAACCACTGTGAAAAGTGGTAAAATTAAGAACAGTTTGCTTCTGAAGGAGAACTGTAATACTTCCCAAGACATCAATGACCCCAAGTCTTTAATCACATACCAACTAGTTCAGTAAGCTGAAAGAAAGTGAATAAGACACATACAACGCATTTTAGCAAACTTTCTCTGAAGGATTAGTCAGAGGGGGGAAAAACATGTTTTGCCATTGACTGGATAAGCTTACTTGCATTTCCTGGGCATTTAATTTCTCAATGATAACTGAAAAGTCAAATAACATTGTATTTCTTCTGAACTATGGAAAAGACAAACAAACAGTGGTTGAACATGTTTAAAAATTAAGTGAAGTATTTTCAAGAGCTTTAAGTCTACTTTGAATGACATTAACAAATAATTCCTTTATTGGCTGCTTAGAGCTGACTTTTGCTTTACTCTTCCTTCAGGATGTGTGCATAGTCTATCACTAGCAAATTAACCTTGCATGTTTCTTGCCAGCTGAGTTGCTTGCCACTCTTGCTCGTTGACACTGGGATAACTGCAAATCTTCAAGCTGCATAATACCTAGCATGTTGCTCAGCAGTGCTTTCTATCTCATCTACTTGTGTATGTTGAAATCTTTCTTTCTTGAACACTAAGAAATAGCCCGGAAAATATACCCAGGAAAAAGTCTTATATTTCCCAAGGAATTTTCTAAAATTGAAAGCACATTTTATGTTTCCACCCCTCCCTTTACTTCAGATGAAGCGAGTCCCCAGCTAGTTGTCATCATTGTTTCATATATGTTTCCCGTGCATACGTGTCACCTTTCAGAGAAATTCACATTTCCTCAGCAATTCAGGCTGCTATTGGTCGATGATAAGTTTAGTTTGAAGACAGATTCCTAGACCCTCTAAAAAGTAGACACACATACAAGTAAATTGAATATGTAAGGGGCTGTCATGGCATTTTCTGCATAGTGGACTCCACAATGAATTTCTACCCTGAACATATCAAAAAGTAAGCTATCATTTTTAAGAGATTGGAATGTTGCCCAGTTTTGAACTGCAACAGTATCTAAGCAGTTGCTTGCTTTTACTCTAAAAAGTTTACACGGAGAAGTGCCCTTTTAACTGTTATAAGTAAACTGGGTACTGATTGTACTTGGTTGCAGTGTCAGTGTGTAGATGCTTCCTGTCCTACAGAGGATGCAGCTACTTTTCTTTCCAAGTCTAGAATTTGAAAGCAAGCATTAGAGTGTTTTAGCTAATTTCATTTATTTTTTTCTTGCAGGTTCTGAAAAGTGCCTTTTCTGAAAACTCTGCTGCTTGGATTCTACTCTAGAGCTCTCTTTCCAAGCCCTCTCCCATACACCCTCCCCCACTCCTGCCCCTACAAAACTTGCTGTGCTTGTAGTTCACTGTCAGCAACTTGCCCGTTTATTTTTTCTCTCATTCTCAATTTTCTTAGTCATTTCCCCTCCCCTTGATTTTGCAAAACTATTTTTTAGGTTGTAACATCCTCCCAACCTTATTGTTCAGAGCAAAGAATTGGGGAGACAGACTTTTCTCCCTTGATCTGAGACCATTCCACACATTGAAGGGCAGCCAGAAACATATGCTTTTTGTAAGAATAATTGAAAACATCAACTAGACAGCATAGAATTCTTTTGAAAGTCTGCCAGTTATTTGAAGTAAATTCAGTAACGGAACAAAATATAGTACTCAATATCTTAACCTTAATAGTTGCCTTCCTAGGACTTGGTCTCTAATTTGATTTTTGGTTATTCTGATGCAAAGTTGACTTAAGTGGCTTTTTGTGTTTGACCAGATTAGGTTTGCCTTCACTGAGAACCTAAGTGCTAAACAAACACATTCCATCAGAGGAACCTACTCTTACTCAGCATTTGGTTCAGATTCACTTAGACTCCTCGAACCATTCACTGACAGGTTATTGTCCAAAAGATTGCCATTTTGCTTTCAATATGACAGCTGTTAGTGTATCTCTCATTCGAGATAACAAGTGGCTGACTTTAGAAATTTGTAGAGAATTTCAGAGAGGAACATGCTTTCGAGCTGATACAGAGTGCAGGTTTGCCCATCCGCCAAGAGTTTGCCATGTGGAAAATGGCCGTGTGGTGGCCTGTTTTGATTCTCTGAAGGTGAGTGCCATGTGTATGCACATAAGTACTTCAATGTGTCCATTTCTAGAGATTTGGAAGGAAGATGTGCTAGAAAAGTAAGATTAATAAGAACATAAAATTATGTATTACTTGATTTAAGACAAGATGTAGCCTTTCTATATGTTGAACTAAGCCAGTTGGAGGCTCATTCTGCTGTAGTTTACTTATCAAAATAGATATACTCATAAAACAAAAACTCATGAATTTTTGTAGGACTAAGGTATTATATCCTTGCTGAAGTTTAGGCTGATTCTCCATATATGTCTCTGTCTGGTCTTTAAATTACCATGTAGATCAGGCTAGCCTTGAATTTGTAGCAACCCTCCTGCCTCTGCCTCCTGAGTTCTGGGATTGCAGGCATGCACCACCACACCTGAATAATTTACTATCTCATGAGATTTTAATTTCTACATAGAATTTAGACTTTAAAATTTTTATTAGAATTATTCATTTTATTTTATCTGTGAATATTTTGCCTGCACATGTGTAACTGGTACTTATGGAGTCCAGAAGAGGGCATCAGATCCCCAAGAACCAGAGTTACTGATGGTTGTGAACCACCATGTAGGTTCTTGGAATCAAACTTGGGTCCTCTGCAAGAGCAACAAGTGCTTTTAATCACTGAGCCATCTCTTCAGCTCATGAAATTAGGATTTTTAATACAGTGATCAAAATTCTCATGCAACAAAAACTCTTTGATGAATTTTAGTATACATATAGCTTATTATGCATATTAGTAAGTTATAAATGCTTGAGATCAGTCAGCTCTCAGAGGACAAATAAAGTCAGACTAAGTATACAACTTAAAACCTCATTGTTCAGGAATTTTCAGCATATTGTTATAAAACTAACGTCACTAAATTTTCTTCTTGAACACACTATTGAACAGCTTCTGATCTGTAAGAATCAAGGCAGTCTTAGCTGCCAAAGTTGTAAAGCTTGAGTAAAGCAATATTATGAGGGCAGACGGGGTGTTTTGTACAGTAGGGCATAAATTATTGTGTAACATGGGAATGTATTCATTTTCATGTTTTAATAGTTACCTTAAAATAAGGATAAGATCCTGCCTCAAAGTGATGTGTCAGATTTGGTTAACTCCCCTTGGAAAGTCTTTAACCCCTCTGATGAGTGGATTAGGGGCTGGGTTGGGGAGAAGATGGGAGGATCAGGAGGAGGGAAGGGAGTGGGAACTGGGATAGGTATGTAAGATGAGAAAAGATGGTTTAAAAAATAAATTCAATAAAAAACACTAAGAATAAAATGGAAGTATCCTTTAGTATTAGGGTTTTTAAGCTCCCTTCCACATAGAGTTTTACAAATAAATTTAATTTTCATCAAAAAGTAAGGATAAGAATATCCAAATTAAAGCAGAGATGCAAAATGTATGGATGAATTATTGGTTTAATTAGTAGATTTGCCATCATGTATTTGAAATGATTTTTAAAATTATAGCTAGATGAAATAGGCTAAACAAGAATTTCTTTAAATTTCTTGATATTATGTGACCGTCATCATGATCAAATTCACCTCGCTAACATTTTTATTGCTGACTGCATTGTCTATTAGAGGTGCATTCCTTTGATTGCTAGTTCACTTGGAACACATTTTCAAATGCTTTACTATATATTATTCTTATCATTGGAGCCAGAAGTGCTTCGGACTTCAGAGTTTTTCAGATTTGGGGATATTTTCATGTACATAATGACATATCCTTAGGATATGATCCAACTTTAAACAGGAAATTAATTTATATTGTGTGTGTATATAAATATGCCTTATGTCATTTAATACAGTATTTTAGTTCATCTGTTGTTTGTATGCAATACTAAGCCATGTATGAAATTTTCCAATTATGGTATCACATTGGCGCTCAGAACTATTGGATTTTAAAGCTCTTTGGTTTTTCAGATGCTCAACAAACCTATGAGTTTTATTTATTTCTAGGTTGATAGTTTTTATCGTGAACTATTCCAGTTCAATAGTAGAAGCTTATTACGGAAAAGAGGGGCTATTACTAATACTGAAAAACTCTGAACTGCTTTGAAGGAGATCTAAGAACTAAAAACATTTTTTTTGTTTGTTTGTCTAAGCGCAGTGACACACAGCTTTTATCCCAGAACTCACTAGATAGTGGCAGGTAGATTTTTCTTGAGGTCAAGGCTAGCCTGGTCTCCATATCAAGTTCCAGGACAGCTAGGACAAAATATTGAGACACTGTCTCAAAAGAAGAGTTTGCTTCTTCCTTCTCTCCTCATTCATGCTCTTATCTACAGTGTATTTCTTTCAGTCTATTGCTGCAGTACTGCTTTGTTCCTTGAGGCCAAAAAGAGCACTGAGCTAAGCAGTGACGTCTTTCATTCACCAGAGCACATGCAAGTCCAGGCATTGCAGTAGGCTTCTTGTCAGCTTGTTTCTGGATATTTAGAATAGAGCCAGAGCCTCACTAATCTCATCCTTGGGCTCCTTTTTCTCTCAAACCTTGAGTAATTTTTCTTTAATAAATACAAAATGCCTTCACTACCTAACTTTCACAATGTCTCTGGAGATTCCAAAGAGACAACACAAACAAGAAACAAGTATAACTACAAAGTGAATCAAGTGTATGGTTATTTTCTTGCAATTAGTGAATCGTTTGTTTTAGGGGCTATTAAAAAGGGTTCCATTTAGGTAGACTTCATTATTTAATGATGCAAACTCGTGGGCCCAAATCCATTGCTATGAGGGTGATTTTATTTCTAGAATTTAGACATCACTGTTCTATTCTTCACTCTGTGATAGGGAATTCATACAGACTATAGATTCCGTCTTTTTTGGCATCAGGGAATGAGGGATATGTGTGATATCCCTAATCTTTGATATACTTTATGTCAGTGTTCCTATTAAGGGCAAAAGAATTCTTACTATAAAGTAAACACATTGAGAAAAATAATATGAAAGGTGGTTGCTTACAAAACGTACTGGACATTAAAGCTTGGAAAATTATTAATTCAGGTAGTAAATAATAACTAATGAATATAAATACATCACTTAATTTTTTCACAATGCTGTATACTCTCCTGGATCCTTTTCTGTTAAAATAATTCAGGCATTGTGTTAATATCTTGATGATCAGTCACACAAGATAAAGATGATTTACATAATTCTTACAGTTTTAATTTCTTTTCATGAAAACCTCAATATATAAAGCCTTTTAATTAGTTTAAAAGGCTTTATATATTTAATTGGCCATTTAGATAGCACATTCATCAGAGTTCCATGGTTGTACAAAAGCTTTGTAGTTTTTTTATGTTGCTACTTACCCAAGTTAGGCATGAAAGTTATACTAAGATGAGGGTAATTGACCTATGCTGATTGTACTCCTATCATATGCACAGCACACAAAGAACATACCTTAATGATTGCTGACACATTCGTTGCTCCTCTTGAATTTGTTTAATTGAAGCACCATTAAAATTTATTTTTTTCATCAGTGGTTAAAGAAATGAAGCAATCATTTGATGATTTGTGGGCTATGGGTTTTGTTTTTTGAGGTCATGCGTGTGTGCATGAGCGTGGGCATGTGTGTGTGTGTGTGTGTGTTTGTCTGTGTGTCTCCATTCCATTAGCACTAGCTACTCAACCAGATGATGATTCTTTGCCGACATAATAGGTACAATAGATACTGTGTCCTATTTTCACCTCATAATGAGCAGAGGTCATGAAAATAGGAGGGTGAGCTGAATGGTTGATCGTGCATTGTGCTTGAAGAGCTGTGCTCATAACTGCACGAATGCTGCATGTTTAATGATGAAGGTTGTGCCATTTTCAGATAGGAGTCTAGCTTGTGAAGCCTGTAGACTAATTCTCAGCTACATAGAAGAGTCTCACGTCATGTTGCTATGCCACTGGTTTTTACTCAGTTGCCCTGTCTTCTTGGTACATTCATTTCAAAACTCCCCTTTGGTATTGTTTAACCTATTTTAGACCGGTTCCCTAGCATTACATGCTGTCATTGATTTAGACTGATATTTTAAATGAATTCCTCTTAGATTTAACAAAAGATCATCTGTGGTTATTTTCATAGCCAGTTTACTCTGCCTCAAAATTATCAGGCATATCTTGATTCTTCCACTCTATTCTTGAAGCACTGTATGATATCATCTACCTGCTATGCAGGAAATACATAAGTACTTTTAGTATTTCATTATAGCAGATCAACAGAAACCATATCTACCTGTCATAGTTGGTACTTTGGTAGTTTTGTAAAAACTACTTACTAGTTAAGCCATAAGAGCAGTCATACTCAGAGTATAATTATGTCAATCCATATGCATTTGTAAATGATGGGAACTGAGAGAGTAATTCACACAAAAGGCATCTAAAGTATGTCTTCACACTTCATGTATGATTACAAGCACAGTGATAATATAACAAGTGAAACTTGTCATTAAGACATATAACTCTACCCTTGTAGGTAATAATTGACCCTATGATCCATATGTTCTATATTTAGAGCCACCAATCACAGCTGCTTTTACTAGCTTAAAACTTAAGTATTTGGGAGTTAAGGCTTAGCACAGTGGTTGTTTACCCAGCACGGTGAAGGCCCTGGGTTCAGTCTCCAGCACCTCACACAAAAAGACTATTTTGACTGAATATTTGCTCATCCAAGTTTGCTTAGGCACAACTTGCCAGAAGTCAGACTCTTTGCAACATGAGCTCAAGGGTTATACAAGACACAGAACCACTTATGAACTCCGGCTGTGAGGTTTGCCTCTACTATAAAGAGTCATGGAAAATAATGCCTTAGTTTAAAATATCTTCTTTGAAATTGTCCTTAGAAAGGAATAATCCTTCATTTATAATAGTCTTTTGGGAAAAATTTAAAAAAATCTCTTGAATGAAAAATAGATTCATGATTAGCACCCAAACAGTCTCAGTTTATTTCAATGTTTTGTTTTGAAATAAATTTAGACTTACAGAAAAATCACAAAAATAATCGAAGCACTCCCTGCACACTCGACCCAGATTCCTCTACTGTCAACAACTCACTCATAATAAAATTATCAAAACCAGAAAATTAGCACTAAGCAAAGCACCTAAAGTAGAGACTTTATTTAAATTTCCCCAATGGCTCCCAAAGGCTCAGTGGTTCAGATAATTGAAGAAGTTCTCATGTCCATAGTATTTCAAAGAAAACTAGGAAATTGAGAATTTTGGCTGCTGAAAGACTATTCAATTAAAACCTTTTTACCATTTATACATGAGGAAACTGGAGTTAGTGAGAAAGGGAGTTAATTTCTCAAGATCACTGCAAAATTATCAGAAGAACCTGATGATTCCAATCATTTGAATCATTATCACATGAGAAGATAAAATGGAGAGAATGTCAAAAAGGCATTTTAATTACGGTTTATGGTTCATTTTTAGTTCTTATTCTGGGGTTATTGTTGAGATGGGGTCTTAGAAGTAGCCCACACTATTCTCTAATTCTAAATAAACAATTCTTCTAACTCAGCCTCCCAAGTGCTGAGATTACAGATATGAAACTTAATGCCTGACTCATCCTCTTAGTTTATTGTTAATCATTTAGACTGTTTGTTCCAAAATGTAGAACAAAAAGGAGATACTGTTGGCTTAAAAAAATTATTTAACATTATGATGATAGCTTTGTTCAATTCCCAAACAACAGAACAACTGGGCTGTCTCTGTTCCCTTTACCTTTCTTTTTCCCAAACACTGCGTTGTTCAGTTAGCTAACCAGATTGATGGTTGATTTTTCATAATGCTCCCTGATGTCTGATGTTGTTATGTACTTACTAGTAAAGTGCTCTGATTAGCTGGTGATATCTGTCACCAATCACCTGGATATTGAAGTAGCTGTTCAACCTCAAAATGGATTATTTTTAAAAAAATAACTTCAACTCTATTTGACTTTACTTAAAGTGCAGTTTTATAGGACCGTAGTTCAACATCATTTCCCTCCTTCCTTGCAGCAAAGTTGCAGTTGGGCATCTGGTGATATGTAACTCAGGATTTGAACAGGAAAGTATTTGCCAAATGCAATTTGATTATATCATTCCCGTGTGATAGGAGAAACTTGAAAACCTGAAACTAAAAAAAAAAACCCTGTAGTTTACGTCAGCCCCTTGGTTATGAAGAAACTCTTCCATGTTAGGGCAATATAAAAATAATTTTGTTGCTGAGTGGTAGTGGCACATGCCTTCAATCCCAGCACTTGGGAGTTTGAGGCCAGCCTGGTCTACTAGAGCTAGTTCCAGGACAGCTAGGACTGTTACACAGAGAAACCCTGTCTCAAAAGAACAAATAAATAAATAAATAAATTTGTTTCTGTTAACACAGCTCTATAAATTCATTGCAAAAATATAAAATGGAAAAAATAAAGCATATTTAACAAATTGTGCTGGCATAACTGGATNAAAAAAAAAAACCCTGTAGTTTACGTCAGCCCCTTGGTTATGAAGAAACTCTTCCATGTTAGGGCAATATAAAAATAATTTTGTTGCTGAGTGGTAGTGGCACATGCCTTCAATCCCAGCACTTGGGAGTTTGAGGCCAGCCTGGTCTACTAGAGCTAGTTCCAGGACAGCTAGGACTGTTACACAGAGAAACCCTGTCTCAAAAGAACAAATAAATAAATAAATAAATTTGTTTCTGTTAACACAGCTCTATAAATTCATTGCAAAAATATAAAATGGAAAAAATAAAGCATATTTAACAAATTGTGCTGGCATAACTGGATATCAACATGTTGAATGAAAATAGACCCATATCTATCATCATGCACAAAACTCAAGTCCAAATGGTTCATTGCAAATACTGTAATTTTCCAAATCATTTTTGTGAACTGTGTCTAGCAGGTACTTAAGTACATTTGGAACTTGGGGATAGTTTTTTAGGAACATGATTTTGTACCCAGAGAATCATTTTTTTTTTACTGCTCATTCCCTCTCCAAGAGATAAACTTTCTGCCTGTACCATCTTTAAAGTGATTTTTTTCCTCTAAATTCTGTGTCATTTCATCTTCAACTTACAGGCTTATGTAAATGGCGGTTTATCTCCTGCCTGTCAGATCCCGAATAACCACTCTGAGGCTTAATATTAATTACAAACTGTTTGGCCTATTAGCTCAGGCTTATTATTAACTAGCTGTTATAACTAAACCCATTTCTAATAGTCTATATTTTCCCAAGAGGCTCATGGGTTGTTACCTCACATCTTGCTTCTCTGGCATCTGTGTCTCCCAGACTCTCCCTTCTTTGTCCCTTTTATAGATGCTTTATTTCCAGCCTGGCTCTATTCTGCCTGGCTATTGGCCAAATCACCTTCTTTATTAACTAATGGTATAAGACATATTCACAGCACACAGAAGGGCATCCCACATCAGGCTTATGTGATTGAGAGAAATTATAGCCATCTGCTATCATTAGCTTTTCATTTTCCTGTGTGTATTTAACTACATAATTGGTGTTTGTGTTTTTGCAATCTATTTTTGTGATTATTATTGTATAACCTGGATATGTAATCTTGTTTAAAGTTTTAGCATTATTTAGTTTTCCATTTTTTATAATTTTTAAAGTTTTTTAGAGAGGTTCTATGTATCTCCAACTATCCTGGAACACACAGTGTAGACTAGGCTGGCCTGAAACACACAGAAACCACTACCTCTACCTTGTGAGTGCTTGAGTAAATGAGTAGCTCATCATGCCCAGCATGTTTCAGTGTTTTTATTCCTATACTGCCAGTTACCTTAGCCAAGGTCAAGTTTATTGTCAGATGTAATTACACAGTTTAAGTTATACTTTCATACTTTTTATACTTTTTGTCTTGATGTTATTTTTTAAGTCAATAAATGATTCGATTTTGTTCATGCTTTATTTTTTAAATGATCCTCCTGTATCTGGACTTAACCACATAGTCACTGGAGATAGACTAAATCATTTTTATATCTTTTTCATTTTTTTGGCTTTTTTTTTCAAGACAGGGTTTCAATGTGTAACAGTCCCAACTGTCCTGGAACTAGCTCTTCTAGACCAGGCTGGTCTCAAACTCGTGGAGATCCACCTGCCTCTGCTTCCCAAGTACTGGGATTAAAGGCATGCGCCACCACCACTTGGTTGTATCCTGTTTATGATACATTTGTGCAATATTATGTACTGTCATACCTAATCTGTTATTTAGTTAAAGAACATATGGATATATAGTATCATTCATTAGAAATAGTTTTCAGCTATGACTTTTTCAGAGGCATTAATTAAATGTATGCTTCCAGCTGAATGTTTTCTATCATAAATGGACATTTTTTGTTGAAATTCATTTTTGACACACTAGAAGTTGGTATAAAAATAACCTTTAGTCCTATCCATTTTCTTCTGGGTAAAGAATGGACAGTGAGAATAGTTTCCAAACTGTTAAAATTGTCCCTAAATTTGAAAGTATAGAGCCCACGGTAAATACAACAAATTCCCTAAACCAAGCCACTCATACCATGAATGTTAGACACAATTCACTGACAACCTACATAGTAGAAATATTCTATATTTTCTGCATCGAAATGAACAGATTGTGTTGTTGCCTTTTTGCATTGCTGGGAATGGAATCCGAGGCCTCTTGCCTGCTAGCCACCAGTTCTGCCAGTGAGCTGTTTTCACAGGCCTTGCTTTCTGTTGTTTCGTTTTGTGATGGAGTTTGACTGTGGAGCCCAGACTGCACTCCAGCTTCTAGTCCTCCTTCCTTAATGATTTCAAGTGCTAGTGTTACAGATTTTATTCTCTATTGGTTGGGGGGGCGCTTCAGAAAACTTTCTCCCTCTGAGACTTCATATTCTTTATCTAGCTTGTTTTATACCCTGAAATACATTGTGTGGATAGCATTGTACTATCTTATCACTAATCTTTTACCCAGAGATAAGATTGTTTTAAGACTACACTGTCACATTGTCTTCAAATATTTGTTCATGGGCCTATGTGTGAAAGATAGTAATAGTAACACAACAATTTGAGGATTTTTGACATCTTCAAGAGCACTGCATTTTTGTTTTAAAGATTTCACAAATAACCTAATTCCCCCAAGATTGTTTTTATTTTGTTAATGCTTATGCTTATCAGTTGCATGAACTTAAGTTTTTTTTCTAGCCTCTCTAATAGCATAATTTGGTTCCTTTATTTTTAGTAGTCAAGCAAGTTAGTTATATGGAAATAAATTCAAAGGGCAAGGTCTGCAGCTCACTGATTAGGAATAGTTTTCATACTTTCAAGACCCCAATTTTCATCCCAGCACAGAAAAAAAAGTTCTGGAAACAATTTTGGTCTTTAACGTAACTGACAAACATTAAAATTATGGACATTTTCATTCTGCCAGTACATAGCATTGAAGAAAGGATACTGTCTTGTTTTTCAAGAATGCCTGAGAATCGTCTTGCTAAATGCTTCTTTCTTTGGTGAATATTTGGAATGTGACATGATATCAGCAAGTGGCAATACATAGAGAAAATGTTACCTTAGACTACCAGCTCAGAGAAGGGCTCATTGTGTGGCTTTGAGTAAATCGTGAGAATTCTGCCACCCGTGTTTCTTTTCAAACAACAGCCTTTGGTGGCATATACTTTGGAGGGCTATTTGTGGTTCATTACCAAAATTTTTATAAATGTCAGGAGTTATTTAATGCTGAAAGTTCGGTTGTATCCTTTGGAAGTTCTATATGGATTCAATTCCCAAAGACATGATTTGTTTAACAGACGTTTACTGAAGCATCTTACTTACTAGACAATGATTGTGCTCAGTACTGTACAGAGCACGAATTTATGGAAGGTGTGACTCTTGCTGGAGCTCTTAGTATAAGGCTGCTCTAGCATGTGCCATAAGCCATGTATTATCTCACAGTTAAAAGAGTCCACAGGAAGGACAGGACTGGGATTATGTCCAGCTGTAGAGATTAAAGAGACAGTCATGGAAGAAGTATGTTTGAAGTATTCTTTGAAGAAGGTATAGGCAGACATTCAAGTCAGAAAGGATAAGCTAAGCAAAATCAGAAGGGGAAAACTGGAGTGTCTAGGGAGTTTGGTGTTTAGACAGGCCTGAGCATAGAGCTTGAACTGGAGAGGAATGCGCTTAAAATTCAGTGAATATGGTGAAGGATGTGACTCTATGGTAGAGTACTTGCTTAGCATGTACAAGGCTCTGAGTTTTGTCTTCAGCACACACAGAAACAGTACAGAGCTAGGACTCTAGGCTTTATTTTATAGCTCTGAGAAGTCTAGAATATTTTTATAAATGAATATATATATGTGTGTTTGTGTGTGTGCTATGTATATATGTATGTATGTTTGGTGTGATAATCCAGTCAACTTTAAGCATAAATTTGTATAAAATGTTTGGAATTGCATTTGATCACACACAAGTAGCTTACCAATCAAAGTACTATTGAAATCATTATTAATGATAATGAGGTCATTCTTAAAGGATTTTTTTGACAAACATGATTGCCTACTTTGATAAACATATACATATGATTAAATTGATAACTTACTCTAAATATTCCGTGATGTTTGTAATTCTTGGAGTCTGAGCATAGGAAGGCAAAGAAAAATTCCAATAAAGAGGTCCATACATTGACACTTCAAAAAGTGTTCAATAATTGCAATTTAGTAACACAAACCTCCTTTGAAAGGAATTAGGAAGATATTAAGAGAGTAGCCTGAAGATATAACTTTAAGGAAGAGTAGGTAGGCTTATGAGTTATACTGAGTTTTTAAGTGAGTAAATCTCTTTTTACTTTCTCCATCTTTATGGCCATTCCTAGATAGCAATGTCTGGTATTCAAAATAAAATATTCTGAGGCCATGTGAAATACTCTGTAACCAAGATATGAGCCAGTTTAAGCAGCTGACTCTACTTTCTTTCAAAAACAGGAAAGATAAGAGGGACATTTTGGCCAGTGCCTGTAATTCCCAAATTTGGGAGTTGGAGATTGAAGCATCAAAAATTCAGGGACATTTTAGGCTATATAATGAGTTCCTGCCCACTTTCCTTCTTTTTCCCCCAATATTCCTATTCTCCCACTAGAGAAATGGGTAAGGAAAAAAATGAAGTTGCTATAAGTCACAGATTATAACAGGTAAAAAGGGAATCAAGGAAGGAAGAAACAAGGAAGGGCCACAAAAGGATAGTAGAAAACATCTATTTAGGCAATCTTTTCATTTTGACATAATTTAGCTCCACTATTACCATGTTTGAAACCAAACTATAATGAAAATGTAATGAGGAAATCACATACTACAATGTATTTGGGGAGGGGAACAAAGAAAGACCCTTCTCCCAGAGAGAGAATTCCTTATATCATTTTGCCATTTGAAACTGTTCTGCTTTCCACAAAAAAGCAAAGGCAAAACCGAGATGAGTGATGCATTAGGGAAACCCTAAGTCTCCCCATCAAACTTGCTCTTCCTCCTTCTCAGTACCATGGACATCCTGGTCACCTTGGCTTCTTCTCCTGGTTTCCCACACCTTCAACAGGCTTCATGTCCCAGAATTCCATCAGTCTTTCCTTAGGTTCTGCAACTTCAGGATAGATGAGACTGACTTTCTTAGGTTAAGTTCCATGAGGTCTTTGGAGCTAAACTAGGTCCTCTTTGTTTCTTCATCCATATCTTGGCACAGTCTTTTTAACATGAGAGGTGCTTAGTACCATATTTGTTCTTTGATCAGGGAGAAAGCAATGCAGTTCGATGCATGTTCGTATTTTCTTTTGGTTTCCCGAAAGCTCTGAACTACATTTGGGGCCCAGTGATGAACTTTACTTTAAATTTGGAATACTTTGATATAATTATAAAATTTAAAATGAATATCCTGTCATTCCTACTGTGAATGACTTACTCTTTGGACCTGATGTAATGACCTTATTGGAAAAAAATACCTTTCTTATAAGTTATTTCCAAGAAGAATATACTTGTATAAATAGAAATAGAGTTGGTCAACATGGGAAGAATTGCTTTTTTTGCAGTTCATTAAACCCCTAGGTAGTTTTTATTTAGATATATTATTGTTTTCTGACCACTCTCATATTGGGAACTGGAGATCTCCATTTAAAATCTGTTTCCAGTGATAATCATATCATATTGTGCATTCAGTACAATTACTTTTCAGTCTAAAGTAAAAGTAAAGAACAAATGAACTAAGTGCAGCTACAACTAATCTTAATACAAAATGGGAAAAGAAAAAGTAAGCGAAAATTGTTGATACTTTCTTCACTATTTTAAAGAGGATAAGAGTATGTAGCTCATTGGTAGTATGTTTAAGGCTCTTGACTCTTTACCTAGTACTATGCGGGAAAGAGGATGGTGTTGTGTTGGGGGG
>LOEQ01001826.1:76538-89536 GCA_001685075.1 Bramus lutescens
CAGGGCAGGGAACCCTGACTGCTCTTTGGACTGGAAAGGGAGGGGGAGTGGGAGGGAAATGAGAGGAGGGGAGGAGGTGGAAAATTTTAACAATAACAATAATAATAATAAATGCACTATAAAAAGTTATGGCAGCAGTACCATTTAGAACTTTTTGTCAATTCAGTTTATATCTCTGAGACACAGATCTCTGAAATCGGTTGAAATTGAGGAAAGTTGGTGGATGTTAAGGCAACAAAATCATTTTCTTGTTCTCATGTCTACAGAACAAAAGAGGGAATTGACCTAACTTTTAGATGAATTTCAGATACATTTTTATGAAAATACCACTTTACTTAAATATACCACAGTTGGGATTTGGAGCTTTATTTTGGAATTTGTATGATACTCTCAACTGCCTTGACTCTAGATCTTACAGTTTTAAATAAATATTAAATAAAGGACTTAGAATAGATATGCATAAATATATATGAAATGACTAACAAAATGTGCCTTGGTGCATGCTGCCAATCATTTTAGAGGTGGTCTGTGTCACTAGATAAAATTTCCTGCTTAGAAATTGCATTTTTTTATTAGTTGGGAGTATGATTAGGAGTGTGTAGAGAATAATTTTAATGTGAATGTATTTCTCTCCTTTTTGAGTTTTATAACATGATCTCACACTTACAAACTTAGCAACAACCTGTAAACGTTTTGATACTATGCTCTTAAAATTTATTATCTATAGGCATATTCATTTTTGGCACAATAACAACTGATTTTTATCTTGATACACCCCTAATTTTAAAATGCAATATTAAGTCTGTAATTGTATGTACCCGTTATACAACATTTGTGTGGATTGATAGGTAGCTGTATTCTGAGACATAATTAGAAATTTATTAGCAGTACACCAAGTCTTGCAAAACAAACCCATTTAAGTCTTAACAATAATCAGCATTTTTCTCATCTTATGTTCTATTTCCATATTTGAAAGATATTTATCCAAATTAAATCATTGTATGAAATCTATTTTACATAGAGGCAAGAAATTTAATTTTGCTAAATGGAAACCTCAAAGTTTAAGCATTTAAGTATAGCATATAACTAAGTCCCATAGGAATGGAGAGAATTGCCAAATACCTTCCTACTTCCTGAGTTTTAATACAGTTAAAACTCACTTGAGACCCTTAAGTCATGGAAAACCTGGAGTAATTGGCTTGGTTCCAGGGGAGAGAAGTCCTAACGTAGGAAAGCCAGTTGGACAGAGGTGACTTGAAGTTCTTATTTAAAAAGTTGCCGGAAGAAGCCTTAAAACAAAAGAAAGACACAGAAATCATGGCAAAATTCCTGATGAAGCTAACAGCTTCTGAGAGGCCTTGGGAAGATGATAGTGGGATGTTATTTTGTAGCAATTATAGTAAAAACTTGTCCATGTTGTTAGCTTTGAGGAGATCTAGTCTAGGCAAAAGAACAGACAACAACAACAACAACAAACATTGCAATGGAAAAGCTCTTTTTCAATTTAGGAGAGAAATGAAAATGAAAACAAAACCAAAAACAGCAACCAGAAAACAACCTTGCCCTATGCAGTGTCATGAGTTCTAGTTTGAGCTTCAGTTTATCTGTAGCATTAGAAAGATGAATTTGATGGGATTTTTAGGAGGCACTCTATAGAGAGATGGCATCGGGCACTTGATGTAATGTGGTAGCTTTTAATAATTAAAAATGTTCTAAAATACTGAGTGAACAAGAGTGAGCAGATTTCTTTACTGTAGGCCGTATGGGATCTTTGTATATTTTCACTCTCTGAGAGAGGAATGCATGATCCCATTTCTTCCAACTATTTCATTAGGACTCATTGCACCTCGTGCTTAGTCTGTAGTAAACATTCTGGCAAATGCTGGACTAAAAGATTTCCAGGGGTCTTTCCAGTTTTGTCAGTTAATGTTTCTGTTATATGTCCATTAATGTACAAAGTTCCCCCGCATCTTATAATTTCATTCATTTAGAATTTACTAATTCTCATTTTTATAATTCCATTCTAAGAGTCTATATTACTAATGAATAAAAAGAACTTCAGGACTGTGACTGTTAATTGATTACTAAATTGATTGCCACTTCTGTGATATATATTTATATTCAGTAATGTGAACTAATGTGAACCTCTTACAGCCATTTTCTGGAACATATTATTTTGTTCATTAGAATTAGCCATGGCCTTGACTTTTCCTTTGTTTTAATAGGACTAATCAAGCATTGACTGAAAAAGCTACTTCAATTTTGTGTTTTAAGTATGCAATTGCATAAATTTTATGTGACACTAATCACTCATTTTCCTGGACATTAATAGATGACTTCTGCTTGAATTTGAGTATTCAACAGACAAAAGAAAGAAAAAACCAGCCTCTCTGTTTAACTTCTTCCAAGCCCACAAATAAAAAAGAAAGCCTTAAAAATATAAAAGCCTCGTTTTCATGCAGTATTGTGTGTACTCGAAAAATCTGTTGTATAAATTTGAAGTCAGGTTGGGAGAATAGCTCAAAAGTAGCGCGCTCTGCTGGAGGCCCAGATTCCATCCCCAGCTCTACAAAATAAAGTCACTTACCATGTGCCTTCTCATCTTAACCTGAAGAGGGAGCTCCAATAGGCATTACAGTCACTTATATACAAATAAGTAAGTGCACAGTTTTGCCTCCTGGCTTGGAAGGTAGAGTTGCTGACAGAGTAAGTGATTGGTGTGAAGCTTGTGATGGGAGGAGCTATGTAATGAACAAATTGCCTGCTCCCACAGGCAACTTCCTTCAGTTCCTTGCAGCTGGACAGGTAAGCTGGAGCTTAGCATTCCTTTTGGGTGACTGGTGTACTGATCCTGGGCCGATGGGTCCCATAAGAGGGAGCTACTCCGGGCCTTTTGGTAAAGTGAGTAAAAGGGATTTGTGAAGGTTTGACTTTATTTAATTCGTTCACAGCATAGAGAGAATGTAGAGAAAGTTACCAGATAAAATATTGAATGGAGCATACTTAAACTTAGATCGTTTATCTAAAAGTCAAACTAAATTAGAGTCTTGTATTTTTATTTGATAATTTTAACATCTCTAGGTAGGATTCCAAGCAAAAGCCTTAGCGGGATAGAAAGGGTACAAGCAGCTGGTGTTCTTTTTGTCCTGGCTTCCTAATTGCTGTACGGGGTAGATGCTGAACGGGGTGTCTGGACAAAGAAATAAAGGAGCTGGAGTGTAGTATATTCGGCTGCTGGGCAGAGACAGACACCCTTTATATTGTTTCATAACAAAGTCTATGTAGTAAGTAGCTGTTTGATTGCATGGATTTGTTTTTTTGCGGATAATACACTAAGTTTTCTTTATTTAATGGCATTTTTTTGTTAGCTGTAACCAGATGCTGAAAGCCAGCTTCTTTGAATGCTTATCACCAGAAGTGCCTTCTGAAGCTGATAGTAACTTGGCACCAATGTGTTTATCTTAAGGGTTTAGTTTGATTCTGGCTATTTTTTAAATGGAAATGATTCATTCACAAGGAGTTTGTTAATCCAGTTAAAAATTTTTATTAAAATGATTGAAGGTATTTGGTTAAAGCGGGGGTAAAAACTATATGTGGCGTGGGAGGAGGTGGCGCAGAAGTAGATTTGGGATATTGGTGAGGTCAGCTTGCTTTGCCTGTGGACGACAAGTAGGTTGTTTGTTTGTCTTTACTGTTATTTACTCTCTGAAATTTCTCAAAGAAAAAAATCAAGCCCGTGATTATTCAAAAGTAAATATTTAATGTGAACTTGAGTGAAATGTATTTCTTTTAAGTTAGTATTTACAGTAGAAAGCCACAAGAAGGTTCTATGTGCTGTGATTCTCCTAAAGCCGTGTATTCCACCTTTGTCTAAGTAACTTAGGGGAATTTGACCTACAGCATGTTCTGAGAAATTCTGGGTAGGGGTGGGGTAGGCAGAGAAGCACTTTGCTGTAAACTGACCCTAGAAATACAGAGCTCCCCTTGGACAGGACCAGGTGCTGATTAGATACAGATCAATGGCTGGATTTTTGTTGTTGTTGTTTTTGTTTATCCAATGTGGTGGGGCTATATTCTGGGGGATCTTGAGACTCCTGGGATTAAAATTAGGGGTCATGTCTGTGTGCCTCATGGATTCATGTCACTTCTGGTTCAGTTATACCAAATTACTAGGGTGTTTCAACCATGATGATCATATATTCCTCAGGGTTCAAAATTCAACTAGGAGTCTCATGTGTTGATTATTCTCTTTCTTGGAGAAGGAAGGATCTCATAAAAGGCAATAGAAAAGAGAGCAAGGAGAAGTTTTAAGTGTGGTGCTCTATAAAATGGTTAGGCCAAAGTTTAGCAAACTTGTGTGGCTACTATTCACCAGGCACAGATACATCCCTGGGGGAATTCAAAGATGAGGAAGATAGAGTTCTTCCCAGAGACAGACTAAAAGTCTAGTCAAAGAGATAGGCATGCAAACAATTTATTGATGTATTTAGTGATAAGTGCTTGGGCAATGCTGAGTATACAGTTGGAGGCAGAAAAGCGGGAGAGATAAGGGAGCCTTGGGGGTGGGGAGAAGGCTTCAGGGACAATCCTCCAGACACAGAGTCATTTGAACAGACTCCATATTGGGTAGTGAGAATATGGAAGTTTGACTTTTGTGCTTACTAAGCTGCTTGTGAATTAGGACAAATCCCTTCACACACTCGGCCTTCATTTTCTTTATGTGCCAGATTAGGGGTACATAAGATGTTCCTTCAAGTCTGGTTCAACCCTAAAATGTTTCAATTATCAGAATCAAATTTTCTTAGTGAGCTCTCCTAGAACAACCGACAGTTGTTGAGCTTAATCCTCCCTTTGTTCTTTGGAGGTCACAGCTACAAAACAAGAAAATTCTCTCTTCCCAGAGTCTTGTCTATTCAGATTTGATAGCTGGCTGCATGGAAGCCATGATTGCCCTGAGAAATGTACCTTGAGTTGTTTCAAGAAAGAGTATTCCAATTGTATGAAGAAGGAAATGTTGACTGTAATTCAGAGAAGCACTTAGCTGGCCTCATTTGTGTTCAGCCTCATTCTTTTTGCCTTCAACATATTTTTCAAAATGGTTTGTTAAAACTTCTCTTTCCAGTTTTCTTACCAGCACTTCAATTGTATAATAAAGGTGGTATGCAGCACGTCAAGGATACTCTTAGTACGATACATCAATACTGACTGGTGATAAACTATTGGGAAGAGAAAATTGCGCAGATTAGCCCTATTATCTGAAAACCAGAACTCCAAGAGAAAGAAAGTGGGGATTTATTAATTGCTGATAGTTGGGTAACACTCAGCTTGGGTTGATGTTGACTCTTCTTTTGTCCTTTCAGATATTTCCTAGATTTCAATAGGTCTGTGATGGTTGCAGAAAGCTGACATCCTAGTGCCTGGGAAGTGCAAATTCTATATTCACTCCGCATCCTCTGAGAAGCCACATCTGTGAGCACACAGATGTTATAGTGAGACATCATAGATCAGGACTTTTTCCTTCTTTTACTACATGATTGTTAAAAACAGAATAACAATTTTTCTTCTTGAACAAATCATATATGTGATGTGTTTAACATTTAATTTTTAGCTGCTGTGTTTGGTAGACCAATAAGATTATGTCTTTGAAAAGGTAATTCAGGTATAATCGTATTTGAGAGGTTATTTTAATCCCCACCCCCACAAGTCCAAATGTATATGAAGAAGGAAGTTATTCTGTAAACAGCTTTCTTGTTAAAGATGCAGTAACTGACAGAGGGTAGTTTTCAGCTTCCTAGGGTCCTTTTCATATTTTGGTAGAAGGCAGGACATTCTCATGAACTTAAAAAGTACTTTTCATAGGTTTTTTTTCCTACCAACTACATAGCATTCTTTTACCTGACAGACTCTCTCATCACTCCCAGACTTAGGTAGGATTTGAATCATTACAATGCTACTTTTCTTTCTTGGTTAAAGGCTTTCTATTCAGTTGTGAAAAGCCTGAAGGATTGAATTTGGGAGGTTTTATAATGCTCTGCAAGTTCCTCCTTTGTCTGCTATCAACTTTTTGATGTGGATGTGGTTCACAGATGTCATCAGCCATTCCCTCTCCCTGCTGCTTTTGGTTACATTTTCTAAGGCAGTAGGTGGGGAAGAGGTAGCTGGAAGATTCATCAGTGTGGGAGCACTTATTTCAGCAGAGAACTACTTCTTGAATCACTATACTAGTTGCTTAACTTAACATAATGACAACCAGGGGAGAATAACATGTTTTTAAGGTCAAAAGATAGTGGGAAAGGAGGGAAATTGAGGCAAGCATAAATGAGCTCACTCTCTAACTTCTTTACTTAAAATAAGTCACTGTGTATGGCTAAGGGGTGGGGAAGATTGACTTAAATGTCTTGGCCACCCTTAGCTACTGTTTTTAGGATAAAAATCTCTTAGGCCAAAGAATATTTTCTCTTAATGTTTATGACTTCAGGACATGGTCTAATACTTACCTAATACATGGCAACTCTGACCCTCTGGGTCTAGATAAGAATACAGAGGACTTGGGACAACATTGACTTGGCTGTGGAATTTGAGGGTTAGTTTTCAAAGTCACAATTGGTACTGGGTTATTATGGATCCATTGTGAAAGCTTGTCGCGTGGACCACTCATAATTAGTAGTTTCAGGGTCATCATGGGGACCTTTGTAATCTGTAGTCATTGTTTTCCAAAGGACGGCAACAGTCTTTTGAGACAGTCCCCACCCACATCCTATCCTGTAGATACATGATTTACCAAAGTCATTTTATTGCTAAGAATGAAAAACAAGGGTTACCAAATGTCATAGTCTACATCGATATCTCCTATCATGTCAATTACAATATTTAAATCTGTAACTTAATTTGGGATTCTTGAAGAAACAATGAACCTTATCTAGAGGTTTATTATCACCAAATGATCTGCATATGAATATATTACCCTGAATCCTGAAGTGGGTTTTAAAAACTATATGAGGGGCTTGGTTTTCCTTTCTACCAGTGTGTTCCACAGATAAGATAGATATTAAATTACATAGTCTCCTCATCTATTGTTTTGTTAGAAAAATGTAGATTTTGTATTTCATAAGATTTTTTTAAACATAAGTAGCAGTCTCTGGTAAGGTAGTATTGCTATGTATTTGCATTGTTACAGAATTAAATTATGGATTCTGTCACTCAAAAAAGAATGCTTTATAAATCAAGTAAAATCTCATAACTAAGACGAATAAGTTTTTGGTTTTGTTTTTTTAATTTCATGCTACGTCATATCCCATGCTTTGGTTTTATAGCCCAACTTGATGTAATTTTTACAACATAGTTTTTTCTTTTTCTATTTCTATGTACTGTTTTTGTGCTTTGTAAAAGTCTTATTAGTTTCTGTGGGAAAAGCTTAAGGAAAGTTACTGTTTGAATGGACATTAATATAAAATCATAAAGGCATGTTCAATTTTTTTTCTTTCTGGGTTGGCAGAAAATGTGCCAGATACACTGTACTTCCTTCCTTCCTTTGTTCTTTCTTTTATTACAGTAAATGTAAATGATGTTAAAATTCTGTAACTTTTAGCAAATGCTAAAATCCCAACTAGTCCCCTTTCTTTCCCTTTAAAAGGTATTCTATTGTTTTAAATTCTGAATATAAAAGATGTATTTGTTTTTTTCCTCTTTTGCAGAGGGGTTACAAATCATATTCCATAGTTACATAATACTAATTGTCTTAAGCTATCTAGGCTTTGCAACCCAAGACAATCCTGCTCAGCAGCTGCCTGATTTCTTTTCCTCACTGCTGCTATGTAACTGCCCCAAACCATAGGAATTGATGCAATGTCCCCGAATGGGAGTATGCAGCAAGATGAGAGATAGGCAAAGGTCGGGCGTAAGGTATTTCCACCTGGATAGAGGGCAAGATCCCCAAATGCAGCTGCAGCTGCTGATGAAAAGGACCGAAATTCAGAAGAGAGGTCAGAGAGATAGTTTGAGATTTAAGATCTGGACAATTACAGGGCTGCCTGCAACTTGAAACAATTCCATTTCGTTGGGGGAAATGAGATGAAGAAGAGAACAGGATTTAGCCTGAGCCTTGGGGAAAGCTTTGCTGTTGGGGTCTGGAAGGAGTACCAGGAAGGCTGAAGTAGAAGTATAAACCGCCATGCCATGAAGGAAGTCGCCAAGTGCTCTGCATCTTCTAGGCTTTAAATTTTTGAGTTATGTTGCTGCAGGGTGACGGGTCTAGACTGTAACCCTGTGGCTGTCATAGCCTTTAAGAGAAGTACAGTAGCTGTGAAACAATGTTCATGGTTTTTTGGGGGGGTGAAACCCCTGAGATTGTGATTTTTAGTGGAGGTGCAAATTTCCTTGCAGTCTGTATATAGTTGTAGAGCTTTTCTTAAGCTACTCGTATGAATTTAGGCAAATCTTCTTAATAACATTTCTAACTTTTAGTGTGTATAATTTATTCATTTTACAATATTTTTAACTATGAAATGTAAAGATATATTTGAAGGCAGGATATTATTAGATTTTATAAGTCAATTTAATTTGGTTAAAAATAAGTTTACCAGTGGAAGAAACAAAAGGACAAATGCTAGAAAGCAATAAGTTTACTTCCAATTATTCACATTAGGTTTTAGGTTATACTCCCTTAAATATGTGCAATTACCATTCAAGTAGATAGATAGATAGATAGATAGATAGATAGATAGATAGATAGATAGATAGGAATTAATGAGGACTCTTCAAGAAAAGAGCAGCTGCAGTGCATTCAAGTTTGTATTGTATGTAGCTCGGTAAACATTTTGAAATACACCATGTTTCTCAGTGAAATTGTAGAAATGTCTTCATAGAAAGATACTGAAATATGAGTAAGTAAATGCATATACCATTTACAGATCCCAAATAAGTAAAATGCATAGGATGTATTGAACAAAAACTCTTGGTGAACTAATTCATTTTTCTCCTGGGAATTCAAGTAGTCTAGCAACTTGCATTCTTCAGTCCAAAATGAAAAGGTTGCTTTTTTTTCTCCCTTCATCTTCCTCCTCAGATAACTTCATGCACTGTAAAGAATCAACATCTGTGGGAAAAATGTTTTACTTGCAGTTGTGCTTATCTTAAAAGACATATGGCGGATTTAGTAATCCAAACAGGATAGTTGTTAGTTGCTTCATGTAAAGGTCATAGTTAAATACAGTGATAGGTCATATTAAGACATTGTAATAAACAACTCGTCCAGTGACACTTTGCTACCACATAATCAGCAGCTGAGTCAGCATTTAAGTGACATCAAAGGCATGTGGGGATTTTGCATTTGCTTTTTTGAAATGAGCCCCACTCTGTAGCCTAAGTTAGCCTCAAATTCATGGCGATCCTGCTGCTCCTGTCTTCACAATGCTGGAATTGCAGACATAAACCACTATGAATGGTTCAATGGAATTCAAATACTAGCCTCTCTTGCAAGTGCTTAATCTATGAATAAAAAATTGGATCCAAGATATACTTTAGTTTCAAGTATCTAAATGACCTAAGGACATTGCTACTAGAACCTGCAGAGCAATGTGACTGCCAGGCATACAGATTTATTCTCAGATTATTCTCAAAACTTCATTGGATTCAAGGATATTTTTTATATCATAAGGCTTTGAGGAAATAAAGTTTTGGAGCCTAGAATGTCCAAGGTAATAAAGTCCAGAATTTATATACTTGTGCATAATACTTAAATATCCTCCCTGAATTTTCTTAACTAGTTTTATGTATGGGTCCAGATCCCAAGTCTTAAACAAATGATTTTACATCTCTTACTGAAAGATTTTTATTTAACTTTTTAATTTCTACTTACATTTTATGACATACATTTCCTAATACTTTATGTTCTAAATATGATATGATGCGTATCTCAGTAAAGCAAAACAGAGCAACTAAGAGAGTTACGGAATCAGACGAACTAAATTTTCATTCCAGTTCATTTTTTTTAGCATCTGTGTATGTGTCCATAGGCAAGTCACTTCATTTCTCCTAGTCTGTTTCTTTTGCTGGGAGATATGAAGATTTAAGAGTATCAGTATTACAGGACAGGAAGGAAAAGTAAATGAGTGACTTCATGTATAGTGCTGGTGACTGGGGCTTCTAAGAGTTCAAAAAGCTATTATTTCTTTAGTCATATCAGAATTTTAGAAATACTAAACAAAAATTTGTCTAAATTTTTTACTATAAGGGTCGGTGCACTCGAGAGAACTGCAAGTACCTACACCCCCCACCCCATTTAAAGTTGCAGCTGGAAATTAATGGGAGAAACAATCTGATTCAAGAGAAGACTGCCGCAGCTATGTTCGCCCAGCAGATGCAGTTCATGCTCCAGAACGGTCAGATGTCATCTCTTGTAAGTTGTGGCAGAGTCTTTGCAAACTGCCGGTGTATGTGGGGGTTTCTGGTTGCTGTATGACTGTTTTCATAATGCTGGGTGCTGCTGCTCCCAACTCCATGTCTATTGGCAAAGCACGCATGCTTACATTGGAATACCTCTTGGCAGGGCCTTTGGAAAGTTAAGTACTACAAGATTTGTGGCAATGCTTGTGTGCTAATTGCCAGTTCAGAGCTGTTCATATGAAGGAAGCAATCGGGTGTGTTGGATTAAAAACTTGGTTGCATTTATAGAGGGTTTGAGTTTCTAAAAGTAGATTTAAAGAAAAGGGGAATTGTAAAATGAGGAAGATATTACACTGAAACCTTTTTTGACTTGTAGGACATTAATTCAAACAAATTTCTCTTATTTGGTAATTTTGTTATTTGTGGCTTTGTTGTTAATTGTGAGGTGAAGTTTCACTATGGTTCAAACACAGCATCCTCCTGCCTCAGTCTCTCCAACACTGGGATTTATAAAAATGTGCCACAATGTCTAGTTTTGTGATTACTTTTAAATAAATTCTCTTTTAAAATAATTTTAGATTGAGAAAAATTTCAAAAGCATAACAGGGAACTCCCATTTAATTTCTTACCCAGACTTATTTTTTCCTGTTTTTTGTGAGGTGCTAGAGATTGAAGTCAGTGATTTGAACATGATAGGCAGCAGCTCTACTACTGAGCTGTACATTGAACCTTACATTTTGATTTTCAACAGTGAAGGTAATGAAATCTAAGGCCTTTTGCATGCTATATACAAACGCAATGCTACTGGACTGTATTCTCCTCATATATGGTTAATATCTTATATTGCCATTATAGATGTATCAGAACCAAGAAGCTGGTGTCCAAATAGTATTATATAAACTCAAAGTTCTATTCAGATTTCACTAGATTTTCCATTCATGTGCTCTTTCTATTTCAGTGTCCAATCTAGTAGGTAACATGGTGCATTTATTTGAATTGTTGCCCTTCTGTCCTGTGGTCTGTTACTATTTCTCCATTGTTTCCTATTTTCTATGAGCTTGACATTCAAAAATGTAATTAAACTCCATCTATTCATATTATGCTTTTGAGAATTAATCTTGCCCTGACACCTTAAAATATAAATTTGTGTTTTAGTCTGGCACCTCTCCATGGAAATTGAAAACTGTCCCCCTCTCTGTTATAGTTCTTCACGTCTCCAGATTAACTCAGTGGTTTCTCATTCAAATTCTACCTATCTTGATTCCTTTTAACCATTAACAAGACCAGTTAGGACTGTGCTTCCTTTGTTACCCATCCATCAGTGACTGTCCCTGAAAGTTGAAAGTTGTCTGTAGTATTTAGATGCAGTGAAAATATGGAAGTGGGATAACCTGGTCTCAGTAAAGCTTATCTCATTACAAAATAGATTTAGATTTCAAGGAGCAGAATGTTGATGTGGTCTTCTAGCTAGCATATCTGTTTACATAAGTCCAACCACAGAAGGCTGTTTAGTACTTGATGTTTTTCCTTATAATACTCTTGTTTGAGAATATCTAGGCAGATTAAGGTAATCTTAATCACCATCAGTTTGCCAGATATGTTTGCCTTTTAACTCAGTGTGGATAATTATGTTGGTCAATTAATCCTCATGTAACCAATGAGCTCTTTGGAGAGCACTTAACCATCAGTCATACTTGACATAGTCAAAGTACTTGTGGAACTCTTCTGGGCTTTTATGTACTGAAGGATCACAATTCCTCCTTACTGAACATGTGAGAAGATACTGGGAATCACAGAAAAGTAGACATGTTTGTGAACCTTGAAAATGTGAGTACATGGGAATAAGCAAAAGAAATATTTTCTACTATTTTTCCGCTTTATCATGGTACAATTCACAAAGTGTGTATATTAAAGGTATAAATGTGATGACTTACACATATAATACATATATGCCTTTTTTATAAAATGAGACAACATGGATTAACCTAAAGGATAATATGCCATGTGGGACAGATCAGATTGAGAATGACAAATTATGCATAGTTTCACTTATATGTAGAATCTTAAAAGTGCTGAACTCATAAGAACAGAGAATAGATTATTGATAGAGGCTTTGGATGGGGGTGGGAATATTGGTCAAAATTTGACTATGACAAAGAATTATTTAATTAACTATTAGTAGTCTCAGACTCTTATGGGAATGAGCAAGGAATGGAGCAATATTTTTCTAACACTGGCCCAATATATTCTATAGTGCCGTAGCAGATATTTTTCAAAGGTCAAGGGCTTTAGAGCTGTTGGAGGAGGCTACTTGTTGGTTCCCAGCCGCTAGCTAGCTTAGACCCGAAATAATCACACAGAAACTGTATTAATTAAATCACTGCTTGGCCCGTTAGCTCTAGCTTCTTATTAGCTAATTCTTACATACTAATTTAACCCATCTTCATTAATCTGTGTATCACTACATGACAGTGGCTTACAGCAAAGTTTCAGCATGTTTGGCTCTGGTAGCAGCTCCATGGCATCTCTCTGACCCTGCCTCCTTTCTCCCATGCTATAGACCAAGCCAGTTCTTTATTCATTAACCAATAAAAGCAACACATAGACAGAAGGAC
>LOEQ01001826.1:100012-122611 GCA_001685075.1 Bramus lutescens
ATTTATAATTTTTAAATATAAAAATGAAAAGACATAATTATATAATAAATATAATAAAATGATTTGATTATATAATCTCAAAAATAAAAGTTATTAGTATCTTAGGAAATGCTGTACTTCGAGAATGACTGGTGTAATAAATAGTAAGAAGGATATGTTAACCTCTTTTTCTCTCTTTTGAACACAGGCACCTTTTCCTATGAATCCATCACTTGCAGCTAATCCTCCCATGGCTTTCAATCCTTACATGCATCATCCTGGGATGGGCCTGGTTCCTGCTGAACTTTTACCAAATACTCCATTTCTGTTTTCTGGAAATCCACCTCTTGCATTGCCAGGAGTTCCTACTCCAAAACCAGCTCGTACAGATAGACTGGAGGTATTTGTGGATACATATATAAATGCTTGTAGAATGGATATTAACATTATGCATAATGTACATTTTCAGAGCCTAATTTGTTGAATGTTTTAAATAAGTATATCCGAGTACTTTTTAGCATATGGAGTCTGAGAATGAATGTTAACCTTTTTTTTAACTTCAGTTAGACCTTGTTCTGAAGTGAATGTATTTTGTTGTGCAGTAGGTCAAACACTGTTTCAAGTACACCCAAACATGAACCACTCTATAGGAAGTCTGAGTGAGAATTTTCTTTATACCCATGCTGGAGCTTTATAGAATGGATTAACTGGATTTGCTCATGAGTCTCTACTTTCTAGAATGATAAACTGAAAAAAATGAACCTAACATTATACAATTATAGAATGTAAAGCTGTATGAATGTGGGTTATAAATGGCATCTAAACACTTTCTGCTGTTAAGAATTGTGTATTTCATAGTAAATATGAAACCTAAAGAATTTAAAAGAAATTTCAAACATCCATTTATTCATTGGCACCCTTTAATTTTCCCTTAATTGCTATTCTTTGTTTGCTAGAAAAATAACTGGTTTATTTCTTAGAAAGTCAGCTCAATTGGCAACCAGTTGAGTCCCTAATCATATATTAGAATGGAATCTAAATAGACATGTGACTCAGTGTGGTTTACAAATTGGCTGTGTAACATTGCTGTATGCTAAAGAATCACCTAGGCCTTAAAGAAATAATTATATTTGAGGGTATATGTTTACTTCAGGATTCAAATACATTTTATCTTTTTTTGGGGGGGGGTTTCTGAGGCAGGGTTTCTCTGTGGCTTTGGAGGCTGTCCTGGAACTAGCTCTTGTAGACCAGGCTGGCCTTGAACTCACAGAGATCCACATGTCTCTGCTTCCCGAGTGCTGGGATTAAAGGCGCAAACACATTTTCAGTAATACTTTAGGTCGTCCTACTATGTCAGTGTAAGGCAAACAGACACTTTGTGGAAAATCTGATTTCCACACACCCCCCTTGGAATAAAAAAATTATGCTTTTTGTCTTAGGGTGAATATTGCTTTATATTACCTTTCATCTTTTATAGCTATTTCCTACATAAATGACAAAATATGTGTGTGACCTTCATATCTTAGTGAAAAGTAAATAAAGCCAGTCACCTTCCAATCATCACTGGAAATGTATGTATGTTTTTGTTTTCCTGTTTAAGGTTTGCCGTGAATTTCAGCGTGGAAATTGTACCCGTGGGGAGAGTGATTGTCGCTATGCTCACCCTACTGATGTTTCTATGATTGAAGTGTCTGATAATACTGTGACAGTCTGCATGGATTTCATTAAAGGCCGATGCTCCCGGGAGAAATGCAAGTACTTTCATCCTCCTCCACACTTGCAAGCCAAACTCAAGGCAGCTCATCACCAGATGAACCATTCAGCGGCTGCTGCAATGGTAAGAGCAAATTAGGACTGTGGGCTTCATATAAGCCCACGTTGTCTATTATTTTGCATACATTAAAGACTGACTACTCGAGTGTATCTTAATATGAATAGCCAAAGTTATATGCTAGAAAATAAGAACCTATATATTGTACTTTATTTGCTAAGACTTTCTAAAGATAATTATTTAAAAGCTTTATTCATGATTTTTAACCTACTATTTTTTTCTTAGTTTTAGAGAAAGGTAAATTATATGATTTAAACAGTAAATCATTGAGTGCCTCTTAGAGTCTGACTAGCCTGAATATTCAAAGATGGCAGAGTTGCCTCTGTTTTCTCTGAGCCACTTTCATAGACGCTTTATTACTCACATCCTCAATACCCTTTGAAAACACAGTGCTACAAAGATGGGGTATTAAACAGCTCTAATTTCCCAAAGGCCAAAATTACCTTTCTGTTCTGGATGTATGGTGCAGACAGAAGGGAAGATCAAGGCAGAAGCCAGCCATATCTTTAGGGAGATTTGGACGTGACTGAGGGAAAAGACTTCTCCTTTGAGGTGCTCTAGCAGGCAGTTATGGGGAAGAGTTAGTTCTGATTGATAGCACTAACTGAAGTAAGTAGAAAAAATAATTGTAACACTGTAGTGTTAGAAGTCAAAGTTAAAATTACTCAAATATTTCACAACTATGAATTATGTTGATATGTTTCTTGCTATATTTTTTGCTTCTTTGATTTTTGCTACCAAGATCTCCACCCATATTCCCAGTGGGGGACAAAACTGAATAAGCTTCATTTTACCTATGCAACCCCTAAGTCTATTATCAGTACGAACCAAATTATATGTGCATGCATTATTCAGATTGGCATGATAGAGACCATGTGTTTTCATAAGAGACATCATCCCCTTCGCTTGCCTTTTGTTCTCTCCCATCCCCATTCCCCATCTTCTCTATCCGTCTCTGTTTTTCTCTGTTCTTCCTTTCCTCTCTCCTTTCCCATTCTTTCTTTTGTTTCCTGTGACAGAGTTGCACTTTGTAATCCAGACTGACTTCTGAGTCTTTATAGTTCAGTTGGCCTGGAATTCATCATCTTCCTGTTTCAACTTTCCAGGGGTAATAGATTCCTATTCAGTCATCCCTCTTTAGAAGGTTTTCCTCATACTTAGATGAAATTTATTTTCTCTGTAATTGGAATTTCATGTTATAAAGTCAGCCACTCTCCTAAGAGGATTATATCTCATGTCCCCTCCCTAAGACCAAATGTCCCATATTTCTATAGGGTTTTCTCATAGTTTGTGATTTCAAGGATATAGCACCATTATTGAACTGGCTCTACTTTCTTACTACACCTTTTCTTCCAAAACTTCTTTGACTCATGAAGGTCCTGGGTACCAAAGAAGAACAAACTTACTTTCTCCTTTGATCTGGACAACAAGTCTGTTAATGAGTATTAATTACATTCTCAAATATTTTTGTTTTAAATGCTTCTGAACGCTTTGAAGTTATGAAAATAGCAAGGTACCTAGGATGTTCAGTGCCGAAGCTAAGCGTTGATTTTATTTTTAAGAGATTTGGGCCAGTGTTGGCCTCTAACTCCTGATCTCAAGCTATCTTCCTGCCTTCGCCTACCAAGTAGCTAGTCCTACAGGTGTTTCATATTACACACCGCTAAGCCTTCAACTTCTTGGTTCTTAGCTTGCTTGTAAAATCTCATGCACATGGGTACATACACACACAGGATATCTCAAAACTAAGCATGTCTTGTTTTCGTATAATTATGCACCTGTACCTAAACTCAGAGGTGAATTTCACAAGTATCTGTACACTAATAATTTGAGTTTGGTAGAGTATGCATATAAGGTATTAATCTCAAATTATTTCCATTTAGACAGCTAAATCTTAAGTAGAATTCTCTCAGTGGAACATGTGAATGGCAGCATTAAGTCCTTTTCTAACTGATTACAAGAGGGTCTCACTTTAGCAGTGACCTTATGGGTCAGACTGACCTAAAGGAAATAGTGTGATATAAGACTAAATAAAAGACGATTCCAGGAAGAGGTTTGATCATTTTGTATTTCTAATCTTTTTTATATTGGCATGTAGAGTAGAAACATTTTATCAAAGGATGCTATGTACCTTGTTCATGTGTATAGCTCAGGTTGAGTTTACTGAAGAAGAATTACGTGCATTAATTTTTTAAAGCTGGGCATGATGGCTTTAAAAACACTTGGGATGCTGAGGTAGAAATAGTGTCATGATTTTAAGGACAGCATGAGTTACAGAGTGAAAAATTCAAACCTTCCCCCACAAGATGAAAGAAAAAGATTTAGAGGGTTTATTTATTTCCTCCACAGTCTCACACCTCTTTGGCAACTTAGTAAGATTTTGATGTGCCTGTGAAGACCTGCAATATCAATAAGAGAAATATTTTTAATAGTATAAGCACCATGGAATCAGAATTGTGCAGCAATGTACGAAGACAGATCCAGTAGTAAACAGAGAGTACTATCTCAACCAGGATCTGCCAGCTCAGTGTTCTTCTAGACCTTGCCTCTGCTTTGTGTTTGCTGGGCAGCACAGCTTTGGTTCTGATGTTCCCCATTTTCCAGAGAAAGGGACAGCCTCAACTTGTACCAAAAGGAAATATTTTAGATAGCCAAATGAGGAGTCTCCTGTCCTGCTCTGGTAAAATCTTCAGTGAATGCATTTCATCTCAATGGTTTAAAAAGGGGGGGGGGCATTTGGAATGATAACTGGCATTTTACAAATGAGTATCTGTCATGAACTTTGCAATCTGTTCTCAGAGAAAGTTGGAAATTATGCATCTCTAAAGCTACTTGGTTTATTTTCATTTGACTTATTTTGACAATCAAAATAATGTATTCATCAAAGGAAGGGTTCTCAAAAGAAAATATAGATCATTTTAGGCTTTTAGTATCCATGGGCATCAGGAGGTCATGGCATGACTCTTTTGGGTACTTGGAAGGCTAGTTCCTCAGTAGAAGTGTTCCTGTCTCCTGAGGTATTTGGAGCACACCTCATTGTTGCTGGCACTTATTGAAATAGCACATAATTTGCTGAAGGAAAAATGCAAAGTAATGTTAAACTTTTCCAATGACTTTGATCTAGGATCTGCCTTGGATACTAAAAGAACAGTGAGATTCTGAAAGAACTTTAGACATAGAAGAAGGACTTAAAAGTTTTGATAGATTTTAGAATTGAAACTCTTTAATAAATATTTAATGAATCGAATGTTTTATACTAAACTGTGCAGAGAGCCTCTATTTAAAAATAACTGCAAATGCTTTACATTTCACTTAAATTTATAATACAAGAGTGAGATTGGTGGTAGGGAGGAATGATTCTCCTGCCTTTTCTTACAGGGGAGTTTTTAGATATACACTTGTAAGATTTGAACCTGAGGTCTTTGTCTAAATTAGATTTTGTTTTTTAGGACTACAGTATTATAATGCCAATGTCTGCATGCCATTTATCCCCTCCATCCATGCTTGGACTTTAATAGACAGGAATCTTTGTTCTCTTCTACCTATCACTTCTGGTCTTCTCGTTTCTATTGTTTACTATTGCTACTTACATCTAAGAAGTAACTTGTGTATGACAGTTTGCTGATCGAGTTTTCTATCACATTCTGTCCCAAGTCTTATGGATTAGGGACATGAAAAGGCCCGTTCCTTTTATATTTCTGTTTCATACTAAGTATTTGCACTGTAACAGCTAATCTTTGTAGCTGTTTCCCTGCTGAGTACCCACTACTCCTGTAAAGTGTTGCTCTGTGGATACCCTGTGTTGGTTCCTCAGATTGTATCTTAGATAATTGGCACTTGCTTGGTTTGAGAACATTTTTACTTCTCTGGTAATAGTGACTGTTTCATCCCTTTTCTATAGGCCCTGCCACCTGGTGCACTTCAACTGATACCAAACAGGTCAACCCTTGATAAGGCCAATGGTGCCACCCCAGTCTTTAATCCCAATGTTTTCCACTACCAACAGCCTCTGGCTAACATGCAGATTCCGCAGCAGGCATTTATCCCTACAGGTGAGAGCACAGTTCTGGGAATCTGGAGTTTAGCAGTTTGAATATGTATACTGCAAAGCAGATTCTAAGGGGCTTTTGTTTGAGGATAGTCATCATGCATTTTGACTACAAATAAAATAAAACAATTACACTTAATTTGCTATTATCTAGAATAACATATATGATTTTGGAAATGATGGAAACTAAATTAGGAGAGTTTTTGTTTGCTTCTGATTCACTTGGTTGATATACTTGAATTTATCTCATATAATTACTTGACTTGTAGTCATTTATTTCATAGATAGCAATTATCTGTCGAAAGCATTTTATAACTTCAATGTGTAAAATTCTATAGTCCATATAACTATGATATAACAAGATCAATAACTTTTAAAATCCTTAAATGTATAGTAAATTTATAGCATATGTAAAACAGTTAGCTTTAGCCTCTAACTCTTGGAAATTATTTTTAAGTGAAAGTAAATATTTGGGATTGTATGTCTAATAGAGAACTTGTCTAGCTTGTGCAAAGTCCTGGACTCAATTCCAAGTTCTTATAAAATAAGTTGGGGAAAATTTTCTCCTAAAAAATGTAAAGGCTTTAATGAATGAAGGTACCATTTGCTTTAAAGATCATTTTTATAAGACTTAAAATTACATAAACATGCCCAGACACAGTATTGTGTACTCACACATAAGGAAAATAATATATTGAGCAGTTAGTTAATAGATTAATTCTCTAAATACAGACTTAGATCCTGGAGCATACCTTTAAAAGGATATGTATGTGTAGTAAACGAAAATCTCCTTTTATGATTAAATTATTTACAATGTATTTGCCTAAAAAAACATACAATTTATATGAGATGATTCCTTTAAAGAAAACGTAAAGTTCTTTTTAACCTATGAATTACTTTTACTCCCTGGTTCTGTGGTCTTAAATCTAATCTGTAACTATAAGCATGGGTGATTACTAGTCTGCATGTGCTGATTAATTGATATTGCAAAAATTATCTTTCTAGTTAAAATTCACTTCTATCTGTAAGGCCTGAATAATGAAATCTCTCTTTTCTTTACTTTCCACGCTTTCTGCATGGTGTACAGGGCCAATACTGTGCATGGCACCCGCTTCAACTTTTGGTAGGTTTTATACAAAAATTCTCAACTTTCTCTAACCTAAAAGCGTTTTTCTGCTGTGACTATAAACACATAAGTTATGTGACAAAATGATGTGAGTGGATATTTTCTGAGTATTTAGGGTTTAATATGGTATTCTTTGGAATCAAAGTAGATTTATGTCTCAAGTTCTAGTAGGTTGCCACTGTAGCCAAATTTTAACCTTGCCTTTTCCATTCCTATCCTAAAAACAGCAACTGAGATATTAAAATGTTTCTTTCCACAGTGAAACTTAATAATTTTCTTGGTCTGGTATCTATTATTTTAAAAATACATTTCAAATATATAATTTATAAACTGCAATGAAACAGTCACCTCCCAAAGTTACTCTTGTAGTGTAATGCATTCATTACAAAGATGTTGAGAAATGACGACTTGAGCAAAGCTAGAACATCCTGCCATGTTCTTTGATGGATTCTTATTTTTTTTTTTTTGGTTGTGAGTTTATTCTTTAATGGCTGAGCCATCTCTCCAGACCATTTTTGGATTCTTTAGTATCCAAGGATGGAACATCATCTGCCAAAATTAGGCACAACAGAATTATTTCGAAAGTGACTTGTGATAATGATGTGATTTTTAAACTAGAGTCATATCCTCTCACACTTTTGGCTAAGATCAAGTGGAATAACCAGTTACACACAGTTCTTTAGTTAGCCACCACCACAATATGGTAGCCTTCCCTAAGCGAGTTTGTATTTCATTAATAGAAAAGAAAATGAGAAAGCCACTGGGAGGTCACAGTTCCTATAGTTTTCATGGGAGCCAGAAACAGATCATGAGAAATTACTTTTGTTTAGAATAGGGGGAAAGGAACACATATTAGCTTCTCCTATCAACCTGATTCCTCTCATCTTAGAGAATTTGCAGCAGCTTGACCTCCATCCCAATTCTAGGTTAAAGTGATTAAGGAATTTTTGAGATAAAAAGGAAAGATCAAAATGATGACCACATAGAGCACAAATACAGCAAGATCTGAACCCTGGCAAAGGGACGAGGCCTGTTATTAAAGGATTAGCTGTCACCATAGGAATTAACATTGTGTTGATACTAACAGGAACATTCTGTAAATGTAAGTGGAAGAACAGACGTGTGGAACTTTGAGAAATGTGTCTCTGCTTTCACAATTTGTGACCTGTTTCTTGGGGATGCTTCCTCGTCCTTCCCCTTTCAGAACTCTGCTTATGAATGCAATTGCATGCTTTGGCACTGCTGCTTCCTGCACAGTTGCTGTACTTCCAATGAGAGAAACATGAAGGATGTCTGTAGGAAATGAGTAGCCAGACATGGATAAAAGGGACAGCTACAGAGTTTCTGTTAATCACTATTTGGGGGACAGGCTTACTTACTCTGGCATTGATTGCATTTTCCTCTTGGCCACTCACTTTGCCAGTAGACTTTCAGAAAATCTGAATTTTACTGAGGTAGACATGATAAATTATTATATATGTATGCTTCCCATTCACACATTAATTCCCTGGTTGGATTTCCAAAATAACCTGTAAGTTAGAAAACCGTCCCAAAGCTTTGAGAATGAAATAGAAAGTAGCAATGCAAAGGAAAACATCCTGAAAAGGATTTTGCAGCTGCTACCCATTGTAGCTCTAATATTTCTTTTGAAGACAAGATTTACTATGAACTATTTGTGTATTTGACAACAGCAAAAATTTCCAAGGAACTTACCAAACTGAATACATAGTCCACTGTAATCTTCATACCCTCTCTCCTATCATATACTCGACAGAACCACTATTCTTTTTATATGCTGAGCAGGTAAGTACACGTAAAACTGCTATTTGTGCCAGAAAAATCTAGTAACAGCACTTGTCAGTGAACCCAAATACCAGTTGACAATAGCCTAATTAATTTTGACTGTGCAACTCAGTGACTTGTCTGCTTAGCTAGCTTTGATAGGTAGCTCTGGTAACAGCAGAATTTTTTCATAGCATTCATTACAACCCATTCTGAAAATTCATCCTTTTGAATACACTACAATGTTATGTTGCTCAAAATGTTAAGAACGGCTGTTATCCTTAATGGTAATTATAATTGGCTTTCCCCTTTCTCTCTTTAAATTTTCCTCCATTCCATGCTGTGCTGCTTTGCACTGACTTTGATTGCATGCTGCATCCTGGTATATATCCATCATGATGATGTTACATGGCTTGTCGCTGGGATATCTACTATGCCCCATTCCATCGTATCTGTCATGGTTGTGTAAATGCTTCACCATTCATGTGTTGCTTCCATGATTTCCTACTGAAAGTGCCCATGGTGCACCGTGCTACACCTTCCACTGTGCCTGCTGCAACAACACCTGCCACCAGCGTTCCCTTCCTTCCAACAACTACAGGCAATCAGGTTTGCCCATTTATTTCATCTGTTCAGACCTAGATAACCACAATGTGTTGAAAAGGCACAGTATATGCCTTTTGGATTGGTGAAAGTTATTAGTCAATGTGCTTATGTGTTTCTTAACCAGTTGTTAGATTTGGAACTTTTGTTTTTTATGTATATTTAGGGTACTGTATGTGATCTTCAATTTTCTCAGGATTACTTGGCAGCATTTTACCCATTGTTAATTGATAAGCAGATATTATTCATGTTTTTCTATATCAATTTATTGCTACCACACCAATCCTCAAGTGTATATGCTGTACTGAATATGTCTTAAAAGCTTTCTCATCTTGGTGAAGAGGAAAAGTTATTTTACAGCCCCCCCACTTGTTTTTGGTTATTGTGTTTGAACTTAAATTTAGTAAACACATCTCCTTTACTTGCAGTTCCACTGGAAAGAAAGCATGCTATCACATTTCTTTCCAAGGAATGCACATCTTTATTATCACCCAGTGATTACATCAGAAATTCCTTCTTGTGTAGACATTAGATGTGCTTGTGTTGTTTCCACTTTCATTTGCTTTAGATTTTTCAGGCAGAGTCACGGCGAAATGGCCAATTTTTAGGAAATCTTAAAATTGTGAGGCAATTAGTACAGTAGCTACTGAGTACTGTGATGCCCGTTCTGCCTTATCAAAGTGCTCACTTTCCCCAAAGCTGCTACTTAAATTTCCAGCATGACAGTCAAGAAGCTCACAACATTCATTTGATGGATAAACTACACTCCAACCTCGGCTCTGCAAAATTGACACAGTGGAAATCGTAAATATGCTTAAAGGTTTCTATGAAATTGATCATCATTTTGCTGTAACAAACTCAAGCAGTGAGCAAGATAAACAGGATTCTCCTAAGAAATCATTTTAATCTAAAATCTTTTTTACTACTATAGATGCCCCAATTATCAGTAGATGAACTGAATAGGAGCATGTTTGTTTCACAAATGTAGAAGTTACCAGTAGAACAGTAAGTTTCTTTAAGTATTAATAGATGATATTTGTAGGTTGTATTTTTTATTTACAGAGTTGTATTTGCTAAGGTTTGAGTAAACATTTTCATGTAAAGACATTGCTTATAACTTGAATTTGCCTGGATTCAAAAATTTCAAAACTGAAATGCCAGAAAGATGATTTTTTTATATAGAGATGACAGCTGTTACTATATTTTTCTAATGAGCTCATAGACTCAGTAATGTTTTTCTAGTTTCAAAGGGGCAAGATTTTTTAAGCCGAAAGCACAAATCACATTTGAATTTTAATTCTTAAAACTTTTTTACTTGTTTGTTTTGTTTTCAAGACCAGATTTCTCTGTAGCCCTGGCTGTCCTGGAACTCACTTTGCAGACCAGACTGGCCTCAAAGTCAAAGGTCTGCCTGACTCTGTCTCTGAGTATTGGCATAAAAGAAATGCACCAGTACGCTGGGCTTAATTTTTTAAATTTTTTAAGCTTCATTTTTTTTGTTTAAGTAACAAAGTAAATTTGTCGGAATTTGCCTGATATGATCATGTTAAAGACAGTGAGTGTTAATGTTTCTTTCTGAGTCAGTATAAAAAGCTGTGCTCTTTCTGTATGTTACAGTATGTTGCTTCCCATGTAAGACAAGTAGAATTGCATTAGCTGTTTGAAAGTTTGAATGACATACAAAATAATTTAGCAATCCAGTAATTATTTTCATTCTTTGTCCACCCTTAACATTTGACCTGTCCTTTGCCCTGTCCAGGGGCCATTATCAGCACATACTGAGCTCAAGCATTCATTCACATGGAACATGTCTGTTGAAGATACTTAAAAATCCTAGTTACCTGAACTCTAGAGACCTAACAAATGAATCTGCTCCAAATACAATTGTAGGTGGAGAGAGCTTGAAGGACTCTCATGTTAGGTCCGTCACATGGTTGAAGGAGGTAGATATGCCTGCTGCTTCCCTAACTCACCATCTCCCATTATTAAGTCCCTAACACTGTTTCAGGCAAAAGCCCATAGCTATTATACAGTAGGTAAGCAGGTCCCCTCAGTCATAAGGAATGTTTTAAAAAAGACATGGGAGAACTGAAGGAGCTGAAAGTTGGAATTGTTTTCACAGGTGTTATTTGGGATAGTAGCAAATTGAGGAGTCTCTAGACATGACAGTGGAGGTTTGTCCTATACTTGCTCATTTCTCATAGGCCCCTGCCCGTCAAGCTGAAGAAAATCCAAAGTGGATTTACATAAAATATGTTTGAAGAATTATTTTTCTTCTACTTGATTCCTTTAAAAAATAAGACATTTGGCAGAATATAATAATTTTCACATGTAACCTGTGTAAAAGTTTTCTCCACATATCAAAAATGTCATTTTGTATAATAGTATGTGACTCACTGGAGCTATTTCTGCAAGGGTGTAAGATATTCAGCTAAAAGTGTAAATCTTTATTTACTATTGGCCCTTTTCAACGTGTTTGGTATTAAGTACATCTTAGGGCTACGTGTCTGATGAATAAGATAAACTGATGGCTGGTTCATGAGCAAACTGTTTTGGATTGTTAGGTAATGCCTTAAATATGGCCCATCATGGGAACCTCCCATAGACTGTCCTAGCTATGTGTCTGGTTAGTGATTGTTTGTCGTAGCCCTACTGTCACTGACATAGGGTCTGAAATTGAGAGTGGAGACTATCTTGGCTTAGTTCACTTATAGAAGGAATAAGAACTAGTCTCCTAACACCTTGTTCAATAACCCATCACTATTTCTTACTGATTCTCTTGTTTTGTTTTCTATTTCAGTTGAAATTCTGAGCAGCAGAGTTACGGAGTATCAGAATCTCTCAACAAGAAACTCCATATGGCCTTTCTATATGTATTCTCATATGTCCTCTTCTACCAACACGACAATAAGCATGGTGCAGTCAATATATTAAGCACATATACCAGCTGAAAATTTAAAATAAAGCATTCAAAAATCTTTGGAAATAGTAAAGTGAATAAAAATTGACCACTGTGTGTTACCTAGTGTGGATTATTAGTTGTATATGAGTTAGCATATAGAATACAACCATACAGCTTTGTCATTTATTTGAATTATCAGCTCCATATTACATGAATCACCCATCTGATTTGTAACCATAAAATTTTCTGATTTTTTTCAGAAATGATATGTGTTAGGTGAACTTGCACAGAGTACTGTAGTAAGCTTACTGTACATTCTTGGTGCATAAATTCTGTTTCTGAAGTGTTACCTTACTGTGTTGTTTACAGGATAGTCTATTGGATTGATGTAGAATGTAACTAATACATCCAGTACAATTTCCTCCATTGATATATTGTATTAAATTGGGTTCTGTTTAGCTTTTCCATGCTAGTGTTTTGTTGTTTATACGTGGTGTTTGATTTCAATTAAATGTCATTAGTGCAGAACATTGTGATTGAAAAACATGACAGGTTCATGTTAATATGCACTCTTCAAAACATTTCTATAAGTTTCTTGAGGCATACTTTTAACAGGCATCACTCCTGAGTATACACAAAACCTGTTCATAGAATTTTACATGTAGATCTGACCCTGCAGAGTCAATCATATACTCAGTTTTTAAAAGAGAAAAATAATTACCTACATATGATAGGGAAGTTCAAATGTTAACCTCAAACCCTCCTCTTAAATAACTTGAAAATCAAACATTCCCATTCTAATAAACATCTGAGCAGATATAAAAATTATGTAGAGTAGCCGTTACATTTATTGTGTCACAGGAATCCTTTCTCTCAGCTTGAGTGTCTAAAATAGAGCCATTTGTCATCTTCAGTTGAGAAACTGGTACTTACTCATTTAAAGGTATGATAATCATAGGTTGTAAGTCAAGAAGAGAGATGTGGGCATGGAGACAGTTTTTATGTACTGGCAGAACGTGTGTAAAATCTTTGCATTGTAACCTTGTGTACAAGTGCCATTTTCCGAATGCAAATGGCTCATGTTCTTTAGACTACTCTTTGAATAATAAGATGCAGTCTAGCAGAAGTCAATCCAGGTGAAAGAGAATTGTTTCCAAATGAAGCCTTACCTCCCCAAATAGACAATCTTCTCTATTGATCACAGGAAGAGCTGAATACAGGTTTGGAGAACTGGCAGGGATGGGGTCAGGGAGACATTTAAAATGACTGACTGATTATGCAGAACTAGAGGTTTCCCCGGTTGTCTTTCACTTCAGTTCCACTGAGTTTCTAGTTTCCTACAAGCTGCAGTGAAGTAGCAAGCTTTGACAAGGGTTTCCCTGTGCAAACTTTAACAGCAGTTTGGGGGCTTTTGTTGTTTTATGTCTCAGAAAAAAACCTATTATTGTCTCATTTGAACTTACTTTCCTTCGTGTGCATTCAAAATTATAGTTAGTTTTATCATCATTTGTCTAGTATAGAATAGCAAGATCCCATGGATTTTAATCTCACAAATATCAAATAGTAATCCATCTATTTCTGTGACATATAGTGTACCTTTTCTACTTTACATAGCTATTAATATTACTATTATAAAAGGGAAGAAATATATTCCAACAGCTTAAGTAGATTTAATATTTTCTCCTCAATATGTGTTTTCCCATTGGAAGGTATAAAATCATCAAATTTTTGTACATATAAAGGTTTTTCTTCATGAAAATCACAAGCAAAGAGAAAACATTTGGGATACCTTAAGGTAATTGGATTGATTTTAAAAACAGTGGAATTGGAGTTGGCAAAGACTTTATTGCCTTTTCCATGGTTAATAAAACAGAGATACAGGCCGTGTGACTTGCCTAATGCTGCCTAACCATTGTGGGAACCAATTGTTCCTCTTTACATCATTCCTTGGAACATTTGTGACTCCAACTCAAAGCAGATCAGATTGGTTCAGAATAAAAAAAATTACCTCTGCTGATTGGTATCCTATTGATATTAATTATCCAGGTGAATGCTGTTCACCAGTTATTTCTAAATTGTCTTGTTTGTATATTTAGGCCTCTGCCCTTTGCTAATTATTGCCTCAAGTTAGAGACTGACAGTTGTGTGTCCTTTTTCCTGTGAGGGCTTTTTGAACCACTTAATTTCTGTTTTCTAAAATCATAATTCCAGAAAGAATGTACCTGAGCTAGACTAGATGTAGTTCTTAGTGGATATGAGAATGTTTTGTGCAAAATGAAGTTTTTGTAGTTTGACATTTTGATGCAACATACTATCTCATTGAACTTCTTAAACTTTGGACAAAGCTAGACATAGATGAAGATTTAGATGAGAGCTGTTCTCATGCTCTAAGCACTGGAAAATCCTAGCATTGACTTATTTTTAGGAAGAGATTCAGTGATGAACATTCAGGGTAGTTGTCTTTTTGGTGCAACGCATCTCGATGACATTTTGAAAGTTGCTGTGTATGTGAAATTTAAGAAAGCAAGCTCAAAGCTCGAACATTTTGATCAAATTTAACCGAGTTTTGAGAGAAATGAAACTTTAAAGTTGGCACTCTTTAGTTGTGCAATGACTAATGATCTTATTGAAGAAAACACAAGTCATTTGACTATAAATTGAATTAACAAGACAAGTCACAACAAATCAGTGACTCTAAACAAAAATTTACTGAATCACTTGTAAATAAACTAAATTCTAATCAGTTGTGATTCTTACTTAGTATTTTGTAGTTGTTGTGTTTTACAATGGCCTCTATTTTTATTTCTCCAGAATTATCAGTTTTGTCCATATTCTCAGCGTTTTGCCAAAATTTGCAAGACTGCTGAAACCTGGATAAAACATGTCAAATATACAGATAAGCAATCTAAACATGTCATTGAAGAAGGGCTTAGTAGTTTCAGTTTTTACAAAAAGCACTGTGAGACCATAATATTTTTCATAGGGACTGAAATTAAATAGATTCATGAAATTGTTATTGAAATTCAGTGTTTACTTTTGAAATTGGAGCATGAATTCACACCCAGCTGTTGCTTTGGATGTCACTTTTCCAGATTTATCTTTAATTTGTATCTGATCATGAAAGCAGTCTTCTTCCTGTTCCATCCATCTTGGACATCTATTTCTGGGCATGCTGAAGCACTTTCATCTTGCCATAAGTGTTGTCCACTGGGAGCCCTCAACTCTGCTGATCTCCAGGAAAAAAACTAGTGCCTGCTCTCAGCCATCAGCAGGAACCAAAGGAAATTAAGTGCTTTTTGAGTTGAATTGACTTTGAATGGTATGACCAGTCAGACAGTGATGTGTGAAGAAGGAACAGCATCTACTCTACATTGTAGGAAATGATTGAGGTGGCTGAGGCAGCCTTATGTGCTACTTGGAATGTCAGTTGGTTCTTTTCTTTGTCTTTGAAGACTGTTGGTGAGGATGCCCTTAGGTGAATTGCAGCCCAAGTTTGCTGAGGTCTGGCAATCTGTGGGATGGACTGTGGGATGTAGAATGATTAGTAGCTGTAGTTCTCTTTCTCCTTTTAAAAAAAAAAAGCTCTTCTATGTTTCACTTACATTGAAATGGAAATAAGTAAAATAGGGGGGGTGGCTCCAATTCCCAATTTCTGTAGATTTAATAAGATAGTGGCCTAATTTTACCAGTGCCTGTCAGAGATAGTATAATAGAGTTGAACATTTGTTTTGCAAGTTTAGCAGATAGTCAAGTCAAACTGTAAATAGAGGCTTATGAGTACCCAGTTACTAATTGGTGCCATGTTTTCATTCTTTATTGTTAGTTTTTAATGTTTTTATTGTATTACATTTTTATATCTAAGTAACTAATGAATTTAATTTTGAAGAAAAGTTAGAGAAAGTTTAAGTTTTTACTACACATATTAGGCTATTACACCATTTATTAGGCTCTAAATTGACACTGTACCATAACACAGTATAGATTACAGCCCATAACTGCACTCTACAATTCACAGTTTAAGAACAAGTTTAGCTTGGTACACAAATAATATTTGTCAGCTAAATATATTTAGTTGTTGCTCTGACAACAAAACTACAACATGGCTACCTTTAGACATGTGTGCATGTAAAACTTTTATTGGTAAGCTATATGTGGTTCATGACAGTGCAAACATATAGAAGATACAGCTCAAAACTGATGATGGTTTTGAAGCCCTGAGTTCCATGTGAAAGCTGGATTGTGTCCTCTTATAGGACGCAACAAAGTTTATGACGCACTGATTCTAGAGTCAGGCTTTATAGTTTATAGAATTGGTTGTGTTGATACGGTTGATACAGTATTTTGATACCAGAACAAGCATGGCATATATATTACCTGACATTTCTTCATAACTTCCTTCAAAATTACCTATTCGTGTATTATCTGTAGCTATCAAAAGAATCCTATTTTCTGGAATAATATACAAGAATATGTGAGGATTAAAGCATAATTCAGCATTTTGAATTTAACTAGTATTTGAAAGCACACGTAAAGATACTGTAGAACGGTCCCTGAACAGTGTTAAGAAGCATATGCTGCAGTTACCTGTCTCAGTTAGGGTGCGAATGTGTGAGACACACCTTTTTTTGCACTTATGTACATAGTCCATGAAAGCAATCCTTGGAACTTTTTAGAATGTAAGGAGTCTGTGGTAATAGCAGAAACTTAGTGAGCGTGGTTTCTGAGGCTTTGAGAAGGTGAGGTTTTTTTTTGTTTGTTTTTTTTTTTTGCTCTGAGAATTAGCAAAACCACAGCGCTGACTGCTGTTGTGGACGCTTGCTAGTTTGCCGCAGTTCACCGGAAGCTCAGCCTGCTGATATATGCCAGATTCCCTTTAACAGCACTGAGCAAAAGTACAAAGCACTCCTTTTAGTAAGGCTACTAGCAAAGATTATTCTCTTTGTTGATTAATTCCCTCTGTAAAAATACACACACACATCACATCACACTACACACTCATGCATGCACCACATAGTGGGTAAGGTTCCCAGCAGAGGCTTTCTTTTTTTTCAATTATAGAAAGCAGTAAAAAATACTCTGTTACAAGATAGTTACTCTCAAATCCAATTAGAACAGACTTCATCCTTCATAGTTAATACATACATCAATTAGTATGGATTTAAGTGATAAATTGTTAATGTTTTAACTAAGCAAAAGAAAACCAGCCCAAAGCTTACATAATATGGAATTTGGAAGACAATGCCAATCGGTTAACCCACTCTGTCAGTTTTCATGCCACACTTACACATAGCCAAGGAACATGATTATTGGCCCCACAAGGCACCGAAGCTTAGCAAAGGGGGAAGTTTGAAAGGTTAAGGGATGGATCACCACTGGCACTTAGAGTCCTTCCCATCTTGAGGCAGGTATCATTCATATAGACGAAGGACCCGGTCCTAAACTGAGAGTAGTTCTTAAGAAACGCTGCTACCCATACTGCTAACTCTTAGAGATAGAAAAAGAGCTGCGACCATAGCTCAGAGGTAGAGCACTTACCTGGAAGAGTGAGGTCCTGGATTCCCTCCCAAGCACTACAAAAGGAAAAAAGGGGAAGAAAATGAAAGATGGGAAACAAACCAAAGGCAGAAAGCAACCCGAGGCTTACACGAATCCCATAGCTTAGAGCCAGTTGACTAGAAATCACTCTACTTTCTTCCCTCAGCTCCTCATCACTTAAGAATCAGCCATACCAAACATCCTAACAATCTGAGTGGCCTTTTTTGGCCAATAGAAAATGCAAACATACATTTATTTTGTAGTTATGTAGTTAGTTATGCCCACTTCAGCTTTATTATCCCCATGATTGCACAATGTCTTTACGTGGACATTTCCTTGTGAATCTGTACATAAGATGACATCAATTGGTATTAAGTTAGGACTAATTCATAATTTATAGCCCCTCTATCTGCCCTTGCCTATAAGTGAATGTCTCACTGACATTAAAATCTGGATTATCCTAGATGAATTTTATGTTTATATAGAACCCTTCCTCAATTATAGTGTACCTAAAAATGAAAAGTGCTTTTGTTGGAAATAAGTTGCCACTATTTATAGGTAGTGCAAGAATCCTCACTAGTATTCTTTTACATCGTGTTACTTTTTAAAATACCTCTGTAGCAAGACCTAGAAGAATTTTTATCCCAAATACACAACCTTAAGACTGTCATAGAACTACATGGTTCCAAAGCTTTATTTCTGTATACAGATGCTATCTGTTAATGACAGAAACCAAATTGTTTTGTTGCTGCGTCTTTTGTGTCTAGCAGTTGAGTGAATGATATGACCATCATTTCATGAGATTCTGGGAACAGCCTTTTCAAAACAAGCTTCTTTTTTATTGTTATAGCTATTGCTTTAGTTATAAAATGAGCCATTTGCTTCCAAATCCAATAATTGAAATGAAGTTCATTTTTAGAAGGTGATGTCTCACTCACTATATACTGTGTAAACTAGTTCAAATTCCATGGCCTTAAATGATTTGATTCTCCCATGTCAGCCTTCCAGGTAGATTAATTTGTTTAACATGATGAGCTAGGTTACTCCTTTGTATAATTTTAAAGGGATAACATATCTTTATCTAACAATTATAGTGGAAGCATTTGTCTTGGGCAAAAAAATGGAAATTTAAGAATGTTATAATAGCCAGGCAATGGTAACAGATGCCTTTAATTTTGGAAGCAGAGGCAGGCAGATCTCTGTGACTTCGAGGCCAGCCTGGTCTACAGAGTGAGTTTCAGGACGGCCAGGCTACACAGAGAGACCCTGTCTCAGGAAAAAAACAACAACAACAATAAAATGTTATAATAAGAAAATTCTTAGCTTTGTGCAACAATTAAGCTTAAGTAATGACCAAAATATTTTACAAATAAAAACTGTTCACATAATATTTTGTCCCCAAATGCAACAATTCATTCCCTCAACTGCAAATGTTTGGACTTTTTCAAGTTACAGTGTTGTATTCTCTGTTTGTGTTTAGAAGTGTGCATTATATAGCTCATTTTAGTATGCTACTTTTTATGTTTATTTTTTATTCTTTTAATAAAGTTTGCGGATTTCTTTGATATGTCTTCTTTTATGAATCCATACTCACACATTCAGCCAAAAGTTACACATGTTCTAGTGTATAAAACTTGACATTAATAACTCTAATATAGTTTAAGTTTGTGAATTGGCTCAGTGTTATTCCATACACACACTAAGTTTATTTCCAAATGCCTTAAGTATTTTGAAATAGGTAGATGATATATTAATTTCCTTTGTATTTTTCCCATAAAATTGTAGTTAGTAACACAAAAAGTTAGATTTTAGTAAAATAAAAAAAGTATCATGGTTTCTATTGTCCCTCAGAAGCCTAAAACCATTGAGGCCCATCTTGACAAGAATGAACTGAACAACACTGGTTTCCTATGTCATAGTGAAAGTTTAGGAGAAAATGGGTAACTGGTGCACACAAACTTCTCTTGTATTTTGAAATGTGTCTTAGAGTTTGAGGGACAGTAGAAACTTACTATTTTTGTTTTGTTTTATTTAATAATTCATTGCGGACATTCCCTATTGTCTATTGTCAAAATGGCAACTTAAGAGTTTCTATTGCTCAGAGGTTGACCTGTAGGCAAAAGCAGATATCAACCCAGTTTGTCTTGGGAACTTTTCACTTTATTCCACAGCATCCTTTTGTGCCCCACCTTACTCATCCCGAATTGTCTCTAGCCTTCTAAAAGTCTCATGATAGCAACTTACCAGGCCTACATCTTCAGGCACATAACGAGTCTTCCCTATCAGAACCTACTGTTGGGATCTCAGGCTTCAGAGACCTGTTCACAACTTAAATTCAAGAGAAAAATTACAATCTAAAGAAGGAAAGTATTTAATGTACTCTCTCTCCTGGGGAACCAGTCGTTCAGTATCAGGTACCTTCATGCATAGATAACAGGGGTGTGTACTACTGAAGCAAACCTTGAGCATCTGGTCTAGGTATTTAAAAGAATTCAAATTTCTATAGAAATTGCCATCTCAAGAGGGCCAAGAGATGAAAATGCTTTTTTTAATTTTTATAATTGCTCGCAAGATTCAAATAATGATGAACCTAAAAGACTAACTAGATAGTGAAAACCTGAGGATTCTTCCAAAGTAAAGAATCTATTCATGTGATCAGCATCTTAAGAGTATACCCTGTGGACCAGCCTCTACTGTGTTTACATTCTATCATACTTATTAATTAATATTAAACAGATGAACACACACTCTCATTTTAAAAAACTTGACTCTATACTGAAATCTTCTTTTGACTCCTTGGAGGTGTTTCTTTTTTTGTACCTGGCTCACACTATGCCCATAAACAGGAAGATAGTGTGTATCTGGAGAATAAAGCCAAGAATACTTTGGTAGGGGCAACCTCCAGGGCATGGGCTAAGGATTGTTAGAACTACACGGATAGGTTGTCGTTTCAAATGCAGAATTGTCACGTAGATATGGAAGTCAGTATTAAAAAGACATTCTGACCATAGTAGCCCAGGGTTTTGTGTTGTGTATGAAAACTGCCGAGGGAGGAGTGTTCAAGTGCAAGGGACAGCAGACACACATGAAAATGCGATAAGATTGGATATGTTTTTCTGTATGTGGTATAAGGCAGAGCCTTCTTAGAGATATGCAATGAGAGTTTGGTGCAAACAGTAACAGCAGATAAATAGCAGAAAGAATACCTGTTAAAGCAGATGGCCTGTTGAGCAATTGGACTTAGGGAGCACAGAAGGAAGCTGAGGCATGTCTGAAACCCATTTGAAGAGACTTGTCACAGAAGATGCTGACTCATCCAATGAGCATCAATGTAGCTCTCAAGCAGAGGGTAGTCAAAAATGAGATTGGCTTTTCTATGTAGATCCATAGGTGAAAAAGAAAAGATCTCCTGAGTAAATTGGGAGTGTGGGGTCACAGGAAAGAGTAGAAAATGAGAGGGTACGAAGGGAGGGGAGTGGAAAAATTGTATGGCTCAATAAAAACAAAAAAAAGGTGTGCCACCATAGGGCAAAAAAAATAGCCAATGATATTTGATGAAGGATTCAACATCCTAAGCCATCAGGGAAAGGCAAATGTGGGGGTTGGAGAGATGGCTCAGAGGTTAAGAGCCATGGCTGCACTTCCAGAGGACCTGAGTTCAATTCCTAGCAACCACATGGTGGCTCATAGCTCAATTCCCAGCAACCACATGGTGGCTCATAGCCGTCTATAATGAGATCTGGTGCCCTCTTTCTTGCATGCATGCATACATGGTGTCAGAGTGTTGTATATATAATAGATGAATCTTTTTTAAAAAAAATGAGCTCGGGATGGAAGCATCACCTTTACCTTTCAGGACATAAAAGATTGAAAATTATGGGTTAGAAAACTCAGCAGTTAAAAGAGGCTGTAATTGTGTTAATTATACAAGTATATTGTAAGTGATTATTGGTTTGCTTTTATTCACTAATAAATGTTATTTGTGTGGTTCATTCAGGATGTTGTGGTTCTTTTAAATTCCTATTAATAATGTTCACATTAAAATACATTTGGGGTCAGTAATACTAGGACAGCCTGAACTTACCCGAGGCCAGGTGATTAACAGTTACAATATAGAGCTCTAGTTAGGTGTGGCCAGCAAATGAGGCGCTTGTGCAAATAAACATGCCCATTTCTGAAATTTGTATAGAAGACCTTAGTGATAATATTAAGCAAGTCTCTAAAATGATCTGATCCAGCAGTCGGGGATAGAGACCCTTTAGCAACTACTTCTCTCCTGATGGACACCATAAGAAGCATTCTAGAACTTAAACATGCATGTTAAGAACCATTGGGATGAGAGTATGGGCCCAGGAATGGACAAAGAGCATGGTCAACATACAGTGACATTCGTTATTCCGTATTTCTTTTCTTTCTTTTTTTATTTCAACTACTGTTTATTTCAAGAACATGTAATAATTTCCTCAGTTGGCTTTGAGACACTGGTCCTAAACAATATTCATGAACTCAAATGTACAGAGAACCTATTTATAGCTCTGGCATATTTTCCAAGAACTTCTTTTTATTTTCATATGTCATTTATTTTTATTTTATTTTATTTCCATTTTCTTTATTATTATGAAAAATATCCACCTCCTCCCATTTTACTTCCCCTCCCCGCATTCCCCCCTCCCTCTACAGTCCAGAGATCAGTCAGGGTTCCCTGACCTGTGGGAAGTCCAAGGTCCTCCCCCCTCCGCCGAGGTCTAGGAAGGTGTGCATCCAAACAGACTAGGCTCCCACACAGCCAGTAC
>LOEQ01001826.1:123003-136432 GCA_001685075.1 Bramus lutescens
CCAGGCAGGAAGTATAGGCAGGGCGACCAGAACAGGAGAATTCTGGGAAGAGGACTCAGTCTGCAGTCATTATTCAGACACAGAGGAAGCAAGATGAAAATGTTTGATAAAAGGTACCAAGTCACATGGCTAACATAGATAAGAATTATGGGCTAATGTAAGTTATAAGAGTTAATAAGAAGCCTGAGCTAATAGGCCAACCTGTGTATAATTAATGTAGACCTCTATGTGTTTCTTTGGAGCTGAATGGCTGTGGGATCAGGCAGGATAGAAACCTCTGTCAACAGGGCTTCTGTAAGTTGTCCTCTGACTTCCACATGCAATCTGCGGCATGTGCTTACATTTGTGCTCTCTCTCTCTCTGTCTCTGTGTCTCTCTGTGTCTCTCTGTCTCTCTCTGTCTCTGTCTCTCTGTCTCTCTCTCTCTCCCCATCCTCTCTCTTCATCCTTCTTTTCTCTTCTCTATTTCTTGATTCTACCATTTCTATCTCGAATCTCTGTCCCCTTTTCTGACACTCCCCTCTTCCCCATCCCAATAAAATTTTTAAAAAGTAATGTACCACTCTGGATATTGTAAGAATGGTGTACATAAACAAAAACTAACAACAACAACAACAAAACAGTAAAACGATTTTGAGTGATAATGGGTTAAAACCCCACAAGTAGTATATTAAAATTATTACTGTATGTGTTTACTGCTATGTCACTTTGCATTTCCCCCTTCCAATTTTTCTTCCTTCTGAGCCATCTATGTAATTGTGAGAGTCATTTTCCCAAGTCAAAAATTTTCATTTACTTCATTCACTGTATCGAGAAAATCTATTTTAAACAAAAACAAAATAAAACAAAATACAAATATATAATCACATATATAGATATGCAACACACACATATATATCTATATACACATACATGTATACACAACACATTGTATTTTCATTAAAATATTTATATTTTCAAGTGTTAATGTATGTTAAATATAATGGTATACAATAATGTAAGTCTATTTTGTGGGTTATAGTCATAATGGATTTACTACTATATTTTAAATATTAAACCACAATTGTGATGCTAATAATATAGCACATCAAAGTAAAGAAAAAAATATTTTAAAAAATGTTCTAGTTTCTCAGTTCCCATGGAGTAAAGTATACCTTCTAACATTGCAATTTTTGTTAAATAGTGGTTTTAATTTTTAAAATTGGCATATATGTATTTTATATAGTGATTTATTTTATAACTATAATATCTTTCAAGTGTACCATTACTTTGGCAGTAGTAAGTCCCCATACTCTCTCCTTTTTCTTATCTCCCCGGTATTTCGCTTCCCTCTATGTATAGAAATGATTTCATGTAGCCTTATAAAATCTAAAATTCACTTAAGAGAAAAAATTGAATATTTGTCTTTCTGAGTACAGCTTCTTTTGCATTTTCCTGCAGAAGGCAGGATTTCATTCTTTAACAATTTTTGGTAACAATTCATCTGGGAGAGACAGTAGGCTGACCCCCTAACATGGCTATTGTGAATAGTGCAACAATAACTACAGATGTGCAAGCATCTCTGTTGGCTGATGACTTAGATTGTTTTCAGGATATTCCGAGGAGTAGTACGGCTGGGTCATAGGCTAGCTCTATTTGTACTATTTTTAGACACTTGTATGTTGATTTCCATAGTGAGTGAATTAACTTACCATTCTACCAGCTGTGTACAACTGCTCATCCCCTGCCTGCATCCTCTCCAGATGTGCTTACATTTTTATATTCTCAAGGTTTAACTTGGGTAAGTCCTTAGGTACCCAGAAAGTTATCCATTTTATTTTTTATTTTAATGTATTAAATTTTTACACTATACACACACAAACACACACATACACACACTCATGTGTGCCACGAATTGTGTATGGAATATGATAACTTGATGGAAGTTTGTTCTCACTTTCTCCCAGGTGGGCTTCCAGGATTGAACTCATGTTTTCAGGCTTGGCTGCAAGCACGCTTAACTACTGAGCCATCTTGTTGGCCATATTCATTATTGTAGATTGTCCAAGTTATTAATGATATAGATTTTCAACACATGACCTAATGATCCACTGAATCTCATTGGTGTTTTTGTGAAATTTCCTTTTTTATCTCTAATTTTATTACTTTGAGTCTTTTTCTTTTGGTTAGTTTGAATAAGTTTTTCAATCTTTATTCTTTCAAAAGCACCAGCTCTTTGTTTCACTGATAATATGTATTGTTTCTCTTGGTTTAATTAACTATTTTTCCCTGTCTTAGTTCAGTTTTCTATGCTATGAAGAGATGACATAACCTTGACAACTCTTATAAAGGAAAACATTTAACTGGGTGGATTACAGTTCAGAGATTTAGTCCATTATCTTCATGGCAGGGCATGGCAGCATGCAGGCAGGTATGGTGCTGGAGAAGGAGCTGAGAGTCCTCCATCTTGATTCATAGGCAACAGGAAGTAAACTGAGTCTCTGCGTGTGACCTGAGCACATATGACACATCCAAGTCCACCCACACAGTGACATACTTCTTCCAACAAGTCACACTTACTCCAACAAAGCCACCGCTCCTAATAGTGCCACTCATATGAACTTATGGGGCCAATGACATTGAAACTGCCACACTAACCTTGATCATTTGTCTACCTACTGCTTTGGACTTGTCCTGTTGTTAGTTTTCTAAGGCCTCGAAGTATACCATTAAGTTATTTATTTGTGGCTGCTTTTGAAAAAATGTAGGCACTTACAGACAGAACAAGTTCCATTTGAACTCACAGAGACTGAAACAGCAAACACAGGGCCTGCACTGATCGCCACCAAGTCTTCTGTATATACTATCACTTTCAACTTGGTGTTTTTCTCGGACCCCTAATATGAGAGCAAGTGCATTTCTGACTCTTGTACCTTCTCTTGGAGCTTTTCTATTTTTCTGCTTGCTTGGCTTGTCCAACTTCAATATGATGGTTTTCTTTTTATCATATTATGTTTTGTTTTTCTCTCCTTGAAGCCTGTTCTTTTCTAATGAGGGACAGAAAGGGTGGGGAGGTGAGGAGGAACTCGAAGGAGTAGAGGGAAGGGAAACAAACTGTACTCAGATTACACTGAATGAGAAAAGATTCTATGTTTAATTGAAAGAGAAAAACAATACTTCTATTGAATCCCAAAGGCTCTGTTATGTTTTATTTGATCATTTGAATCAGGAAGTTTTAAAGTTTCTTTCTCTCTCTTTTTTTTCCCATTTGATTTCAGGACGTTTTAGTTTTCCCTTCTGATTTATTCAATGACCCTTCAATCTCCACAAATTTGTGATTTTTTTTGTTGAAGTTCTCTGTATGGTTTGTCTATTAATAATAGTAAAGTATTTAAGTCTACCATAACTATTGTGCTGAGGTTAATCTGTACCCTTATATCTAGTAGTGTTTGTTTTATGAAATAGGGAGTGCCAATGTTTGGTGCATATGTGTTTAGAACTTTAATACATCTCAGTGGATTGCTCCCTTAATCAATATGAAGTGACCTTTTAGTTCCTCTGAGTAGTTTTGTCTTGAAGTCCACATTGTCAGATTTTAGTCTGTACCTACATCTTTCTGCTTTGGGGTTCCATTTATGTGCAATGCCTGTTTCCATTCTTACACAGGAAGGTTGCGTTTGTCTTTACCAGGGAGGTACTTACTTTGTTAGGAATAGATAAATCTGTCCTGGTTTTTAAGACAATTGCTAGTCTATGTCTTTTGGTTAGAGAATAGAGACCACTAATATTCAGTTACTATTTAAATGTTCATTTCAGTCGATGTGTTGCTTTTGTGATGTTTTGCTGCTTCCCTATTCCTCACCTGCTTAACTATTGCTCCACTGTTTTATTCATTCCTGTGGCTTCACGGATGTATTGATTTTTCTCTTTCATGCATAGGATTCCTTCTGTAGTTCTAGCTTAGTGAATTCTTCTAGTTTGTGTTTATTATGAAAAGTCTTCCTCCTGTTTCAGCTATGAAGTTGTAGGATATACTATCTAGGTTGGCAGTCATTGCTTTTCCAAGCTTGAAAGGCATTGCTCCGTGCCTTCCTGCCTTTTACAGTTTCTGCTGAGGAATCCTTTAGAGTGATATTTCGTTTGTGATAAAGCTTGCATGAAGATCAGGGTGCAAAGCTAAGTCACTAGTTAGCCATAGAGGCCAGGCAGTGCTGGGCCACACCTTTAGTGCCAGGACTCCGGAGACAGAGACAGAGGGATCTCTGTGAGCTGAAAGCCACCCTGGGCTACACAAGATTGAATCTGTCTAAAAGAGAAACAGCTCACACAAAGGTGATCCCAGCCCTTGGCATCACATGCCTTTAATCTCAGCACTAGGGAGGTAGAGACAGGAGTGATATGGCTGGGCAGAGAGAGGAATGGAATATGAGGTGGGAGGAGACAGGAGCTCAGATGCAGTCTGAGGTTTGGTAGAGACTTACAGTATGAGGATGGAGTCTGAGGACAGACAGCATCACTCTTTTGCTCTGAGGATTCAGTAGACATAAAAGGTCTCTCTAGTGGCTGGCTCCATTGCTTCTCTGATCTTCAGGCAAGCTTTATTTGTTAAGACACAAACAAAATATCGCTTCTAGCTGTTTTCCTCATGGGTTTGTTTTTCTGTGCAGCTTTGAACATTCTTTGTTCTGTGTGCTAAGGTTTTTGCCTATAATGCTATGTGCAGAGGATTTTTTGTTTTGTTTTGTTTTTCATGTTCTTATCTTTTTGCCATTTTATTTTATTTTTAAAAACAGCTTTCTGCCTTATTCATTTATTTCCCCTCCCCTCTCTCCTCCAGTCCCTTCCTTCTACCTCCTCTCTGCCCTCCTCCATTCACTGCTCCTCCATTTCTATTCAGAAAAGGGCAGGCCTCTCATGAGTATCAACAAAACGTGGCATACCAAGTTGCAGTAAGACTAAGCACCTCCCCAGGTATTAAGACTAGGCAAGGTGAGCCAGCTTGAGGAATAGGGTCCCCAAAGCTAGTAAGAGTCAGAGACAGACCCTGATCCCACTCTCACAAGAAGACCAAGGCACACAACTATCACATATATGCACAGTGCCTAGGTCATTCCCATGCAGGTTCCCTGCTTGTCAGTTCAGACTCAGTGAGCTCCTATGAGCCCAGCTTAGTTGTTTCTGTGGTTTTTCTTGTGACCCTTGACCCCTCTGGCTCTTGTAGCTGAAGCTTACATTTGGAGAATCCATGCTGTTGTGTTATTGAATATGCTTTTAACCTTCTACTTTCCCTCTTTCTATGCTCACAATTCATAACTTTGGTCTTTAAATGGTGTCCAATGGACCTCACACTTTCAGCTCATGGAATCCATTCTATTTTCATTACTGTCTTAGATATTTTAATTTGTTTACCTTGTCTCCAGACCCTGATAGTCTGCCTTCCCTTGAGCCATTCTTTTGGTGATTTCTAATTTTTTTTGATTACTGAGGTTTTCATTTACCAGCTTTCAGAACGGCTCTTTTCAATAATTCCATCTACTTAGTTTCTCTTCCACAGCACACTTTGATTCCCTTCTTTCAGCTGGTCATTTGCATTCTCCTTGAAGTCATTCAGTTCATTTGTCCTCACTGTTGATATCCTTGGACATTCTTGTAATCTGTTTTGATACTCCGCAAGAGTTCATCTATTTCATCGCTGCCTTTGGAATCACTCCTGTGGAATTGGTAGTTTTGAAGAAGTCTCGATACCTTGTTCTCCACATTTCGCCTGTCTGTGCTAGGACTTGTGCATCTGTAATTAGGTCATTGGTTGGGCTTTTAGCGCTCATATTCTTCCCATCACGATATTTGCAATGTTGAAGTGAGACTACATCATAATAGGGTTGAGGTGCAGTTTCTCCCCACTGGGAATGTACTTCTGCATCTAAACCCACATGCTCAGGACCCAGACACAAGCTACAATACCACTTTAAGAGTACAATGGTAACTGCAGAAACAAGAATGTCTGTAAGGACATATTCTTCCACGCTGGGCCTTAGGCTTGGTTTTGGCTTCGTTCTCTTTCTCCCACTATTACTTGGCAAAGAAACAAAGCTGTGCAACTCCTGGGATAGCCAAACAGATTCTTTTTCTCTTCTAGACCTGAGGAAAAGTGCGCATGACATTAAACTGGATTAAATTCTAGATATTATAAGGAAATGTGGGAATTTATAGCCCAGAAGCATGTTCGAGAACAGGTTTGCAATTTATTGAGGGGAAATGTCAGTGTCCAGGGATCCTTCTGACGAAACTGGTCTAACAGGATTCTTGCTAAAAGGCAGGCCAGGGATCAGCACCACCTGGGGGATGGTAAAGGATCCATCTTGATGGAGGAGGATTCATTTGAGAAATTGTGGGAGGGGGTCCCTAGCTAAACCAATCAGCAGGATTCCTGCTTAAAAAAATAGGCCATGCAAAGACAAATCTTACCCATTGAACTGCAGCTAACATTCCCTTACTGTTTGGTAGGCGATCTCAAAGTCACTATCCATATCTTGCACAAACTCCTCTGCTGTCTAACGTTGGCTTCTCAAACAAGAACCAACCAAGTCTAGCTGAACTTTTTGAGACCTGGAGGAACAGTAACACCATAAATACACAGAATAGCGGTGGTGAAAAGCACTGACAAGTGAGATACTTCTAAGTAAAAAAGAGACTAGCAACCCAAATAAAAGATACTTTTAAGGCCAGGATAATGATCATGCTTCTAATCCTATCAAGGAGAAAGCTGAGGCAGCAGGATCACAGATTTGATAGCAGCTTGGGGTACATAGTGAGACACTGTCTATAACTAAATAAAATAAAATGAACAGTATCTGGGGTTTGGAGATGTAGCTCAGTTGGTACAGTGCATGCCCAGCATACAGGAAGCCCTGGGTTCAATCCCCAGCACACTGCATAAGCCAGGCATGGTGGACACATCAGCATTTCTAGCACTCAGGAGGTGGAAGCAGGAGGATCAGAAGTTCGAAGTCTTCCTCATTTATGTAGCAAGTTTGAGGGCAGCCTGTGCAATATACAAATGAACAAAAAGATGCTTGTGCTGTGACAGACAAAAACTTCACAAATTCCATTGCTAGCAAGAGCAATCAGGCCTCAAATTCTAGAAGGCTGACTGTCAGGCAGCTTCTTTCTTCTGCCCATGCTCCAGTCCCCAGCCCCTGTCTATGCCTCTCTCTGCTCCTGCGCCTTTTCCTGCAAGCCCTCCTGACTGACTGCTTAATGACCAGCGTTCTGGTCACCTACCAGACTGATAGCCATACTGTAAGAGCAGGCTTCCCTAACAACAGCCTGCATCCGAGGCACCTGGAAGACCCGGAAAACGAATTGCTGTGGAGCACCTCAAGACTCGGATTCAGCAGGCATGAGAAGGGACATGAGAATTTGCATTCCTAATACGTTCTCAGAGAATTAGTTTTCATATTCTGAAGACCAGATATTGAGACCCATTGATCAATATTATCTTCGAACTTGATATCCCACCAAAAAACTGACTTGGACCCCGGACTCCAGTGCTTGGTTCTCGTGAGAAAGAATCCAGCTGAGCCTATCTGAGGCAGATGTTTATCCTTGTTGCATTTAGTTGTACCCAAGGGAGCGGAGTCCTATGGTTTTATAGGACCTATTGCTTCTTTGAGGCTATGGTGTGAGAGAGATTTTAAAGAAGGTGGCTCACTGTCACAGCTACTGCCATGGCTGACCTTTTGTTTGTTTATTTTATTTTGCTGAGACGGGATCTCAAGTAAGTTAGACCAGCATTGGACTCCCTGTGTAACTGACCTTGGCCTTAAAATCCTGATTTTCCTGCCTCTGCCTCTCAAGTGCTGGGATGATAGGTATGCACCACCATGTCCACCATGACTTCTTTTAAAGCTCCGAAAATCCCCGCAACGAATTAGTTCTTCATGACCAATGAAAGTTGTGAGACTATGATCACTGTATACTACACACCTCTAGCCAGGAATCTCAAAGTGAATCAAAGCTTTATGTCTACCTCTAAATTCATCCCACTTCCTCTCTCAAACTGTTCAAGCCAGAAACTCCATTGGTTTCTCCTCACTGCCTTCACCCTACCAAGTCCTGGTGGTTATTCTTTCTATGTTTGGTTAGTCTAACCTAACACCTGCCTTCAGTTTGTTCTTCACATGAGTGTCAAATGTTCTACCTGAAGCAGCTTCCTAGTCTTAGCTTGCTGGGTCAGCCACGCTGTGCCTGAGGCAATTGAAATTTGTGTTCATTGTGTTCAGCAGAATGCACATACAAGTCTATTTTTGTAGCAGTGCCACACACACACAAATTATGTGGGGTGGGAATGTGGCACGACTGGTAGATCATTTGCCTAGAAGTACTTCAGGCAGCACAATCAAGAATTTATCATCTTTTATTCAAGGCCAGCGTTTGATATATGAGATCCTGTCTTAGGTTTTAAAATATTTTTATTAAACTAGTCTGTGGTGTCTGCTAGGACTTGCTGCTGCCTGCTTTAGACTTCCCTCAACAGCAGGCAAAAGCTCATGTTTTCTAGCATTCACCCTGCTATTTCATGCACAGTAATCATTGCTCATGGTTTCTTTTCTTGCTTAGATGCCTTTCTGCCTAGATAACATCCTTTGAGACCCAGCTTAAGTACTGTAATCCCAGGAAAGCTTCCTCATTTGCTCCCACAAGTTGTCACAGTCAGCCTTCTCTGAACTTCTTAATACTACAAGCATAATTATAGTATCGCTAGATTTATCACACTATATTAAATTGTTTTTGTTTTTCCCTTTCACCCCTTAGATTCTTGCAGACATGATCTCTGTCTTGACCACGATTATATTTCTACCATATAGTGTAGTTGATCACAAAGTAGTACCTGGTGCCATAGAGAAGGCTTAGTCACTATGCCTTAGTAGGGTAGGGGTGCCTATTGGCAAGCTGGATCCCCGAGACCCACATGGTAGAAGGAGGTGACCACCTCTCACAAGTTGTCCTCTGGGCTCTTTGTGTATACACACACACATACACACACAATATGAATGTAGTTGACAACAATCCTAAATTGTTACAAAAAGTTTGAGGGTGACAAAATTTTGTTATAAAATCTTAAGGGTGACATCATACATTTTGAGCAACAATAACCAAAGTCAAAAGCTAGTGGGAAACGGGCAAAGAGTTAAGTAGATGCTTTCTCAAGGAAGATACACAAACAGCTGCCAATAGACGTGGGAAAAAGGTCAGCATCATTGGATAGTGGGGAAACAAAGACAATAGAAAACAAAACTTGTAGATACAAAGACGGCCAGAGTACATCAGAAGAAATGGAAAGTGTTGGCAGAGACTTAGGAATGGTAAAGCACAAAAATGTTCCATGCTTCGCTGGTGAAAATTAAATTGATAACCATGTGGTATAGGAGGTCCTTCTGGATTTGTGTTGTTTTCATTGGTTAATAAAGAAACTGCTTTGGGCCTGGTGATAGGGCTGAACTTAGGTAGGCCGGGAGACAGAACTGAATTCTGGGAGGAAGAAAGCAGAGTCAGAGAGAGAGCTGCCATGGAGACACCAGGTCAGACATGCTAAATCTTTCCTGGTAAGCNNCAGACATGCTAAATCTTTCCTGGTAAGCCACAACCTCGTGGTGAACACAGATTAATAAAATGGGTTAAATCAAGATGTAAGAGTAAGCCAATAAGAGGCTAGAGCTAATGGCTAAGCAGTATTTTAATTAATACAGTTTCTGTGTGATTATTTCGGGTGTAAGTTAGCCGGGTGGCCAGAACAAAGGGACCCTCTCTCCTTTCAACAGCCATGATAGAAAGTAATTTTGTGGTTCTTTCATAAATTAAAAACAGTTGCCATAAAGAATCACCCACCCCAACGGAAAGTGGAGTCTCAAAAATACAAGCATACACCCTCATCCATATCAGTGTTATTTGCAACAGCCTAAGTTTGACATTGATCCAAGTGTTTATCAATGAGTAAATTACGCATTGGATGATGGAATACATTAAAATATTATATACATGCATTCAAATACTATTTTCCTATAAAGAGAAGGGAATCCTGCAACATAACATCTTGAGCATACTAAGAATAATTCATTCCCAGTACAGGCTCCTGTATGGTTCTGTGTATGGGAGGTACCAGGAATGTTCTAATTTAGAGACACAGAAAGTAGAGTGGTAGTGTCTAGGGTCTGGGAAAGGGAAACTAGGGCTTATGGTTTGATTGGGACAGTTTCTTTCTTCTTTCTTTTTAAACAATCTTTTTTATTTTATATACCAATACCAGTTCCCTTTCCCTCCCCTCCTCCCACTCCCCCTACTTTCCCACTACCCTCCCCCAATTGCTCCTCAGAGAGGGTAAGGCCTTCCATGAGGAGTCAACAAATCTGACACATCACTTGAGGCAGGACCAAGGCCCTCCCCCCGTATCTAGGCTGAGCAAAGTATCCCTCCATAGGGAATGGGCTCCAAAAAGCCCATTCATGCACTAGGGATAAATACTGGTTCCACTGCTAGTGGCCCACAGACTGCCTAAGCCACACAACTGTCAGTCACATTCAGAGGGCCTAGTTTGGTCTTATGCAGATTCCCCAACTGTCAGTCTGGAGTCAGTGAGCTCCCACTAGCTCAGGTCAGCTGTTTCTAGGGGTATCCCCATCTTGGTCTTGACCCCTTTGCTCATATGATCTCTCCTTCCTCTTTTCCACTGGACTCTGGGAGTTTAGCCTAGTGGTTAGCTGTGGATCTCTGTATCTGCTTCCATCAGTTACTGGATGAAGGTTCTATGATGACAACTAGGGTAGTCACCAATCTGATTACTGGGGAAGGTCAGTTCAGGCACCCTCTCCACTATTGCTAGGAGTCTTAGCTGGGGTCATCCTTGCGGATTCTTGGGAATTTCCCTAGCGCCAGGTTTCTGGCTAACTCCATAATGGCTTGCTTTTTCAAGATATCTCTTCCCTTGCTCCTCCTCTCTGGGACAGAGTTTCAGCCTTGCAAAATATGTAGAGCTCTGGAGGTTGGTGGTGATAATGGTTGTGCAACACATAGTTCAATACCTCCAGTGCATACTTAAAATGTTAGAGGTCTTTGCCTATTCCTTTCAACAACTGAAAACTAAAAGTAGATAACTCTGCTTCTTCTGCAGTAAGCTTGGGCATTAGAATTCCACTTTCAAGGCTAGAAGGCAGAATTCCTCTCCATTTCCTTTGGTTCAGTTACATCTCCCAAAGCACTTCAAAGACACAGGACATTTCACATAGAAGCAATAGGCTTTCATAACAATTGAACACTCTTCCGTTTTATCTTCTTGGTTGTTCAAGAGGTTTTCCAAAACCCTCTCATATTTGTTTGTTTGTTTTCTGTGTTTTTTCAAACATTTGCTTCTATTCCCTCCCACTCTTGCGCTATCCAGATTAATTCCCTAAATAAGGAAATGCTTGAGAAAGCACACAACACACCAAGAGGAGCAACAAAGCAGATGGTAGTTGGCTTCTTGTGCCTGGCCTGAAGAGACGGAAAGCAAGGGAAAACAAAGTCTTTGCTTGTTTGCATAATCTCAAAGGGGGAAAGGACCTATACCACCATGGAACAATACACAGATCCTATCAGAAAATGATTTTTTTGTGTAGGCAAAATGGGTCAGGGAGATGTGGTACACTGAAAGTATACAGGGGAGTATTTACAAGAGTTCTGGTTATAAGTGGTAAAAATCAAAGTGAAGATGATTTAAGAATGGGGGGCACTGATTAGGGTACAGCTCAATGGTAGGGCACTTGCCTAGCAGATGTGATGGCCTTGGTGCTACACCCAGCACTGAAAATAAAGTACATTTGCTAGGTGAGTGAGTGAAATGCCCACGGGTGTTTTGTCTCCTGGCTCAGCTGTGTGCTGTTGCTCCAGCTGTGGGGTTAGGAATCTGCGCTCTCCTTTCTTCATCTGCAGTCTCTAGAAGGCCCATCTTCACATCTAGCTGATAACCCATCGAGGGGACAGTACTTCGTTCCGAAGAGTTCCGGTGTAATTCCTAAAGCTGATTTATTTTAGCCTGGTTTGGGCCACATGCCCATACCTGAAGCTCTAAGATGGAACTTTTAGACTAGCTAGGTTCAAGTTTATATGGAGACTTTGAACCAGAGACCTCTCCCTTCAAAGTCCGTAAGTGAATGGAGAACCAGGGGTCATGGGAAACAAATGCAGGGAAGAGACAAAGGAAGAGGAGGTAGAGAAGGACATCTCAGAACGTGTTCCTCAAAGGAAAACACACAGTACTGTTCCCACAACTGCAGCCATAGCTTTGGGAAGACAACAGCACTCTCTGAAATGAACACCACACCCTCACGCGACAGCCTGGACAATTTACACGAGGTTCCTGCCTAATAGACAGGCATGTCAGAAAGAGGTTCAAATTCACCTATGCCCTGTGCAAAAAGAAACTATCCAACTTCATGTACCCCATGTGTGTCCAACTTCAAGTGCTAAATCTTTCCGTGTCTCCATGTTTCTCTCAGGTCTTGAGGTAGCTGTCCATGCTACCACATCTATAGGTGAATGACGTTTTTTCATAGCCATTCAAAACATCTAGTGTCTCATGTCAAAGACTAGTGGGAAAACTAGATAAATTAAATAAAAACCATTTGAACATGTGAGAGACAGAGACAACATACAAGACCTCACAATGAGTATCAAAGCACTTCACATATACTAGGTATGAAGAGTAAGAACTGTGACTTAGTAATGGAGCGAGGTCTTGAAAGATTAGCTGTTTGTCCCACATTCTGTTCTCTGAGATCACCTCCCACCACAGCTTGTCCTACTTATCTGGTCCTAAAAGAGATGTTGCAGTTTATCCCTCTGGGGACACCACTGTTTCAGCAACTCCCTTCCTGTAGATAGGAGATAAGTGCCTTGGGGACTGTCCTAAGGGTTGGAAAAATCACATGTTTTTGGGGACCATGCTTAAAGTTTTTTAGGCAACGCAAACTCTCTAATTTCCATTCTGTAGGTAACTTCTTAGCATTCACTTTATGTCTCTAAGAACAAGAAATGAACAATGGCTTACCTGTCATCAAAGTTTCTTTTTATAAAAGTATGTATACTTATATCATAGAGAGCTATTATGAAACACACAGCTTCCTTTTTGCTCTCTGCTCTGGTATCCCTAGGGTAGAACCCTTATCCTCGTGTCTTGAGATGGGTGATAAAACTCTATTACGTCTACATTCCAGGCAGAAGAATGGGGAACGGAGAAAAAAAGGCCTATTTCCTCCTCTAAGGATGCTCGCAAAGGTCTCTCAAATACTCTCTCCTAGTTTTATGGACAGGAACATAGAGGCATCAGCATCATTCAAACAAAGCAAGTTTATGGAACGTGGTATAGTTGTTTTTTCCAAGTCACAATTAATTGGGTTTTTGGAGAGAGAAAGAGGGAG
>LOEQ01001826.1:159854-170856 GCA_001685075.1 Bramus lutescens
GAGAGAGAGAGAGAGAGAGAGGATGGGGCTAGAAAGGTTGTTTAGCTAAGACCATGGTCTGTTCTGTCAGAGGATCCAGATTCAAGTACCAGCACACACTCGTGACAGTCTGTAACTCCTGTCGAAGGGGACCTGGCATTTCTTCTTGCTCCTTAGGCACCAGACCTGACGGTAGTGCACAGATATACATTCAGGAAAAACACACATACATATAGTTATTTTTTTTAAAAAAAGAAGAAGAAGAGCAATGTTTAAGACAAGCATGCTAGGTGTTGATGGTTTGACTATCAAGTTCTGAGTTCTTTGTAGAGATAGATGCAGAGAGTGTGAATCATGCATTCTCTGGTAACATTAACATAGAATCCTCTATTATTTTTCCCACTCTTTTAGTACTTAGCATATCATACTTTCTGTAACACCATAATTTTTTTGCAAAATACCTAGGAATGGTCCATTTCTAACCAGTAATCACAAGCACTATAAACACGTTGATATTGCCAGTGATGTTACAAAAGAGCTAGTCCAATTACCCACTGGTTTTGATCTCAGTCCCCTCAAAGCCCATTTTTGAGGACAGCTCCCATTCTCCCTCCTTTAGTCTCATCATGCCCCAGGTCCCTCCTGAACACTTCCCCAAATTATCTGGAACCCTACATGTAGCAAGCAAAAGGGATTATTCTTTGTATGGAGGGTGGTGTTGATAAGACTTTCCATCCAGTGGCCACTCACACTGCCTTTGGGAGCAGTTTCAGACCTTGGGCATAGAGGAGTCATAACATCTTCCCTCTTACTAATATTGAATATCTTTAATGGTGAAGATTTTATGCATCGTTGTGATTAAAAACTCCCTCCCCTTGAAAATAAGAAGAGGAAATAAAGAAACATAAAGAGATGAAGAACCCTGTGGTGGTTTGAATAAGAAAGACCCCCATTGGCTCATGTATTTGAATGGTTAGTAATTGGGGAGTAGCACTACTTAGAAGGATTAGGAGGTGTGGCCTTATTGGAGGAAGTATGTCACTGGGGGTGGGCTTTGAGGTTTCAAGGGCCCAAGCAAGGCCTGTGCCTCTCTCTCTTTCTTCCACCTGAGGATGTGGATATAGAACTCTCAGCTACTTCTCCAGCACTATGTCTGACTGCACGCTGCCATGCTACCAGCCATGATGGCAATGGACTAAACCTCTGAAATTATAAGCAATCCCAGCTAAATGCTTTCTTTTTATAAGAGTTGCCATGGCCATGACATCTCTTCACAGGAATAGAATAGTGACTAAGACAACCCTGGCCCACCACTTATATTGCAACTCTCTGTTTTCCATTGTACATAGTCTCCTAGATGACAAGGCCCATATGTACTATAATGAAAACATTAGTCATTCAACAAGTGTGGACAGAGAATAAATAAGCAAACAAGTGACTATTTCTTACTTCCTTTGAAGTCCTCCTGCAAGGAGACACATGTTTGTGCATGAACTCAGTAGATGAGTTGGAAAAAGTGAAGACTGGAATTGAAAATAGTGGTCATTTGACTTGTGTTTTGAATCTACCCATGCCAACACCTGACAGGACTTCTGAAGATCAGTTCCACTCATGTGTCCTTTTTTCCATTTCCCAGAAACACCCAGTTTCAGTTGTCAATTCTATTCTAATAAATACTACAGGGACTTTATCAAATACTCTCTACTCTTGCATCAGTCCATAATCCATTGTCGGTCCAGACAAATCAGCCCCCCATGTCCGGCTGTGTTAGGTTCCTGTTACTGCTACTGCTATGGCAAATCATGGTAAACCTGGTCACTTACTTGAAATTCATTAGTTTGCACTTTCAGCGGTCAGAATTCTAAAGTGGATATCACAAGGCTTTTAAAATCAAGATACTAGAAGTACAGTTCTATGGATATCCTATCAGAAAATGTCTTTGCATATATTTTTCAGCTCTACAGGATGCTCAGATTCCTTGACAACTGGCTCTATTCCCATATTTCCAAGGCAAGGAATGGCAATCATGTATTCACCATACTGTGACATGATATTTTTGTCACAGTACTTTTTTATTAGTTTTTAAAGCTTTATTAGGGTTGCATTGGACCTACCCTGATAATTCAGACCAAGGTTTTCATTTTAGGTCCTTAATTTAATTCACATACAAAGTCCCCTTAGCTATATATTAAGACATGGGCATTTTAGGGGAGGATATTGTTCACTTACCACACCAACACAATATCATTTCATCTTCAAAGCTTGATTTTCCTAACACTCATAATCTCTCCTTTCAAGTTTTTAAAAATTGCATACTATTGAGTACAACTCCATTGAACATGTGACATATTACATATTAATTCATGTATATGTGTATATGTGCATGTTTATTTCCTCATTCAGTTAGAATGTATTACTTTGCATGTGTACTCTGTCCTAGCTATGATGCTTGGTACTGACCTTGTCCTTAGAGAAAACTAGTGTAAATAATGTACTCAAGAAGAAGTTTCTGATTCAAGTGTATGATTAGGTTCCAAGGAAAGCACTGTGAATTGTATTGAGAGAATGGTCTTATGCACAAAGTACTCTTGGCACTACATGTGCAGGTGTTGCCTAATATAAAGTCAGATTAGAGAAGACATTTCAAGTAAAGAGAAAAGTAAATATAGATTATTTATCTTGTCCGCTTGCTGACCTGTACATGCCTTAAGGTCAGGGAGTCTGTGTTTTTATTTTCTATGTATCATTTAGGACTTAGCACAGTATAGGAATATATAATACATTGAATAACAATTAGGGAATCCCTGAATTCTGAAGATGACAAAGTTCTCCTGACTATAACAGAGTAAATGACCTATTACATAAGCAACTATAAATATGAACAAAATATAAGAAAGAACTCTTATAAAACTTTGGGCAACATAACATGGAGAAGTGTGATCTCTTAGAGACAGAAAATAAACAGAGGAGGTCCCATGATGCCTTCAGCCTCTGACTGGATTACTTTCCAAACCACTGATGTGGAAATGGGAAACCCAAGCAGAGCATGATAGCCCTGCTGAGTAAAGAATGCAAAGATATGAGTTCACTGGGGCTGAGGCATATGGAATTCATGGGACAGAGTAGCAGCCAAGAGGGAAAAGTCTCCAGACATCTGCATGTGGTCTTCTTGAGTCTTCTTCTAAATACAAGCTTAGCTGCACATGTATATGGTGAAACACCATGGAATCAGCAAGAACAACTTCTACAGATCCATGATCTGAATTTATTCCAGAACTGATACTGGACAGAAAGTGTTTATCTTAATTAGATTTTATATTGCTGTGAAGAAATACCACAACCATGGAAACTCTAATAAAGGAAAACATTTCATTGGGGTGGCCCACTTACAATTCAGAGGTTTAGTACATTATTACATCATGCTGTGAAGCAAGGCAGCATGCAGGCATGCATGGTGCTGGAGAAAGAGCTAAGAGTTCTTACATATTGACCTATAGGCAGCAGGAAGTGGTCTGAGACATTGGGCACAGCTTGAGCAAATATGAAACCTCAAATGCCACCTCCACAGTGACACACTTCCTCCAATAAGGCCATACCTACTCCGATAAAGTCACCCCTTCTAATAGTGCCACTCCCAGTGATCTTACGGGAGCAATTATATTCAAATTACCACAGTGTTTGAATCCTAGTCCACCAAAGTTGAGAAGACACAGGGATAGTTGAAACATTCAGTAGAGTACAAAAGTCAGATGTCCGCGAGCATCTTGATTTTAACATTAGTAAGGGTTATGCATACTCAAATGAAACTTCAAAATAAGACTCAGGGCTGGGATGTAGCTTAGTTGAAGAATGTTTACCTAACATGTCTAAAGTACTGTGTTCGTCTCCCAGTACCACAAAAGGAGACTTTAAATGATCAAGACAGGGGTTCTAAAGATGGCTCAACAGTTAAAAGCATTTATTTATATTCTAGAGGACTAGATGATTCCCAGAATCCATATGGCAGCTCATAACCATCCATAAACCCAGTTCCAGGGGATCTAACAGGCACATATATGGTATACAAACATGCATGCAGTCAAAATATTCATACATATAAAGTAAAATAAATAAATCTGATTTTTAAAATAATAAAGATAATCCAGAGCAACATGGTTTTCTGTCAGGACAAATGTCAAGACTCCAAATCTGAGCATAATAAATTGTAGGCCACTAACAATGCCCCAAATATCTAGCATCCAGCATAAAATTTTTAATTTGAAAATGGCAAGAGAATGTAATACAGAGTCAATTCCATATAAATGGCCTTAGAAATGACCAGGATGGTAGAAACAGAGAATGACTTGTAGACAGTATTGTAAAACCTGAAAGGAAATTGAACATAAAGATGAGGGAAAGGGAAGATGTGAGGAGGATATGAAGCTAGGTGGTAGGAAAGGATTTCTAAGGTTCTCTTGCCCTTCACAAACCCATTGATTCAGTGGTAATTCACAGATAATTTCCTCTCGTGAGAAATTCACAAACTAAATGGAAGATCCCTGGAGCCCAGGTAGATGTAAACTCAGATTTACTAGACCCTCACCCTGGAATCCCCACTCCTAGCTCCACCACTCACACTCTGTTTCTTTTGTGAGATGGAATAAGTTCACATGTCCAGCACTCAAACGTTTCCTAGGTGCTTTACCAGTAGATTGTCCTCATTCGCGCTGGTCTTGGAGCTTTGATGGGTCCAATGTAATTAGCCATCGGAAGGAGAAGAAACTGATGGTTTGACTACTAGATGCTGTACCTCCTTCCCACCACTCAATACAAGGTGAGCAAATGAAAAAATAAGATAAAATCTCTTAGGCCACTTAGCAGGTAAATACCCATGCCTCCAATGCTTACAACCTGAGTTCCATCCCTGGAGCCCGCATGCTGGAAGCAGAGAGCCAACCTCTGCAGACTGTCCTGTGACATATGTATGTTGTAGCATGTGCATACCTACACCCATTCATGAACAAGCACATAAAAGAAGTAAATAAGAATGTAATAAAACTTTTCAATGCAATCTCTTAACTCCTCCCCTCCCCAGAAGGAAAAGCCTTTTATGCATGAACCCCAAGCCTTTGATTCCAGAGATACTCAGTTACAGCTGTCTTGCTAATCTTGGAATTCTAAAGTGTCTGGACAAGTATAGCCACCCAGGGGAACACAGAGACAGCAGCCTAGCCTGGAAGACATCAGACCCCACTTATAAAAGCAGAGTCTTTTGTATGTAATGACAGAAGATGCCACAAATGATCAAAACAATCTTTATAAAAAATATAAAGCTAGAAACATTGTGTTTCTGAATTCCAATGTATGATAAAAAGCTTCAGTTAGTTATTACCAAAATCTGGTTACAGACTAGACAGTCCAATAGACTAAAGGGGCAGAACAAAGTCTGAAAACAGGCCAACACTTCTTTGTTCCCTCATCCTCGAGAAAAGGGTCAAAAGCACAGAATGAGAAAGAATTATCTCTTTAAGAAATTAAGCAAAAGTGGAGAGGACGTCTAAATTGACTTCCCCTGTAATCAGAGTGATGATTACCTTAATTGTCATCATAGAAACTTCAACCAGCACCAATGGACGCAGATACACAGATCTACAGCAAAACACTGGACTGAGATACTTGAGACCAGCCCAAGAGAGTGAGGAGTTATAATATGAGCAAAGAGGTCAAGATCATGATGATAATACCCACAGAATCAGCTGACCTGAGCTAGTGATAGGTCACTGACTCTGGATTGATAGAGGGTGAGCCTGCATAGGACCAAATTAGGTCCCCTGAATGTGGGGGACATTTGTGAGCCTTGGACAGTCTGTGGGGCCACTGACAGTGGGACCAGGATTTATCCCTAGTGCTTGAACTGGTAGTATCTAGGAGCCCATTCTTTTTGGAGGGATACCTTGCTAAGCCTAGATATAGGGTAAGGACCTTGATCTTGCCTCTAAGAGAAGTGTCAGACTTTGTTACCTCCCTATGGGAAGCCTTACCCTTTCTGATGAATGACTGAGGAGGTGGAGTGGGGGAAGGTGGAGGAAGCAGAAGGAGGGGGGGAGTGAGAACAGGGATAGCTGTGTAAAATGAGAAAAGATTGTATAAAAATTCTTAATAAAAAAAGAAAGAAAATTCAAAAAAATCTATGGAAATATTCGAAAGACAGTGTATTTTTAAAATAGGTCTTACTGTGTAACTCAAGCTGAATTTGAACTTGTAATCCTCCTGCCTTACCTCAGGTGCTGGCATTACAAGTATATGGGACCAGGTCTGGCTTGGAAAATACATTGTTTTTTGTTGAAGAAGGAAAAGCCATAAGGAAATATGTTATTTTACAAGATTATTTAAGTGTGTGTGTGTGCATGTATGTGTATTTCAAGTGAAGTTCCACATAGGGTGATAATGCTCTTACCACTACCATAAAGCCATAGACTATATAAACCCCAATGCCAGGCACAGGAACCCTCCTCTGAGTTATCCGGAGATGGGGAGGATTCCAAGAGACTCCCCAGACAATACACATTATCTGCTTTGCCTTTGGCACTTCCAAGAATTTGAAGGTATGGTCCATTGCTGAAAACAACACATACTTTGGACACAGGACTGGAGGGAATTGGGCAGGAACTAACCTTGAAACCTCTTCCCTAGAGACTAGATCTCATGATATTGGAGGGTGGTATACAAGCTGCCAAGCGAGAGAAGCATTCAGCAATACACCGCAGGTGCAAATCTTGAAAACCACATGACTGGACTAGCAAGATAGCCCCCCAGTGGTGCAATAGTGACATTTTTATTTTGAGGGTAACTCTACACAATCAGGGAATTCAAGCCTTGTAAGGTTCATATTACAATATGAACGAACCTAAGCAACTTTCTATGTCTATAGACCCCATCACTGCCATTTTGATAAGCCAATATCATTTATAACTGTATTTAAATGCTTATCCTTAAACCCACAGCGTTCTCACCAGCCATCCCAGATGATTCTTTTTACAGTGGATGAGGAGACTGTTACAGAGATTCACAGTTGCTCAAAGTGTGGAGAATAGAATGACCATGCCCAGCTGATCCATCTTCAAATGCAAGCCCTATAGCTAAGGCTCAGGGGACATCACAGAAGAAGGCGTAAAGATTATAAAAGCCAGAGGACAAGGATAACTGCTGCTGGATAGTGCATCCTAGACTTGACATGGAACCTGCCCCCAAGGAATCTTGAAACTATGGCTGCCTAAACAAGACCTACATAAAATGGCAACATCAGTGGGCATGCCTACATGGATGGGAAATTTTTCATAAGGCTCCAAACCTAAATGAAGACTAACAGACAACCAATCACTTCTGAGAGAGTAAGAATCGATAGGCTATATACAAATATGCATGTAATAATAATTAAATTTTAAAAAGAATATGTCATGCAGTGGAATAACCCTTCTGTCCACTGTGAAGATGTGCTGCTCTCATTGCTAATAAAAAGGCTGATTAGCCAATAGCAAGGCAGGACTTTCAGAGCGGAGAGAATGCTGGGAAAAGGAGGGTGGAGTCAGTGGAGTTGCCAGGAGATGTAGAGGGAGCAAGACATGCTGGAGGATAGGTAAAACCAGGAGTCACATGGCAATACATAGATTAATAGAAATATGGGTTAATTTAAAATGTAAGAGTAACAAGCCCGAGCTATTGGCTGAGCATTTATAATTAATAAATAGTCCCTGAATGGTTATCTGAGAAATGGCTGATGAAGCGTAACTGATTACAAGCAAGCAAGACACAGAAAACCTCTGCCTATAATGCCATGAACTTAAGAAGGAATGAGGGACGTGGAAGGAGTTGGAAGGGAAGAGGGAAAAAGGAGAATGTTGTGAATACAGTGCTCATGTATGAAATTCTAACCATTTACAATTGAATGGACCTCCAATCAACAGAAACAAACCAACAACACATTCCATAGATAAAATGTCAAGTTAAGAGCTATATAGTACATAGTTTTCTTTTCTTCAAGCTCTATCCAAATATTTTTACAAAATCAGCTTAAGGAATGGAGGATTTATTTTGGCTCCATGTTTTAAGAAACACACTCCATCCTGGTAGGAAATTCATGGAACTAGAGTGGGAGGTGCCTGATCATGTTAAGTCAATTGCCAGAAATCACTGCAAGCTTGGTACTCCGTTCACTTTTCTCCTATCCATTCAATCTTGTAGCGCAGCCTATGAGACAGTTTTAGCCACATCCAGGGTGCATCTTTCCTCCTTATTCAGACCTCTCTGGAACATTCTCACAGACACCTCCAGATGTGTCCCCTAGATGCTTCCACATCTAGTCAAGTTGACAGTAGCAATTGACAATCTCACAAAAAATTGTTAGCTTTCTTGTTAGGCAAATAATTAAACTGATCACCAAGAGTAACTGGTACTGTTTTATTTCACTGAATTTTTCTTCTGACCCATTTTCTAAATCATTCAGAGGACATTAATATATCCAGTTGCAAAAACAAGGCAGTGCAAATTGGGATTGTGCCAGTGCTCTAGACAACCAGAAATTTCTAAGGGTAAATTCTGTGTTGAATGACTTGTCATAGCAAAAATAGCCACTCAAAAAAACCAAATTTATGAAGTTGTTGGGATACTTTCTGAAAGTTTGAGATTATGAATAGAATAAGATTGTTTTAAAAACTACCAATGTGAACTCTGAACCACATGCTAGTTACAATGTACTGTCAAGATGACAATTTAGTCAAAATATCACTGACCTACTAGAAATTATCCAGGTCATAACTCATTTGTACATGTCTTTTAATCTAAAAAAAACTGAACAAGGTGGCCTTGTCTCTGCTTCTTTGCAAGCTTGATAATGTCCATAACTATGTTTTTTCTACCCAGCTGAATTTTCTTTGGCAAAGTGTCTTGTCCACATACATTTGAGGAACTGCTTAGAATTTGGCCAGGATAGAAGCGTGAGCATTGAAAACGAAGTAGGTCTACTGTTTACAGATGCGCCTAGCAAAGACTGGGGCAGGGTGGGATAATGGGAAAGTCGCATATTTTGAGATGCCGAATAGTTGAGTGACCAGAATCAATTACTAAGACAAAGTTCAAAACTAAGAGTCAGAGCCGAGTGGTAGTGGTGCACGCCTTTAATCCCAGCACTCAGGAGGCAAAGGCAGGCAGATCTCTGTGAGTTCGAGGCCAGTCTTCTCTACAGAATGAGTTCCAGGACAACTACACAATGAAACCTTGCGTCTTGGGGGGAAAAGTAGAGTCATAAAAGAGAGTGTGACATCTCTGGAAAGAATCCTCTGGTTCGTTAACTGTAATGACTATTCGTGGCTCTCAATTTGACTCCATCTGAAATTAACATATAATTACAAATATGGAAGGCACACCAGTGAGGGATTTTTTTTTCTTAATGTGAGGTTGGAAGATCCACTTCTAATCCAGATCTTGATCCAGGCCACACCTCCTGCTGGAAGCCTATATAAGGACATAGCAGAAGGAAGCTCTTGGCTTTGTCTGGTTGCTCTTGATAGCTAGCAAGTCCGTTCTTTCACTGGCATTAGAGTCTACTTCTTTGGGATTTCAGCTGAAGACCATCTGAGATATTCAACGCAGCCTAAATATATAGATAACAATATAAGTAGAAAGCACAGTTGATCAACAGTTGGAAAATAAACCCAACAAATTTCAGGAGCCAGATGTCAGATTGGGGGCCGCAAGCCTCTCATCTGCATACTCTGGAGGCTGACTCAGGAAGATTTCAGTTTCCAGTGAGATTGCCTCTGAAAACAAACAACGGGCTGGCTCTACCTGGCTGGAACTTCTAGGGAGTTGCGCGGTACAGCGCATGTCAAGAAATCCCTGCTAAGGTTAATGATAGTGTTGCATCTGGCCCCTCTCACTGCCAAAAAAGATGCAGTACCTGGTAATTGCCTCTGAATTTCACTCCATTTCTTACTCTGATAATCAATTCTTACTCCCTGGCCCCTTACTGAGTGACCCAAGAAGGTACTAGTTTTGAACAGGGGCCCAGAATAACACAAGGAAGTACAAAATACCTGCATTGCTCCGCAAGCTTCTCTAACTCTTGGGCTATAGATTCAGCAGATCTAATGGTGCTTGGAATGTCAGTGACACTTCCGGATATTGTTTGGAGCCCTCCGTCCCTATAGATGAATCATAATATGGCCATATGTCTACACTAATGCAATTCTCAGGCGTCTGCAGAGAAGCACCTTTGTGCAATGAACAGCTTATCACAGAGACGCACAACTGTTCCCTACGCAGAGGACAAGTGTCTGTGGAGTGAGGGGGAGCAGGTTTGCTAGGCCTTGAATCTAGCAGGCCATGTTGTTTGGGCACTGGTGTGCTCTTAACAATTTGAAGGGCTCTTGGGTTCCCCCCCCCTTTTCAAAAAGGCTGCTTTTAAAGAGCCTCTTTATTTGGAGGCCGCTTTCATTAGCATGAGGTCATACTTCCTATAGATGTTTCACAACTATCAAGTGCTCTCCAATCCTTCTGGAAGGCCCTTAGGACAAAGGGAGCCGTGGGATGCAGAGGCCAGGTGCTCAGACTCTCATGAGTAAGTAGAAGAGAAACAATGTGACGGGCCAGGGTTTAGAGTCAGCCGATGGTCATCGCTCCGGGTTGCGTCTCTGGAGAACATCTGCAGTAGAAAGAAGGCCTGACCTAATTTTTCAGCTCAACTTAATCTCTCCACTGAAGGGCTAAACCTAATGGAGGAATGTGAGGCAAAGTTGACGAGGAACTCAAATGTAGTGGAAATTTACACTGAAAACTGAACTCCTGGAGGTGGAAGGCATTTGGAGGTTCTTCTTGACATTAGTAGGAAGGAAGCCTGACATTTAAGAGCCTGCCTAGTAAGAGCCCAAGCCTATTGAGTCCTATCTTGGAATTTTCATTGACTCTCACAGTAGTCACAGTTCTCGAATTTTCCGTTTGGAAACACGCCTGTCTCCACTCTTCAGCCCTCTCCCAGGGTTGTTTCATC
>LOEQ01001826.1:199834-217009 GCA_001685075.1 Bramus lutescens
ACCATCAGCATCAATTTCTTAATCATATCAGAGGCATTCTTGTGGGTGCTATCCATAGCTGTCATCCTGGCACTGTGCTCGCTGGTGGTAGACTCCTTCAGGTAGATATACAGATTGTATTCCTGGTAATGCTGCGGCGCATCAGCAGCAGTGTCCTCATAAACACTCGTGCTCTCAGCAGTAGCAATGGCATCGAGAGATAAGGGGGCTTCTCTTCTGTCTTCCAGGAGATAGCAGACTTGAGCTGATTAAAAATGATAGACCCTTCATCAAAGTCATATCCAGAATTTAACAATTCAAGGGCGATGATTTACTCATCTCCATGTCTTTGAATGACGCCAAAAACTGGTCAGAATGAGCCCCTTAAAATATGCCCCTGATTTTTTCACCAATCCTAGCAAGCATAACTTCTTTTCCAGCTGCTGGTAAGATAGTCGCCGAGGACTGAATAGTCCCACAAAGCCCTCAACCTGAGGACACACTAATAAGAAGGTGTGTGTTTCTTCTTGTCCCCAGGCCCCTTACTATCAGCCTTCTCATGGAGAGCCAAGGAGCCTGTTCTGTACCCCTGAGGTGGCTTCTCCTGCTCACCTGGCACCATCATCATAGACCTGGTAATTATCTGGATATTTCTAATGAACTTCAGTCTCTGGTAATATCTGTCAAAGTTGCTGTGTTTCAAACTTGGGTCCTTTGCAGCTGCAAAGTAGAAGCCAAAAGCCAGAGATGCTGGCTGGTGCGAAAGGCCAGGCAGACAGGCCTCACTGTGCATGTGTGGAAGCTCCCAATTCACTGGCCCCCTTGGCTTGTATGTTTAGCTGTTAATTTTTAACTGCTTCCATGTTTCTAAATAGCATTCACGCTTATCTTTTCATTCATTACCATGGGTCTATGCTCATCTACTAGTAGATGAGGATTTATTCTACTTACAATTCCTCCATCAATACCGCAAAGCTATCATCCTTGAGAGAATGGAAACTCATTCACCACTGATCCAAAGAATACGCTATGTTTACATTTTCCTCAGGATTCAATGACCCTTTAAAGGGAATTCGTGATAGTGTAATCCTTTTTTTCTTTGCATACTGTGACCAAATTTCTAATATCTTCTAATCACCTTGTCTCTGGCAACGCATGATCACACCCTTCTAAAGCTCTTCTGACCCAGGAGCCCTTAGTGGGTATAGTCAGAAAACCTGCCAAGTAGCATGATTTTGGAACAGAGCGTGAAGGATGCTCTGTTAGGTTTCTATGACTTGCCTAGCAGAGTACAGCTATACTATGAACTTTGGATCTTCAAAAGACAAAACAGTTTTGCAGATTTTTTTAATTTTATACACATGTCTTTCCTGTATGTGTGTTTTTGTACCATAAGCATGCAGTACCTACAGAGGCCAGAAGAAGGCATAGATCCCATGGAATTAGATCTAGAAAGAGTTGTAAGCCACCATGTGGGTGCTGAGGATCAAATCCAGGTGCTCTGTAGGAACAGTTCTTGCCAGCTTGAGAAAAACCCACTTATTAGCTTACTGTTCCATTGATGAAAAATAAATTTGTGGACATTATGACTTGAATGGCTTCTGTGCTTTGAGCATCACGAAGTCTAAGATATGATAGCTGCATTTATTTCTGGGGCTTGGGGATGGATTTGCTTTCATTCCTGTTCAGATGTTCACCAAATTCACTTCCTTACCTTTGTAGGACAGAGGTTCTCATTTCCTCACTGGCTCTTAGCCAGAGGCCAATCTTTGCTCCCAGAGTCCACCCTCATTCCTTCTCAAAATTTTCATGTCACGTCACCCTCCAGCAAAAGTGGATATAATGGCTGTGAGTTGTTCTCATATTTCATGTTTCTCCGAAATTCCCTTTTTTCCTCTGTTTTCTTCAGCTCTCTAATTGCAGACAAGAAAAGTTCTCTGATTGGAACTGACCTTCTCAGGTGGCTCAGGATCAGCCTCCCTATCTTGAGCTCTATACACTGCTAAATTTCCAAAAGTCTTCCTTGCTATACAAGAACATGTTCACAGAATCCCGAGAGTATGGCCTGAATATCTTTGGTGACCATTCTATCTACAAAAGATGCATTCAAGACAACAAGAGAAAGCATGTTCTGGCCAACAGTCTGGAAGGATTAGAAAACATGAATTTCTGAGCAGCTCAATCATGGTGGTGTAAATGAAAACTGGGTTGGAGTGGCAGGCCCAGGGCCAGGTAATAATAGATGCTCACTGTTGTAGGTCTCTTTTGCTAGGTTTATGTGTCTCTTGGCTCCCTTTGGGTACACTATCTCAGAATGCTGCATTGCAGCCTTGTTGCAGGCCAGGTGAAGGTGTGTGTCCTTCTCATCTGAATTCTTTCTCCAATGGAGCCTGCTTTGCTGCTGCTTTTCAGCTTTCATCTCACTGCTCATTGTGGGGGCAAGGAAGAATTTTTGCAGCTGGAGCATTTGCCATCTGGCTGGCCATATGTAATCCCATAAATCCTACTCTAATTGTCCCACAACACTGCTTTCTTCACGTCGTTACACTCTTCATGGGATCCTAATGCTCTGAATATGGAACTCAAATCATGTGTGTGTGTACGCGTGCATGGGGGAGGTGGATGGGGGGGTGTGTAGGCACATGTACAGACATTCACATGCATGTGCCTGTGCATATGGCAGCTAGAGAAAGACATCATTCTCTGCCTTGAAAGATGTTATTGTGTAGCAAGGAGGACTTTTGGGAATTTAACAGTGTATAGAGCTCTTGAAATTCTTGGAACAGAGTTTCTCACTGAACCCAGAGCTCACTGTTTTTTAGCCAGGATGGTAGCCACAGTGACCTTCTTGTCTCCCTCTCAGCCTCAACACTGGGGTGGCAGGTGCTCACATGGACACACCTGGCATTTTACCTAGGTGCTGAGTCAGGTTTTCAAGCTTGCACAAGAAAAACTCCTACACACTGAGCCATCTCCATGCCAACCTCTCAAAACAAGTTCTCATTCCTTCCTTCTGTCTTCCTTTTCTTTCTTTCTTTCTTTCTTTCTTTCTTTCTTTCTTTCTTTCTTCCTTCCTTCCTTCCTTCCTTCCTTCCTTTCTTTCTTGTTTTGTTTGGGTTTTGTTTTGTTTGTTTGTTTGCTTTTGTTGTTTTTTGTTTTTCTTTGAGACAGGGTCTCACTATACAGCTGTGTCTGACCTGAAACTCACTATGTAGACTAGGCTATCCACAAACTCACCCAAGATCATTAACTCCTGAATGATGGGATTAAAGGCTCTGGGGCCACCACACCCAATATCAAACCAAATTCTTAAGATTACACCAAAAAGGCCAAGTGGGAATCCACCAGGCCATGCCAACCTTCTCACATACTCTGCCCCAGGCAATCATGGGTCTTTTTTGCCTTTCTGCCCACCATACAGAGTCAATTGCCTATGCCTTGCTAGTTTCTTCCTCCTTCGTCAATCAAAATGTCTCATTCCCTTTCATTTTGTATGTACAAACTATCTGGCTTTTCAGTCAGAACACAAATCACAACCTTTCTGAATCTTTCCTCAGGATTCCAAACTCACAGTGATTCATTGTTCCACTTTATTTTTAAGATGTTTGTAAAAAACTATTCTATTTATAAAATGTCTTTCTGTGTGCCCAGGCTAGCTTTGAACTCACCATCCTTGTGCCATAACCTCATGAGTGGTGGGATTACAGGTGCATCTTCCCAGAGGTTAAGGTGCGGGTCTTTAACGCAATAACTTCTCTTCACTTCACCCTTCACTGCGAACTTTCTTTGAGTTGAATAACAACGCCACCCTCATCTTTCCAACTGCATTAGAAGTGATTTGAGGACAGACCACATGTTCTATTAGATAGCTGATATGCTTTTCAACTTCTATCCACATGACCGACATTCTATTTCCAAACTAGAGAAGAAGATGCATGTCTATTTCTGTTCTACCGGTAAGTCCGTCATCTGAGCTGAAAAGAAAGGGGAGCTCCCATGCTATCATTTTGGGATAGGATTATGAAATATGTGTCTGTGACTCAGAAATCTTAACCAATCCCTTCAAATATATCTGTAACCCAATGAATATATGTACTTATCATAATGTTTTCTAGCTTGTTCCACAGGCCAAAGTTTTGTCACTTGACCAAATTTGCAGATGATTTAGGAGCAGTGCTATTGTTTTATTGAATGCTTGCATTCTCTTCACTGGTGATGAGAGGAGAAGAGACCTACCTTTGGAAGACTCTGCCAAAATCTTCCCTGAGATGTTTGACAAAGAAGAAACTGAATTTGTTACACAACTCATTCTGTTAAAAGAGCATAGTCAGTTTGGGTCCAAATGACGATCTACTCAAGGTTCTAACTGGAGGGCTTTGGAGACTCAAAAACCCGAGTCTTCCTTTTATTCTAAGCAGAAAAACTAGTACTGGAAATGCCGACAGTTGATAAGTTTGAGACATATGGTCCTATTCTATTTCTCTAAAATGAGAATGGTGGTTTTGGCAATAAATTGATAGTGTAAATAAATCTAGCACTTGGAAGAACTTAATTAAATTCCCCCTCATCTTTGGTGTAAACACCAGACAGAATCTATCCTTCTGGTAAAGACAGGTAATGAAATTCCCCCATGGCAAAAGATTGTTGCACTGGACCAATCCCTGCTGAAAAGACAGGAATGATGTCCATGCAAGATTGCCTATAGTCAACAACAGAAAAAGACTCTGCAATTCTGAGTGTGGAATATATCCCAAAAGGGCACTAACATGTCAGCTTCCTAGGAGCACTGAGTATTCATTCCTATGAGCTTGACCACAATAGCCCATAGGTTCCATAGCAAAAGGGAAAGGCCTCAATCTCACTGACTTGTGAACAGTGTTGCACTTGAAGCCACAGAGTTGAGGTAATATCAACATGGAACACACAGAATTTACTTAAAAAACATTTCCAAACAACAGTAACATTTATTGGGCTAACAACTGACTCCGAGCTCTAGAAGACTGACTGGTAATTTGAATTTGTTTTGTAACACTTTTTTTTCCTGACAAGAAAAGTTCACATAGAAACCCTTTATCCAATATGCAAGAGATGGCATGGCCCTGGAAATCCAGTAGCGCTGCTTGGCATCATGGCTTTTATATGGAAAATAATTGTAAATAATTTCAGAGACTCACATGTAAGTGAAAGTGCTTCCAACTCAGGATGGCTTGAAATGGATGGGATTTCATGAAACAGAGGTAAGGCAGGTAGAAAGGTGATTTCAGCTTCACATCTAGATAAAGTTATGACAGAGAGCAAAATGATCCCATTATATTATCTCTGCCTCTTTCCTTACTCCAACTCGATCTGTAAATGCAGCTATGCAAAGTTGGTTGCATTCCCCAACTTCTTTGCCTCTGTGTTTGCATCTAGGCCCTTCCCTCTGCTGGAAATAACCATGCTCCTTGCTTCCTATCTGCCTTAGAATCTTCCCTCTCCTATATTCAATTCTGACCTTCTCTATGAACATTCTCAGGGACAGGTCTTGAATGCAGGTTCAAGAGGGACATTGAGACAGATTGTTCTGGGGTGTGTAGTTTAATAGAAGAGTTACCAGTGTTGTGGACAGCTAGACAACACTATGGTGAGGGCTTTGATGAGAGTCCAGGCCTCAGTATCAGTGACAACATGGCAGGGTGTCTGAAGAGAGGAATCAGAGCCCACATGGGAGAAGTGAGGTCTCTTCCTGAACCTTTCTGAGCATGGGGGTGATTTTATGGCATGAGTCATTAACGTTGTAAGTTATTCTTATTTGCTCGTGTTGACCTGTAATACTCAGAGCTCCATCTCACTCCATGCCCAGCTGAAACCAACTGCTGCTTCCTTTGGTCTCCCCACTTGAAATACTCTAGTGTCCATGATTACACTCTGTTCTTTTGGATCACATTTGTGTGTGCTTATTTCTACTCCAGAGCTATAGTTTTCCTCCTAGCTCAGGGAACAATACACAATGTTGGTGGCAGAGGCTGCTCATTTGTTTCCTGGCCACCTGGATCAGAAATAACCACACTGAAACTATATTAATTGCAACACTGCTTGGCCAGTGACTCTAGCATATTACAACATTGCTTTGCCTATTAGCTCACACTTCTTATTGGCTAGCTCTTATATCTTAAATTAACCCATTTCTATTAATCTATGTATCGCCATGTGGTTGTGGCCTACTGGTAAGGTTCTGTTTGGCGTCTAGCATCTGTCTCCTGCAGCGGCTACGTGGCTTCTCCCTGACTCTGCTTACTTTCTCCCAGCATTCAGTTTAGTTTTCCTGCCTAGCTATATTCTGCCCTACCACCAGTCAAAGCAGCTTCTTTATTAACTAATGATAATAAAACATATTCACAACATACAGAGGGGAATCCCACATTACAATGTTGTCCAACAAAACTTTGCTCAATGAAAAAATTCAATGCATTAAGCTCAAGGAACAAAATGAATGTGACACTAAAGCTGTGTACTCGAAAGGAATTGCTTTATAATTTTAACCATCTTACTGTTCGGTTCCAGCCCAGCAGCCACATACTTGATTTGCCTTTTGAAATAGTATGCTTGCCTCTATTTTGACTACCATGATTTCTAAGAAATACCAGTTTTGCCAGGTATTGGTGGTGCATGCCTTTAATTCCAGTACTCAAGAGGCATATACAGGTGGATCTCTGAGTTTGGGGCCAGCCTGGGCTATAGAGCAAATTCCAGGACAGCCTGTAAGACTACACAGAGAAAGCCTGTTATAAAAACACAAACAAAAAGAAATGAAAGATGAGAAACAAGGACAAGAGGGAGGGAGAGAAGGGGAAGAGAGGGAAAGGAAGGGGGAAGGAGGGAAGAAAGAAAGAAAGAAAGAAAGAAAGAAAGAAAGAAAGAAAGACCAGTTCCTTAAATGGAGGCTTTTCTTTTCTTTTCTTTTCTTTTCTTTTCTTTTCTTTTCTTTTCTTTATTATTACTATGAAAGAGGACATGCCTGTCACATGCTGGTGGAGACCAGATGACAACTAGGCTCATGATTTTCTGCTTCACAATTCATATATGTTCTTTCTGTGATGACTACTAGTTTCTTTGTTTATGTGGGGGATGCAAGGTTATGTGTGTGTGTGTGTGTGTGTGTGTGTGTGTGTAGAACTCAGGTGCAGAAGCAAACATCAACTGAGCTATCTACAAGTTTCTTTCTTTCCTTTTCTTTGTTTCTCTGTTTCTTTCTCTTTTTCTTTCCTCCTTTCCTTTCTTGTGTCTGTGTTATATGGTGCTTTGTGCGTTTCTGTGGTGTTGCATCTGTGGGTAGTTGTAGTAGAGGGAGCAGGCCTGCTTTTAGTCCCAGCCGCCCAGCTAGCTTAACCCCTGAAATAATTACACAGAAGCGGTATTCATTTAAACACTGCCTGGCCCATTAGCTCTAGCCTCTTATTGGCTAACTTTCACATCTTGATTAACCCATTTCTATTAAATCTGTATTTCACCACATGACTGAGGCTTACTGGCAAGATTCTAACCTACATCTGTCTCAGACCGGAGATTCATGGCATCTGCTACTCTGACCTTCTTCCCAGCATCCAGTTCTGACTATTCTGCCCACCTAAGGGCTGCTCTATCGAAAGGCCAAGGCAGTTTCTTTATTCAACCAATGAAAGCAACACAAATACAGAAGGGCCTCCCACACCAGAGAGTATGTGACTGTGTACATGTAGAGACCCAAGGTGGATTTCAAATGTCTCTCCTTGGTCACCCTCTGCTTTTATTTTGGGGACAAGTTCTCTTGGTGAACCTGTAACTTGTGATTCCACTAGGCTGGTTGGCCAAGGAGCTTCAGGGATCTGTCTCCCTCCTCTGAATCCCTCCAATTCTGAAATCACTGACTTGTGTTTTATTCTTGGGTTTTTATGTTAGGCATTTTGTGTGGGTTCTTTTATGAGTTCTGAGGATTTGAACTTGGCTCCCTGTGCTTGCCGGAGCAGGCACTTTTACTGGCTGAATCACCTCCTAATTCCCAAGACTTTAAGGGCAGGTAAATGGCAAGTGTGGGTTTTCTTTGGATGTATTCTACACAGTAGGCATTCAATAAGTATTTCTTGAGTTAATACTTTGTGTATAGCTCTTTACAATTGACAAAGCATCTTACAGCATTCCAGCAGGGCAAGTAAAGCAAATGTTATTCCATCAGCCCATCCTCTTCTTTAGTTAAAGGAACTGAGTAATCAGAAAGCAGAGAGGGCTTAGCCCACCATCAAACAATGGGTAAGAATCAGGGCTGAATGCCCTGGGAGCCCCCCCTGCTTCTAACACTGAGAGTGTTTACTTCTTCCCTTTGTTTCCCTTCTGTAGGCCAATCAGCATCTCCCTGCAGGGAGCTCCTTCTTAGAGAAAAGTTCTCACTGGGTTCATTGATATAAACCACCACATGGAATGCTTCAGACAGTGAGCAGTAACCACTGCCACACTTGATTGTCCAAAGGAAATTTTTGTGAAGCAGGACTTGAGTACTGTGTGATTCCTTTCCCCTGTTCCCAGCTAGCACAAGCAAGTCATCTTTCTCTGGAGCCAGCTCAGAGCCCAGATCAGATTACATACATCTGAATCCATGGTGACTACATGTTAGTCAATCACATAATCACTGGGGGGAAAACCTGGGCATTTTGGAGCATATATTATGCTTCTTCGGGGTCCATTCAAATACATTACCACATTCGAATCATCCATCAGTGCCCCCAGGGGCAGCAAGAGGCAATTTTATTCCCAGGTGCAAGAAAGAAAACATGTTCAGAGTGATTAAATGCATTACCCAGGGTTAGTTAGCTACCATTTTCTTGGCTGTGATTTTTTTGAAGCCTGGAGACTAAGTAGTCCAGACTTAAAAGAACAAAGAACATTTATTTATTAGTAGTCAAGATGAATACGTACTGTGGGTCAAAAAGACGTGATGCTTAATAAAGCATATCAACCATGCACCAGCAGAGGGAAGCCCTTCCGTAGACAACTGACAAAGGAAGTTATATGCTTATTTATTTGGTCAATAAATAAAATCATTTTTATCACATTAGTCTGTGGCAGGCTCCTATGACAGGATTGTTGGGCTCTCTTCAGCTAAAATGGTATTCTAACACTGAAAAGGGGCCAACTCTATTGTACTAATACTGCATTGTTGACTACGGAGCAAGAACTGTTCCCATGCACCACAAGCAAGTCCACTTTTGTAGATTTTTGCAAATACGGAGGAAGATTCTGATATTTTTGATACAGCATTTAATTTCCTTGGATCTTGATTTCAACAGCCATTAAATGGAATACATGGTGTCTTCTTCACGGAGTTGGCTCTGGGTGTTAATCTTGTACAGTGTGTAGACTCCTGAAAGGAGGGAACATTGCATATTGCTTCCAAATACTGCTCTACTGAAGTAAAAGATGTTTCATATTCCCAAATTATAACAATGAGGATAATAATAATAATAAGGGTAATAATTAGGGTTTAATATGTAACTCTTTGGGGGTCTCACTATTTAGCTGGGGTTGGGAATTTAGCTCAGTGGTAGAGCACTTGCCTAGGAAGTGCAAAGCCCTGAGTTCTGTCCTCAACTCTGGAAAAAAAAAGTTTAAAAAAGTCAAAATAACAAAAATGCCAAGTAGGGGTGGCACATACCTTTAATCCAAGCACCTGGGAGACAGAGGTAGGCAGATCTGTAAGTTTGAGACCAGCCTGGTCTACCGAGCGAGTTTCAGGACAACCAGGGTTACACAGAGAAACCCTGTCCTGAAACACCCACACAGAGAAACAAACAAAACACTTGTGCTCTCTTGATGTAGCTGAAGTAGGCCTGGACTCAATGTATATAGGCTCTCCTAAAACTTGTGAATCTCCTGCCTCAGCCTTCCAAGTGCTGGTGTTATGAGTGTGTGCCAACATGCAAGGCTTGTAACTCATAATAACCCCATATTTCAAATTAAACAAGCCTGGAAGTCACAGGTACACCAGATAAGTACTGTTGCCTTTCCAAAGCTCTCCAATGGGGGCGGGGAGTGTACTTAGACTTTGATACTTAAAAACATCGCCAAGAATGGGACTTGCTTTCAGAGCCTATTACAGAACCCTCAAGAAAAGCTATCTCATTTCTTAATGATCACACTTCAGCTTTAACTCAAAATTTATGGACAAGCCAGACCACTTATTCATTTGACTTGTCTTTTCATGATGTCTGGCTGTTAACAAACACCTAGTGAACTCTTGATGTAAAGCCAATCCAACTGAGTACATCTAAGCGCGTGCCAGACCATGGAGGAGGTAGTTACCAAGTCCTGATGAATGATCAATCAGTCTGTTACTTCAGAGACTGTACTTGTGCCTTTGTCCTTGAAAACCAGTTATCAAATCAATATGCTGTTTTGAATGTTATTTAATGATTTTCAATATGACATTTTCATACCTATATCTTTATACTTTGTTCCACTTTACCTTTTTTTGTATGTGTGTGGTGTGCTACATATGTGCATGCACATGTTGGTGTGTGCATGTGTGAGTGTATGTGTGTGTGAAGGCCAGAGATTGACCCACATTGTTTATTGAGACGGGCTCTCCTTGAATTGAGAGCTGTCCATTCCCAACTACTATAGCTAACTTGTTTGCCCTAGAGATTCCTTGTTTCTGCTTGTGTGTGTGTGCGCGCGCGCGCGTGCGTGCGCGCGCGCGTGTTTGGACTGGAATAGACAGCTGCTAAGCCTGCTTAACTTTTATGACTTCTGGGGATCTGAACTCTGGTCTTCACACTTACGTTCCACGAATTTTATACACCGAGCCATCTCTAGTGGCCCTATACTTTGTTCTTATTCGTTGCCCTCCCCTGATGTGCTCCACCCACCCCCACGCCCCTGCTGTCTCATCCAGTTCCTCTAGACAATCAGTCTCACCTTCTGAGGGTTTCCATTACCCTGACTTCCCCTTCCCTCCTCAGCTAAGATCTCTTCTTCCTCTCTAGTTCTGTTTACACTACTGTAATGACCTTTGTACACATTAAACACATATGTACTAGATAAAGTAAAATCTATATGTTCGCATATAGGAGACAACATGGCATTTATATTTTTGAAAATGGATTATTTCACTTAACATAATTTCTAGTACCATCCATCTTCCTGTAAATGCCATGACCATTTTTCTCTATGGCTGAATATAACTCAAGTGTGCACATGTACAACATTTTCTTTATCCATTCATCTGTTGATGGATAACGAGGCTGCTTCTGTTTCCTGGCTTTTGTGAATAGTGCAGTAATAAACATAGATGTGCAAGTATGCAAGTACCTCTGTGGGGTGCACACTTAGAATCTTTCAGGTATATCCCCAGGAGACTCATACAGTGGTGTTATTTTCTGGGATTTTTTTTAAGGAACCTCCATACTGATTTGCATAGTAGCTATACCAGTTAACATTCCTACTGGTAGTAAGTAAAGCTTCCTTCTTCCTTGGATCTTTGTTAGCGTTTGGCCGTCATTTGTTGTTTCTTTTAATGATAGACACTCTGATTGTAATGGAATGGAATTTCAAAGGAATTTAAATTTGCTTTTACCTGATGGCTAAAGATGTTGACTACTTTTTCATATCTTTATTGAATATTTTAATGTTTTGAGAACTGTCTATCAGTTTGTTACCCCATTTATTGTTTGGTTGATTTGGTTTGTACTCAAAATTTTGTAGCTCTTTGTATATTATAAACATTATTCCATGTTTAACATATAATTGCAATGATTTTTCTCATTCTGTAAACTATCTCTTTATTCTGCTGATTTATTTATTTTACTGTGGGGAAGCTTTTGATTTTTATGGAATTCCATTGCTAATTATTGGTATCATTTCTTGTGATGATACAGTCCTGTTCAGAAATTCCTTGCTTATTTGTACATCTAGAATTTTTACCTTTGTTTTCTCTAGCGGTTTCAAAGTTACAAATCTTACCTTAATATCACTGAATGATTTGGGGTCAATCTTTTTCTGCAGAATGGAGAGCTATGGATCTAGTTTTTTTATTTTTTTTCATTTACCTATAGATTCCAATTCTCTTCACGTCATTTGTGGAAGAAGTTATCTTTTCTCCAGTGTATGTTTTTGGCATTTTTGTTTTAAAAATATAGTGTCTATTGAAAGTCTTTTGTTCTAGTCCACTGATAGGTGTATCTGATTTTGTTACTATGGCTCCAGAGTATAATTTGAAGTCAGGTATTATGATGCTTCTAGCACCGCTCTTTCTGCATCAGATTGCTTTGTCTATTTAGGAGTTATTTTCTTGCTTCCATATGAATTCTAGGATTATCTTCTCTAGTCCTGAGAAGGATGACTTTATGGAGATAGGATGAATCTGTAATTTCTTTCAGTAATTTTTGATATTAATTACTTTATTAGTATGAGAGATCACTTTTCATCTTCTGCGTCCTTCCTCAGTTTTTTTCTAGGATCTTAAATTTTTCATCGTATATGCATTCCACTTCCTTAGGATTCTTCCTATGGATTTCATGTTTTACTGATGCTTTAGGAAATGAGATTTTCTTTACTCATTTTCCTTGAATGTGTTATTGATACACAGCAAGGCTACTAATTTTATGAGCTTTTTTTTGTAGCATGCTAGAATGCTGACAGTGTGTGTCCGGCCATAGAGATTCGTGCTGTGGGGATACCATGAGTTCTTTCTTTGTATCTGTGGCCCTTTTATTTGGTTATTTCTTAAACGAAGAACTTAAACATATTGAATAGTATTGTAAAGGGTGGATACACTTGCCCTATTCCAAATTTTAGAAAACATGCTTACAGTTTGTGCACATTTGATATATTGTTGGCTATAGGTTTATAATATATGCCTTTATTACGTTGAAATATATTCCTTCTATTCCTAATTTCTTTCATGAAGAAAGGATGCTTAACTCTGTCAAAGTCTATATGTTTGTTAAGATGATCGTATGGTTTCTGCTTTTAATTCTATTTATGCTTTATGTTATATTGCTTATTTTGTGGATATTGAACCAACCATCCATACTTGAGATGAAAGCAACTTGGTCATGGTGCATGATCTTAAAGAGTTCTTGGATTCAATTCGCAAGTTGTTTATTTATTTATTTATTTTGAGAATTGTTTTGTCTGCTGGGTTCATCACAGAAATTAGTCTGTGGTTCTTTTTTCTTTTCTTGTGTCCTTTTCTGGTTTTGGAATTGCAGAATGAATTTATTGATAGTTCTTCTCTTCCTACTTTATGGAATAGTTAGAGGAATTTGGGCACTACCTCTTCCTTGAAGGTTCTGTGGAATAAGGCTTCAGTGGTAACACTGGCTGCAGACATCAACACAGCCCTTGACTGTGTCAAGACCACCAACCCATTGATGGCCCTCATCAGCTGCAATGGTCATGGGTCTCAACATGGCCTGAGGTGGCTACACATGCCACTCACATCAGAATGGCACCCTGAGGCAGAAAAATCTGAGGACATCACCAAGGCATCAGACAGGCAGCAGCACAGAGGGCATATGATCACATGGATCTCAGGCTTCATCACGACCTGGGACACCAGCATGGACCACAGACAGCAACCTCTGGTGGCATCAAGGACCACGGTGGTCCTTTGAGGATGTCTAATCCAGATGGTGAGCCTTTCCTCATCGTGGTCCTCCCTGGTTGCCCAGGGATCAGGTTCCGGGGTTGAGTCTGCATCTGCATCAGCAGCAGACTGTTGTACAGCATTCTGCCATCTCTACTCTCCATCATATGTGTGCTCACTGTAGTGGCATTAGCCCCTGCCACCCAGGCTGCGAAGCCATAGCAACCCTTGGGTGTCTTCTGCCTCTGCCCAGTGACATAGTTCTGGATTTTAAATGGAAGCTGGCATAACCATAAAATTTCCTCTTACAATCGGATTCCTTCTATTCGAAGGGGTCTGATGAGTTGTAGTCTCCTTTTCACTTGAGTTTGGGAGTTTTTTTTTTAAACATCCTCACTATTTTTTTCTCAATGACCCATCTATCACTCAGGAGTGTAGCATCCATTCTCTACATGTTTGTGTAGTTTCTATGGGTTTTATTATTCACTTTGAATGTTTTTGTCCCAATTCAAAGCTCATGGTGGAACTTACTCCCAAAGCAATAGTGTTCGGAGGAGGAGCTAAATGGGAGATGCTTAAATCTTGAATGCTCAACCATCCTACTGTTTTGCTGCAACAATATTCCTTACCTATATCATTTCAAATTCATATCTTCCTGGTAGATTCTTAAAAAATTGCTCCATGAAAGGGTATGTAGAACTATAATGGTGACATAAATTGTGAAATATGCCTAGAAACGTACAGTTTACAGTAGCACTATCAAATGTCTTCTCGTATTAGTTTTCCAACACCATGGTCACTGAAGCTTGTTGTTAAACATTTTGTCCCTTGAAAATCTGACATGTCTTAAGAAAAAAGCACCTCAGTGTGGTTTCTTTCAATCCATATCTTTTTCACTAAGGAGTGAAGGCAAACATCTTGGTTATGTTTCAAGTATATGGATATTTTTGTTAGATGGTGACTTTTAAGAAAATATCCACACATCACCTGTAAAGATAGCATACAAAAAAAAACTGAGATGAAGCTTTTTAAAGATAAGTCTTCATACCCTCTGGATAAAGGGAACATATATATTATGCACCCACCCCCAAGAGTTAGGGATGTTTCTGAAAGAGGGGCAGTGCGCAAAACCTATGCAAGCCCATATCAGTCCAGAGGCCATTATGGAGAGGGGATTGGGCATACAATTCCACACTAGTCATGGAAGACTCTCAACTGTTTATTGCTATGAGAGAGACAGAGAGTTTTCTCTAAGAGTGTCACTCCTGATCAGCCCACCATGTGCCAGGGAAAAACCACACATCCAAAAGTAGCTGGGCATCATAAACTGGTCTTGAAGGGTTTAAAAAGAAGGCCACAAAGTTAAGAGGATAAGGAAGGATGGTGGATGTGGGAAGAGTTGAGAGAAGCGGCGAGTGTGATTGATACACATTGGACAAAACGCAAAACTCTTAAAAACTGACAAAATAAATAAATAAAACTGTCACATCAAATAGAGAAAAAAGAATGTTGAAGATTAATATTTCCTAATTCTAAAGCTTAGTAGAAACTGTAATAGTCAAGAAAATATTCCATCAGTTTTAGATTGTGTAGGATTATTTATAGTAAATTGTTGTGGTGGTAAATAATGAATATTCATTAAATTATAACAAAGGGATTTTAACTGTTATGTATTCTGAAGAATAATGGTAGATTTGAAACAATTAACCTTGTTTGAATGTCTTAAACATTGCCATTTATCTTAATATGCTAATACGCTTAATTGTTCATATTTAATATGCTTATATTCTTAGTTTTTCCTTGTTCTTTGTAATCAGGGTTATAATGACACATTGTGCATAGTGTATCTTTTTATCATTGTTTTAGTGTCAACAATATATGAATTAAAAATAGTCATTATTGCCTTATTAAAATCTTAATGTATTTCACATTATAGAATCACTGGTTCTTTGTTGCAAAGGTGTTCAGTGAAAGCAGAAGAGGATGTGAGAACAGAATGGGTACATGCGATAAAAATACATTATGTACATGCATAACATTACCAAAGAATGAATACATTTATATCGGTTTGCATAGTCACTCTTTCTGTTTCCATTTAACTACTATGTGAATATCTTCTATGGTAAATAAATTGCTATTGAACTCTTTAGTCTCCTCACCAAAGCTGAAATTGGGCTCTAAATATTCTGCAAGGTTAAACCTGAATTTTTCCTGTGGGGATTTTTTAAAAATTATATTTTGACTTTCTTGGTATTTGAACAATTTTAATAGCACCCTTAAAAGCATAACTTTTATGATTAATATTTATTAAATTTGCATTTGAATCTTGTATTAATTTTGAGGGCAAAACCAGTGTAACAAAACAGACTAAAAGCTCAGAAATAAACTAGATGCCTATGATTAATTGATTGTTATCAAGGCTGGTAACATTACTAAACAGGAAAAAAATTCCCCCTTTCAACAAATGGTGCTGTAACAACTACTTAGCCATCCATATGCAAAATGAGGAAACCAGACCATGACTCAAACCATAAAATAACAACATCAAAATAGATTAAAGATGTAAGGCTAATTTTCAAATTTCCCAGATAAAAATGTAAGGTGTCTTAATGACCTCAAACCTGACAAAACAGTTAAGATGTGCCTAAACCATAAGCAATGAAAGGATGGTTCCCAGCATCCACAAAGCAGTTCCCATTAATCTGCAACTCCAATTTGAGGGAATACAGCGCCCTCTTCTGGCCTTGGTAGGCATTGCATGCACATGGTGCATGTGCATACATATATACAAGCAAAACACTCATATATATATAAAATAAAAACAAATCATTTTTAAAAGTTCTTGTCTCCAAAGCGTGAGGACAGGAGTTTATACTCTCAGAAACCACATAAAAGCCAGGAAGACATCATACACACACACACACACACACACACACACACGTAAAACTTTCAGTATCTCAAGACAAATTTAATAGCACAACACTTTACAACTAGAAGACTGAGGTCCACCTGTAAAAGTTTGAACTAAGCAACTGAAATTCCAGTTTCCATTGACTGAGGAGTATTCTGAGGATAGGTACTTTATCAATGGTCAACACTGGACATGCTAAATCTCAGATGTTTGAACACACACAAGGACTACTAGAGTAAGTTTGAATGTAATGTTGATGGGAGCAATACGCCAGTGATGTCAGTGCAGTAGACTATAATACATATAATTGTATGTAAAGGCATGAGACCAAGTACAGATTTATTGAAATCCTAATGAGTTCACTCATAACAGAGTATACTACTGTAAAAGCAGGAAGTTTGTTTGGAAAGTAGGCAAGGTCAGAATTTTAGAAAACAGATCTTATGATCTTGAGGAAACAGCTTAAAGAGTATTTAAAATGCCTGACATACAACCATAGGAAGTTCAGATCTGCGTAAAAGCTGAGCACAGAAAACACATTAGTCATCCAAACACTGGGATGGATGGTAGGGCTGAGACACATGGATACCTGGAGTTCCCTGGCTGGGCAGTCTAACCCAAATGAACAACTGCAGTGTAGCATGATTAATAAAAACCCAGAGACAGAAATTGGGGTTCAACCTGAAGG
>LOEQ01001827.1:3717-27194 GCA_001685075.1 Bramus lutescens
ATCATGTTTTAAATAAATGCTGATTGGCCAGGCAGGAAGGATAGGTGGGAAAACAAGTCAGGAAGTAGAAACGATGCAATGAGAACAGGAGAATTCTGAGGAGGAGGAAGCTGATTCTCCCCACTCCTGTCCAGATCACCAAAGCAGCAGGATGTGATCTGCCTCACTGAAAAAGATACTGAGCCACTTGGCTAGCATAGATAAGAACAACGGGTTAATATAAGTTACAAGAGCTAATAAGTAGCCTGACCTAATGGGCCAATCAGCTTTATAACTTATAGAGATCTCTGTGTGATTTTCTTTAGGGCTTGCTGGCTGTGGGGTCCCAGGCAGGACAGAAACCCCCACAAACAAACAGGCCCTATTCATGTTACAGGAAAGCCGTGGAAAACACCTTTAATCCAGAGAGAATTATATGATGGGAGAGGACAGCTCTCAGACACAGCCTCATTCTGAGATTTCTTAAGGTAGGATAGCCATTTCAGAATGAGGAAAAGGCAAGAGCCAATGGCTGGCTATTTTACTTTTCTATCCTTCTGGTTGAACCCCAATTTCTGTCTCTGGGTTTTTATTAATCATGTTACACCAAGGATGCAGTAGATACCATGGACATGAAGAACTATGTAAACATGTATTTCTTGAAGCTTTATGGTTTGAAGCTGTGGCTTCTTTTGATCTTTTGAGAAGTTTTACATTGTCTTCCATTATTTGCTTCTAAAAATCCTATAATCCTTTTCTGGCTTTAATTATTTAGCCATTTAAATCAAAGAACTGTCAAGTTTAAAATTAAGATTTTTATTCAAGATCATAAATAACGTTAGAATCACCTCTTTTATAATTAAAATGAATAGTAGTAATTCCTTGTGGATCCTGTCTCAAACCTACAGGGATCCCCTCAGTAAGTATTATGGAGAAGGGGTCCTAAGAAAGTAGAAGTTGTGTAATGCCTACAAGAGAGTCGTTGACTTTGTTCTACGTAGATGTATGGGGTGACCAGTTCCCAGAGACATTGCTGTTCAGAATGGCATGCTGACTAATTAAAAATAGAGATGGTCAATCAAGGAACATCCTGATGAAGGAAATTGTGTGAAGCAAAAGTTTCAGAAAAAAGTAAAGAATATACTGGATGACCCAATGGTTTGAATGGATGTTTGGAAGGAGAGTGGATCAGATGATCTGTGGTCATATCTGTGGGGGCTTATATTAGCCATATTAATGGATGAATCTGTCCATTGTGAGTGCCACGTTCCCTGGACTCCTGTGAGTTCCTTTCAGCAGTGAGTAATAAACTGGACTATGCATACCATAAACAATTTAGCCCCTAAGTCCCCCTTTCCAGATAGTTTTATCACAGCAGCAGTAGAAAATTAAGAGAGACATGGAAATGCCTATGAACCTGTTTTGGAAATAGGAACTTAATGGAGAAGACAAAGGCAGGAAAAATAAGGATTCTAGAGACCTCTTAATAGACCATTGTGATGAAACATCATTAAGTGGCTAGGGAGAAGTCAGAGTACACTATGTCAACATAAATACACATGTGTGCTCAACTCTTACTGTGAAATTATTGATAAACATAATCCCTGAACATCTCTTTTCTGATCTCCATCCTTCAAAAATAGTGGATTTATTTTATCACTGTTGAATTAACAATAATTGGTCCCAAGCTTATGCATAAGAGCTTTTTTACTGTGCTGTCTTTGTCAGCTTTTCAATATAACGGTTTGTTGCTCTTGAGATAATAGTTTGAAAAATCATACAAGCTGTCGGGATATTTGCATAGTGATTATATGCTGAACAGCAGCTTGGATTTTCTATTTCCATCTGTTTCGACTTAGAAAGTGCAGAAAGTATTATTATTATCATTATTATCAGCATTGTAATTATCCAAATCCCCAATTAGGCAACAGGAAAACCACATATAATCTGTAGATGGATAAAATAATTTTACTGGAAATAAAATTTTGTTTTATATAATAAAGTCTTTTGAATTCAATTCCCTTCTCAATTTTAAAAGGGCAAGTTTATTCAAGTATAAATAATATGCTCATGTCTGTGACTAATTAAGCCATTTAAAAATAATAAATTAGTCTGCAAAGCTTCCAGCATGTATTCTTTTTAACAGTTTGCCCTTCAGTCCCCTTGCACAATGAAAGTAACCCTGCCACTACATATAATCACCTTTTATTTCTAAGAATAGAAACACTTCACTGATCTCAAACCCCTCCTTTTTATTACAGAATCTGACTTCAGGACTGAAGTAAGAAGGAATGCTCAGACTCAAAACAGATTCAATAAATTCAAGCAGTTGCCCTCACACATCCCCAGTGCCTTCTCGTTTTCTATGCCATCTAAATATTAAATAACTATTATTTCTTACAATTACTGCTTATTATTCAGTTGATTTTTATGGAACTGCAAGGCAGTTACAGGAAATCCTTTGATGACCTTCATATTTTAGGTGCATTTCTTTTGTATAGACAGTTTGCCATGCCTCTAACACATTAACAAAGATTTAATATTAAGATATTCTATGTATAGCTCAATAAAATAAATAGAAAGATATTCTAGTCTTCATATTTTTTTCAAAACTGTATGATATTTTAAATGAGAAATCCACCTGCCATCCTGAAAAGATTACTAGCAAGATTGGTGATGGCTAAGATCCTGTTTTGAGATTAGCCCTACAAACTCCAGCTGTGCATTTATGTCAGAATATTGTTGAGATTTCAGGATATACATATATCGATTAAGGCTCACCACCCAGAAGCCTTTGTTTTGTCATCTAACTTCTTCAGCCACTGTGTATTATTCACTCATCATATACTTTCAGAGTATAGCACACATTTTATATTGTTTATTAGCATTATTATTGGAATATAACATCTGTTATTTTATCTCAATTCAATAGCAAAAGAGTCTTGCCTATTTTATTCTGTACTTATTTTCATCTTTAGTTTGTATTTGTGGCCTAATAGTTGGTCAAGACCAAAAGTCACTGAATAAGTAAATAGGTGTTTATGAGGATATACAGATGATTTTCATAGTAGAAAGACTCGTGTAGAAGAGAAAACTCTTAGTGGAACTTCTTTGGCAATTATCTTTTTAGCTTGTTTAACATTGGAAAACACTGGTGAACCAGGGAACATGGGATCTTTCCTTGTTCTTTTGGGAATCATGAGATAACTTGTGATTATTAGAATTCATACTACATTAAATTGGAAAGTATATGATTTACTTCTTCATATAAACCTAAACACTTCTTAGAATTGGTGCATTCTGACAACATTACCATCAACAATATGTCAATGATTTAGAATATTTCAACATCAACACTGTCTCATTAACTAGGTTTTTATCTCCCTGATCATATAAATAAAATAAACTTTTTGTTGTGACTAGTGATCTGCTTATAATCAACAGCTCATTTTTGTGAAGACTTTATGAAGAAAATACATAAACTCAAATAACACACTTTAACTTCAATACTGCTTCATTCCTTAATGTCTTGAGTTTAGTGTCAACAGATTATATGTATATTTGCAACTAAAACAGGACAAAGAGAACCTTTAACTTCTAAAATGACATTTATATCAATGTTAAAAAATAGCATTAAAGGTTTTTTAACTGTTCATCATTCATATTTATGCTGCATAATTATCAAAAGCCATAGGTGAAATTAATTACCTCAGTGAATAAGTCAAAATTGAACTTTCAACCCCTAAAAACTGTTCCTGAACAAGACAGGTAAAGGTTATTTTCTTCATTTGAAGTTGTCACTGCAAAGGTGACGAGACAGAATTTTCAAACAGAGATAGCAGTTCTTGTCAGGAAGCAATATTTGTTAGAAAATAGTGCCTCTAAACAACTTTAATCAAAAAGATTTATCATTTCAAAGATAACTGGTGTTGATTAAAAATGTATCATCAACACCAATGGAGTTGAATTCTTTTGATTACTTGTCTTGAAGATCAGAAGAAAGATGGCATAATTTTGCCCAAAAGTAGCATGAAGCAATACTCCAAGTGAATTAGCAGTATGGTCTTGAATTTGAAATTTTCATGTTTGTGATATGTACCCTGTCAAATCAAGTAAGCATCTACCTGAAAGAAACAGAAGTCTCCAGATTTCCACTGGAATAATTCTCTCTGTTAGTAACATAATATAAATTCAAGAATATGTAAATTTTATATTACTATATTTTGCTTAGTGTAAAAATTGTAAATTAAAAGTTAGTGTGATTTTTTTTGCAATCATGAACAGTATACTGTTAAAACAGACATTCAACTATGTTTGAATTTTAAAAATACTGTTCAATCAAATTTTACATTATTTGTGTTTTCTAATGAAGATTTTTAAGAATAAAATCCTGATTTTTTATAAGGGTAGTTATCAAAGTGCTTTATGATTGTTGTAAAAATGACATATCAAAATTAATCATTTCAACATAAGGAGTTCTGTGGCCATTGATGCACCATAATGGGATGAAATAATTAGTTATATGAATCTTTTTTAAAAGTTTGATAATTTTGTTGATTTATGACTTTTAGATTTTTATCTCAAAATAGAAGTTCATTAAAAATAAACATTCCAACAACCTAAATATCCCTCGACCAAAGAATATGTAAGGAAAATGTGGTACATTTACACAATGGAGTATTACACAGTAGGAAAAAATAATGACATCTTACAGGCAAATGGATGGAGCTAGAAAACATCATATTGAGTAAGGTAACCCAGACATAGAAAGACAATTATCATATGTACTCACTCATAAGTTGTTTTTAAACATAGAGCAAAAGAAACCAACTGGAAATCACAATCCCAGAGAAACTAGACAACAATGAGGACTCTAAGGGAGACATACATGGATCTAATCTACATGGGAAGTGAAAAAGCACAAGATCTCCTTAGTAAATTGGGAGCATGGGGACAATGTGAGATGGTAGAAGAGGAGGGGGGAGGAAGGGAAGGGAGCAGAGAAAAATGTAGAGCTCAATAAAATCAATAAAAAAGAAAAAATAAATAAGCATTTCATGTATATTTATGACATTTTAATCACCTTGATATAATTTCCATTTAAGAAGGGAAATTGATTTCTCAGAAATTAGTCAAAATTAATAAAATATTTTTTAAAATTCTCACACTAGCATATTTGTGAAATATCATTATATTTGTAAAATAAAAACCTCTAAACCCAAAATTGAAGAGGCACCATCAGTCTGAATCTTGTGCCAATGAACTCATACATATTAGACATTTCCTATTTTAAATAGCATTATGTTTGGCTTCTATTGTTCAATTTTTATAACATATTCAGCAAAATATCAGGATAGAAAACTTACAAACAGTGGTATTCCTATGCACAAATGACAAACATACTCAGGAGGAAATCAGGGAAATAATCCTCTTAATGAGAGCCAAAAAAGGATGCATTGAAATAAATATAACCAAGAACTGAATTATTTGTAAATAAAAAAATACAGTGTAGCATTAGATTTGTATCTAATATTTAGTGTTAGATTTACTTCTAACATTTTTGTTGGTTATTGTGATTACAAATGATACTGTATTTTCAGTTTCTGCATCAACACATTCATTACTTATTTATAGAAATAAAATTGATGTTAAAAACTTTATGATGCTAAGTAAAGATTATTAAGATGATATCAGAAGATGTAGTGCCCCCTTGAACTTAAAAGTGTTTGGAATTAATAATATGCAAATGGCCATTCTACTGAAAGTAATCTAGAGATTCAATATAATCTTTCAGGAAAATTCCAACTCAATTTTTCACAGAAATTGAAAATATTCTTGTATTTCACATCAACACACACATACATTCACAGGAGGGGGGAGAGACAGAGTGACAGAAAGACAAACAGATAAATGGGAGGTGACACTCACACACACACAAACAAACATACCAGACAAATATTGGACAATAATTGCTGACATTTTCACAGTTCTTTATTTTATGTGATACTACAGAACCAAAGAATAATACCTGGGCTGCATAAGATGGACTTGGGCTGTCTTGTTTTGTTTGTTTTTTGGGAGGATATGAATTTGGGTAAGTAGGAAGGTGAGGTTAGGTAGGGAAGGATGCTCTGGTGAATAATATATATATATGAATTGTCAAAGAATTAAAAAATTTAAAAAATAAAAGCAAAATAGAGCAAAAGAGATTGTATTTATCCTTATGTATATCAAATGGTACATTATTTTGTTTTCTTATGCTCATTTGAACTATTATTTGAGATATTTATTCAATTTTATGTGGATGAGTGTTTTCACTTTAGGTGTGCATGTACACCACGGGCATGTCTGGGTTCATGGAAACGAGAAGAGGTCATTGCACCCCTTAGAATGTAGTTTCAGGTGACTGGAGGCCACCATGGGCATGCTGGGAACTGACCACTGTCCTCTTAACCGATGAGTTGCCTCTCCAGCCACTTATTTGAACCTTTTATAGCTAATATATCTATAGTGTTTTCTTGTCTTTGCTGGTTCTGAGTTAATTTTTATTGAATAATTATATTTTTCGAAGGACTGAATGAATACATGACTCTGCAGTTAGGGCTCCTAATTGTCTATTCAAAGACCAGAGTCTGGATGAGCACACTTAATCCCAGGGCTTCTAATTCCCCTTGTAGATTCTATAGCTACTTGCACACAAGTGTATGCACATGCATATGCACACACACAAATACACAAGTGATCTATTTTTAAAAAAATGGTATATCAGTTTTTAACTGTTACCAACTTTTCAGTATGGTCTAAGGAAATGTATAGGTTACGTAGTAATTTTCTTTATGTAATAACCTTTCCCTTAAGACAGTGTTTCTCTTGGGGGTGGATTGAATAACCCTTTCAAAAAGGTCATGTAAGACCATCGGAAAACAGAGATTTATATTATGATTCACAACAATAGAAAAATTATGGGTTATGAAGTAGCAATGAAAATAATTTTATGGTTCTAGGTCACAAAAACATGAGGAATTATAGTAAAGGGCTGTAACATTAGGATTCTTGAAAACCACTGACTTGAAATGCATCCTGTTTTCCAAATACATTCATATATAAATACAAATAAACACACACATACACACACATACATACACACTCACACACAAAACTGTATCAACTAAAGGAAAAGATGCTTTCAACTTGAAAGGTGAAGCATGTGTGATTCATAGGAGGATAACTGGAAGGCTGGGAGGGGCAAGAGGCAAGAAATTGATGAGATTCTATTTCAATTAAAATCATTTAAAATATCTTACACTATTTTGAAAATAATATCAGATAAAAACATAACCTTCTTTTATTACTGCTTTTATAATGGTTAGTATAGTTTGTTTTTCTTTTTGGAAAAGAACCCTTTTTACCATGCTTTTTTTGAAGATTATGGTAAACTATTTCTGTAATTCTATATTTATTGTGTTAACAACTTTCTACCTTCGTTTATTCAAGTTATAAATTTTATCTCAAATGACATTAATTTTCTATATTTACAAGAAAGTTCCTATTGTTAAAGCAAAGTCATTTGGTAATAGTTTTAAAAAAATTTATAAACTCCCAATTATTTTATCCTTATTTATTATTGAAAGTAGATCCTTCTCTCCTACAATACATCCTGACCCCAGTTTCCTCTCCCTCCAATCTTCCCAGCCCTTCTCACCTCCACTCTCTCCAGGGTCACTTCCTCTCTGTTTTACTGGAGGTAGGAGTGGGCTTCTAATAGACAGCAATCAAGCACAACAAATCAAGATACAATAGGACCAGACAAAAGTCCTCATATCGAGGCTGGACCAGGCAACACAATAGGATTAACTGAGTCTCCAGAAAAGGTAGAAGAGCAAGAGATACACTAGTTTGCATTGTTATTAGTCCTACAAAAATACAACGTAACAGCTATAACATATACACAGAGGATCTGGTGCAGACCCATTCAGGCTCCATGATTTAGCTAGTGTGAGAGCTCTGCTTAGTTCATTCAGTAGATCATGTTTTCCTGGTGGCCAGTCATCCTTAAAGAAGCTTTCTCCAGGATCAGATAGTAGAGGGGACAGAGATCCACAGCCGTACATTAAGATAGAGTGTAAACTGGAAGTCTGCATCACGTTCTTCCCCTCTGAAAAGGAAGCCCTCAAGAGAGTAGGAGGAAAGATTGTAGGAGTCAGTGTAAATGGAAAATTAGCAATTATCTTAAATAATAGTAATAATTTAAAATTCAGGTTTTGTGTAAGTGAGAAATTTTAGAATTTATTTAAAAATGGAAGGAACTAAATTTGAATTTATAATTAGGCAGTACTATTGACACAGTTTTTTAATACAATGATCTGCTGAAAAGATAAAAGAATTATCAGTTTATTGTCCATACTGAGAAAGTTGATAAATAATCTTAAATCTTGAAGAGAAATTTTAAGACTGTTTTAGGGAACTGGACATGAGTTTTGATACATGTATTACAAATATCAAAATAACTGATTTAAAAATTGTTTTAATGGTTGTTAAGAATATTTGCTTAAGGTAGCTGTTGCTTGCTTTGGCTTACAATACACAGGAGAAGGCCCCATTGATGATTTTTTTCTCATCAGTCATATTAATGTTACAAAGAAAAATCAAGTCCTGAATACTTTGCATACAATCTTCCTAGATGTGGTAATTATTTAGATATGTGAATCTTTCCATACCTAAAACATAACTTATGAGAATTACTCTCAGGATAAGAAAATGTAATACCTTTTGTAGAACTGCTGTTTACATTTATTCCAGGACACATGAAAACCCAGTCTGGTCTTACTTTATGGTAAGAGAGGGCTGCTGGAAAAATATTCAAAACCAGACAACTGTGGTAAGCTCATGATATCTTATTCCTAAAATCAAAGATCCTCTTTTAGATTTTTTTTGACATGATGAATACAGGACAGATGTCTGAGAAATAAAGGCATATTGTTATAAAACATAAGGAACCTTTTTTTCATGCTAATATCAGTTAATTCCATACCCCAAATCCCTCAAGGCCTGTCTTAGGCAATTCTGTTGCTGTGAAGAAACACCATGACTACAGCAACTATTGTAAAAGAAAATATTTTATCTTCCTCCCTCCCTTTTCTCCCCCTCTCCACTTCTGCCCTCCCTTTTCCCCCTCCCCCTCAGTTTTCCCAGGAGATCTTGTTTATTTTCCCTTCTTTGGTGTATCCATGTATGGCTCTCTTAGGGTTTTTCTTGCTGCCCAGCTTCTCTGAGATAGTGGACTGTAGGCTGGTTATGCTTTGCTTTACATCTAATATCCAGTTATGAGTGAGGACACACTGTGTTTGTTTTTCTGGGTCTGGGTTACCTCACTCAGGAGAACATAAGAGAAGGAGATGGTCAAGATGTTGCAAGGACAGAGAGGGAGAGCAAGGAAAGAGATATCTTGATTTTTGGAGCCTTTATGGGGCTAATGTGAAACCTGGCATCAGGGAAATTCCCAGGTATCCACAAGCATGACCCTAGCTAAGACCCTCGGTAATAGTGGAGAAGGTGCCTGAACTGGCCTTTCTCTGTGATAAGATTGATGACTACCTTAATTGTCATCATAGAACCTTTATTTCAGCAACTAATGGAAGCCAGATACAGAGATCTACAGATAAGCACCAAAGAAGGGGGAGCATTAATATAAGCAAAGGGGTCAAGACCATGATGGGGATACCCATAAAATCAGCTGACCTGTATTAGTGGGTGCTCACTGGCTCTGTATTCACAGTGGGGAAACCTGCGTAAAACTGAACTAGACCCTCTGAATGTGGGTGACAGATGTGCAGTTGGGGGTGTCTTTTGGGGGCACTGACAGTGGGACCAAGATTTATCCCTACTACTTGAACTGGCTTTTTAGAGCCCATTCTTTTAGGAGAAATACCTTGCTCAGCATAAATATAGACGGGAAGGCCCTGGTCCCGCCTCAAAGTCATGTGTCAGACTTTGTTGACTCCCCATGGGAAGCCTACCCTCTCTGAGAAGTGGATGGGGGCTGAGGTGGGGGTAAGGTGGAGGAGTGGGAAGAAGGGAGGGAGTGGGATAGGCATGTAAAATGAGATAAGTTCATTTTTAAAAATAGATTAATTAAAAAAGAAACATTTAATCAGACCTTACGGATTCAGAAGTTCAGTCGATTATTATCTTAATGGGAAACATGGCAGCATACTTGTAGATATGGTGATAGAAGAGAGGCTAAGAGTTCTACATTGTGATCTACAGGTAGAGAGAGACTTCAGACTGGCTTGGGATTTTAAAATCCCAAAGACCACCTCTAGTGATATAGTTACTCCTACAAGGCCACACCTATTCCATCAAGATCATGCTGTAGGAATTCCTACCGCCAGTCGACTTTAAGTTACCCTTCCACTTGGGCATGGCCTCTTATAGTATATGTGTCAATGTAAAACACATCCAACTACTCTTCTGGCTGCGGGATTTGGTTGCTGTTCCCTATTCCAGCAGAGAACTATAATCTGTAAGTCTACCTCTAAATAAATAACCAAGGCAAGGGAAACCAAAGTGGCACAGGACTGTTCATGGCACCAGGTTGCCAAGCTAGTCATGACTCCTTACCATGACACCTGCTGGACAATAAAGATCATTACACCTAAAACAATTTATAGGACCTCATACCAGGTAAATATTTTATCAATTAACAAATTAATAAACTTGAAAGTTATATAATGACAGACAATATTATTATAGAGAATTTTAGTAACTTTTTTGCTAATACTGTGGATTGTATTATAAAAGGCTTATATGCTTGTTGTGATACATCCATTTATTGGATATCAGGACTCAGTTATTTTCATATTATATCCTTAAGAAAATTGTTTGATAACAGAGCCAAGAATGAGGCACGATCAGAAATGATACAGTCTTTACAGACTAATTATGAATATCTAGCTGACAGGATTAATATTATCAAAAAGCAAAAGCTACCTGAAAAAAATAATACTATTGAAAAGGGTAATATTAATTTGACAGACAAAACTGAATCTATGTCAAAGCATACAGAGAAATTATCTGAAAGAATTCATACTGTTGAATTTGACAATCAAAATTTGTGAAAAATTTATGATATAGGTTAGCAGATAGATTATCTCTCCAGGAAGGTAATCATCACACTATCCAAATAATGTCCAAGGATGAGATGTTAATTTTATAGGAAAAACTGCAGACCTTGGAATCAAATATGCAGGATGAGGACCAGAGGCTAGGTGTCTCGATGATATTACTAGAAATATATACAGATCAGGAGATTCAGGCTTTACCAAAGACAGTAGTAAAAAGATTTGAAATGAATGAGGAAAATTTGGAGCTGATGAGCAGGGAAAGAAGGTACAATGACAGGATTTAACATCACCAGTAGCTGTCAGAGATGACTTACCCAAGGTTTTAGCTTCAAACTTTGTAATCTACTATGACAAAGCATCAAATTCTAGAGGCCCAAAAGGATCCAAGGGAGGTAGATGGATATCTATAGGAATGAATGATCTAAAAGAAATTAAGCAAGCTGTCATAATTTATGGCTTGCATTCTACATTTTTTTAGGGAGATGGTAAAGAAATGGGCTTCTAGCATTAAAGCAACACCACACAACTGGTTTCAGGTAGTTACACTAGTCCTGGATTATGGACCTCAACAGATGTTTAAATGTTATTTCAGGGAAGAGGCTAAAACTTTAGAACAACAGAAGAAATCAAAATAACTTGAGACTTCCCAAGATCAAATTCTTGGTGAGGGCACTTATGCTGACCTACAGGCTCAACCTCTTTATGATGAACAAATCTTGTCCCTATGCCACAAAGCAACCTTAAATTCTTGGGACAGGATTCAAGAACTAGGAAAATGAACTTAATCATATAAGAGGATTAAGCAGTCGTAGAGAGAACTTTTTACTGACTTTTACAAAGATTTACTAAGGCTGTACAAATAGGAATAACAGACCCAGGTGCTAGATAAGTACTTATTGAATCTCAGGTTTTTGAAAATGACAACTTAGTATAAAAAAAAGATACTTGGGCCTTTAAAGGTTAGATCAGCACCAATGGTGAATGGATCCTTTATACAATGAACATTGAGACATTTGACTATGATGCTGAATGTTGGGTAAGAGAAGCAATTTCCAAAGGAATGAGGAGATATTAAAACACTAAATGGACTAATAAATGCAGATCAGCAAAAGACAGACAAGGCAACCCAATAACATTGGGAAACTCTCACAGGCCCCTAATGTTGAAATGAGGCTGCTTGTTGGTTCCCCCTGCTCAGCCCTGAAATAATCACATGGAAACTATATTGTTGAAATCACTGCTTTGCCCATTAGTTCTAACTTCTTATTTGCTAACTCCTATAACTTAATTTAACCCATCTCCATTAATCTGTGCATCACCGTGAGGTCATGGCTTACCAGCAAAATTTCACCATATCTGTCTGTGGCAGTGACTCCATGGCTTTTCTCAGACTCTGCCTTCTTTCTCCCAACATTCACTTTAGGTTTCACCACATGAATCTGCTCTGAACTATAACAGGCTTAAGCCAGTTTCCTTTATTTATTAGCCAATAAAAGAAACACATAGACAGAAAGACCTCATACACCACCCCATTTCAAAAGTAGTTCAATTATTCCCAGTAACTGTGGAGGACATTTCTCACCAAGAAAATAAAAATCCAGGGCATTCTATAAAAGATCATACTGTTCTGGATGATGGAATAAACATGTATGACAAATCAAAAATTCCAATAGGAAATAGGAAACGTATATTTGATCAAAGACCAAAGCTAAGAGTGCATATAAATGGCATTGTAATTTGGGGTTTGATAAACACAGGCGTGGATGTCAGTATCATTATTCCAGAATCTTGGCATTCAAATTGGCCTCTTCAAGTGGTAGATGTTAAATTACTAGGAATTGGAACCCTATCTCAGGTGAAGTAAAATACAAGATGGGTTGAATGTATACAGCCAGAAGGACAGAGAGGAAGGCTGAGGCTTTATGTGACTAATATTACAGTGAATTTATGGGGTTGTAACCTGCTGCAGCAATGGAATACCCAGATTAACATTCTTAAAGTCACAGAAACTCATAATTCTTGGAAGGATATTATAAGGTACTATACACAAAGGTCACCGGTCATTCAGGCTGTGAAAAGAACAAAAAGCAAGTAGCAAGCCTTTACAGGTACCAACACCCCTACCTTTAAAATGGTTAACTGAAAAACCATTAAGGGTTAAACAGTGGCCATTAACAGAAGACAAACTGCAGGCTTTAGAACAACAGGTACAGGAACAACTAGATGCTCAGCATATTGAAGAATCAAGCAGCCCTTGGAATTCTTTTGTATTTGTTGTTAAAAAGAAATATGGTAAATGGAAAATGGTGACAGATCTAAGACCTGCTGCTGTAGGAATTCCTACCACCAAGAACCTTTAATTTACCTTCCTACTTGGGCATGGCCTCTTATACTATTTATGTTGATATAAAGTGCACATCTGGTCTCTTTTCCAGCTATGGGATTGGGTTGCTGTTCTTCATTCCAGCAGAGAATCTTGATTTGTGAGTCTACCCTAAATAAACAACCCTCTATTATTCTCAATTCTGAGCTAGTGTGGGATTGCTTATGTTTCCTTTTTCAAGCTGTCAATAAGCTAATTCAACCAATGGGTCCTCTACAATATGGAATTCCTCTGTCTTCTTTATTATCAAAAGGATGGTCTCTTATAGTTATTGATTTAAAAGACTGCTTCTTCACTATATCTTTATAAGAAAAGGACAGAGAAAAATTTACCTTCACAGGGCTGACTTATAAGAATTCTTAACCTACTAGGAGATACCAGTGGACCATCCTTCCACAGGAAATGCTTAATATTTGCACCTTATGCCAATACTTTGTAAGTCAGCCATTGGAAATAATATGTAAAAAATTTCATAAATCTATAATTTATGATTACTTGGATAACATTTTGCTATCTGATTCAAACATAGATAGTTTAAAAAAGTTTGAAGAAGTAAATAAGTTTTGCCAAAATGAGAATTGCAAATTGCTCCTGAAAAATATATAGAGAGGAGATTCTGTCAATTACCTAGATTATAAAATAAGTTTTACAGAAAATTAGAACACAAAAGGCCCAAATTAGGAGAGAAAAATTGCTGACTCTGAATGATTTTCAAAGATTGTTAGGAGATATTTCCAGTCTATAACCAGCTGTTGGGATAACACTTAACCAAATAGTTCATTAAAAAAACTTAGGTGGTAACAAAGACTTAAATAGTCCCAGAGAATTAATAGCTGGAGCTTAAAATGAATTAATTGTTGTTGAAGAAAAATTACAAGAGGCATATGTGGATAGGGTGAATCCAAATCTTAATTGCATTTAAATCATATTGCCTTCCAGTATTTCCCCTACAGGAATTTTAATGCAAAGAGAATATATTATCTTTTAATGGATATTTTTGCCCCATAAATCAAAAATTTTTAAAATTAATTGAAAAATTAAAAACATATGTGGAAAAGTCTCTGAATTAATTATGAAAGGAAAATTGAGACTTTGACCACTTGCAGGTATAGACCCAGCAGTGATTATAGTGCCTTATACTATTGATTAAATTAAAAACATATGGGAAGAAAATAAACCTTGGCAAAGAGTTTGTGCTAATATTTTAGAAGAGATCAATAGCAATTATACCAAAAGTGATAGAATTAATCTTACAAAGAGAACTACTTGGATCCTTCCCCACATTGTATGGGACACACCAATAACTGGAGCCCATACATTCTATCTATAACCAAACACAGCTACCTGCAGGGACTAATCTAAAGGATACTCAATGGAATAAAATCTGGCAGATGGATATGTTCCACTTTGCAGAATTTGGAAAATTAAAATATGTACACCACACTATTGACACTTATTCAGGTTTTCAATGGGCTACAGCTTTGAGCTCAGAAAAGACTGATTCAGCAATCACACATTTATTAGAAGTATGGCCATCATGTCTACCTACACAAATAAAGACTGATAATTGCCCAGCATATGTATCTAAGAAAATGAAATAGTTTTTGCTTATAATAATAGTAAGTATATTACAAGTATACTATACATTTCTACAGGTCAGGAGTTATAGAAAGATCAAATCAAACTATAAAGGATATATTAAACAAACAGAAAGAGATGGAAAATACCCCCAGAAATAGATTCCTTAATGCTGTATTAACCTTTAATTTTTATAAAACTAATGAGAAAGGTAAAATAGCAGCAGAGAAACATTGAATAATAGAAAAGCCTTCTGAATTAATTCAGCCAGTGTATTTCAAGTATGTATTAACCTCACAATCAAAGGCAGGATATGTGCTATGTTAAGGAAGGGGTTTTGCTCTTATTTCAACAGGAGATGAAAAGTTAAGGATACCATCAAAATTAACAAGGATTCGGTGTGCAAAAGAGAATTCTCTTGAGAAAGAGAAATAACAGCTCATCCACCAATGAGCTTACAACCAATTGGTCCTTACAACCAATCAGGTGGTAAGGAAAACTCATAAGGGCTGGGTAAGGGTTCAGTTCTTGTGTTTGCAGGAAAATACTCATCTTCAAAAAGTTAAGAGACCCTGGAAATCTAGATGTCTGAAGAGGAAAACATAATTATCCAGATAGGATCACCAAGCAAAGAGAATTATCACTTGTGAGGACATGTCACCTGAGGGTAAGAATCTCTGAATACTAAATAGAATTATAGTCATGATTCACTTAAAAATCAAAGCTGGATTGAAGTTGGACAATAGCTCTGTCCTTCTCCAAATCCAAGCATGTTGTTAAAAGAAAATTTCAGGGTTTTTGTCTTATGTCAGGAGCTTTCTGGTATGAGGCAGAAAGAAGAAAAAAATAGAAATTTTTACTTTTCTTTACAAAAGTAGCTGTACTTTTGTCTCTATTATGCCTTTCATTGAATATATGTCTGTATAAGTAATATTTATATTTTCCATGATGAACAAGGAATTTTCCTGCAGTAATCTTCGAAGTTTCCACAACAACAACTCCACCTGTTTGACATGATGTTGTGATGCTGATAGCATTGCTGTAAGACATGTTTTGGGTACCAGTTGCTCAAGATTGTTCCAGTTTGGTTAGGTGAAATGGTGAACTTTTTAAACAAATTCTAGCCAGAACTCCAAATAGAAACATCAGAAAAACCCCACCAAATACTCAGAGACTATTTGCATTATAACATACAGTAATCTCAGAACTTAACCATCATTTAAATTTCACAAGATCCCATAGAACTAACACTGCCCCCATGACTACTGGAAGTAATTCTAGAAGACAATGTCCCCTCTCCCAACAAAGCTGTCCACAGGGTTAGAGACATCATTTAGGGGATGATTATAATTGTTATAGATTGGGGGAAATTATATAAGCTCAGAGATCTCTTTGAAAAAAAGAGAAATTTGGATGGGATAATAAACTAGTGTGAGCTTACTCACACTAATAATAATTAATAATAATAATGAGTAATGGAGTGAATACTTGTGAGCTATTATTTATAGGCATTTTACATTGGTATGGATTCTTGTATATTGTTATAAACTTAAATTATATTGTATATTTTCTTATTTTTGTCTACAATTTTTATATACCTATGCAGTTATTTTGTCACATTGTCTGCATGCATGCTTCTACCTCTACTTAAGACATTTTGTACATTGGTACAATTATAGAATATATTCATCGTATTGGAATATACATTTCTACATCTAATCGAAATACTTATACATTGTTTACATTTTGAGGTCATTGTCCTCATTTGTTGCATAGTTGTTTAAAGATTGTTTAATATTCTAATATGAAGTTTTAGTCTCTAAGTTATACAGGTATTAAGAATTATAGGCCAATACTCATCCATGTTTGTCCTACTTGTAGTTAGACTAATCAGATTCTTTAGATAGTATCTCTAACATAAGACGTATCTATGGTAATCTTCAACCACTTCAAAGAGCTGCAGAATATGGCATTTAAGTAACTTAGGGTTCTGTAGAAGTGAAATACAATTGCTCCTGGCAGCACTGATCTTTGTCTGAGAGAATGTTGAGCACCAAAGACACTCCACTTGGAGCTTGTTTTCTTCTTGGAAAAACTGGCCTTTGGGCATGGAAATGCCCATGCATCTACCACTGACAAAATGCACCATGTCCAGATAGGACAAGAAGGATACAACAAAAAAAAAATACTGTCAAATCTTGCCAAGACAGGGTAAGACAGTTTTGAAAAATTCCCTGCTTCTTAAAATGCTCTGTCAATTACTCTAGGTCTTAGGCAATGTTGATTGCTCCAATGTTACAAATGAGATTTTGGGTCATTGCCTAATAGCCAGTTGTCTCTATCATTTATTGAACATTTTGGAAATTGCTTAATTGCAGTTTCTGCTTATGCAAGTAATATTATTTCCCTTCTTAGGTCTTCAATGGGGGTTGAAGACTAGATAGTTGTACTTATCCTCTCATGACTTGGCCAAGTTATTTATTATACAAGACTTAAACTCATTAGGATAGGAAAGTTATTGAAACATTTATCACATGTTTCTTGATTGATATTGTTTATGCTTGTTGTAATTCTATATTTATACCTGATAGTTGTTCTTATTGTATATAATTTTGCAATAGGCTTAGAACTTTCTTATTTAAACAAAATGGGGAGTTGCTATAGGAATTCCTACAGCCAGTAGCCTTGAAGTTGCCTGCCCACTTGGGCATGTCTTTTTATACTATATATGCTGATATAAAGTTCACATCTGACCTCTATTCTGGCTATGGGATTCGGTTGCTGTTCCCCGTTTGAGTTGAGGACTATAATCTGTGAATCTACCCCTAAATAAATAACCCTCTATTATATTCAGTTCTGAGCTAGTATGGGATTTAAGTATCTATCTTCAAGGTCACACCTCCTAATCCCTCTCAAATAGTGCCATTCACTTAGGACCACACATATAAGCTCATATTTTTTTAGTTTATGAGTGTAACTTAATTTTTATTCAAAGTACCACAAAGGCTATGCAGAAGGTGCTCAATGGATGCTAATCATACTATCTATTATAGCTACAGACAGATGCTCAATGTGGAGACTCTCTTATTCCTACCAATCTTCCAGTAACTCTACCTTTTTGGAAAGTGTTGCCCTTCTTATCCTGGTCAGAAAGTACCCCAGAGTTTACTCATTATAGAGATATAAAAATCTCTTGTCTTCTAGACTGTCTGCTATAAAATAACAAAGAACACAGTAATAATATGTTAATGCATTTGCCTAGAAAATACGTAAAAGTGTAAGTGATTCATGAAGAATTAATTGTATCTTTCTGATATTTGCTCCCTAAACCTAAGAGGAATAGTATACCTCACCAGACCATGGGATTTAAGCAAAGAGCTGTATTACAGTAAAGGTTCATCAAAGACATGTGTCACAATTAGAGAAGCCAGAAGAAAGCTGACACTGCTGATCAGAGAACATAGAGAAGAGCTGAGTCCACCCATCCAGAACCCATTTCTCATTTGCACTCCTGCCACATATATAATAAATTATACATTTTGTGAATCTGTTTGAGTTAATGGTGACAGAGTACATCCTCACTGATTGATCCTGCCAGCTAAATTTACCTTCTCTTCTCTCTTAACTTCCTTCCCTAGGGATATCTTTGTACCCACAAATAATACCTTAGGAATGGCATTGAAAAGACAGGAGTGCGATGGAATTCTAATGGTACTCATTAATTTTTATGAATTTGGCTGCCTTTGAAAGTTATAAAAAGTGATAGTTAAAGCATAAAGACATATTAGAGACATTCTAGACCTAGCTTTTTTAATAAATATTTATTGATTTACTAAAAGGGAGATTCGTTGTAACATACAGAGTTGAACAAAGTAATAGATGAGTATTAAATGAATATTAGATGTTAAAGGTATAGGTTTCACATTAAATCAAATTGTGATTTATTGGGGAAAATCATTTAAACTGGTCAATCTTTTACATAAAAAAAATCTGGTAGGAAATCAGATGTCAAGTACCCAAAGTCCTATGGGAATATCTTCTGTGTAGTGCATAAAAGTTGTATCTATTCTACTTAAGAAACACAGTATATATAAAAAAAGAATGAAGAAAGATCTGACAAATTGGTTAGTTTTTGAAGTAACAGTGATTTTTTTTTCTGAAAACCTGATTGAAAACATTGTGGCTTGTTAAAAATAGTATTTAACATGAAAACAACATATATATGAAAATAAGCAGGCATCCATCTTATTGGGTTTCTTTGACTTAAAGAAATATTATTTCTACCTCAATTGTTATCATAGAACCTTCTTCCAGCAACTTATGGAAGCACATGCAGAGATCCACAGCAGGGCACTGGGCTGAGCTTCCAGAGACTAGTACAAGAGAGATAAGAACAATAATATGACCAAAGGAGTCAAGACCATGATGGTGATATCCACAGAAAGAGCTGACCTGAATTAATGAGAATCTAGCATGATTACAGGAGAACTGGCAGAGAACCAAAATAGGCCCACAAAATATGGGTGATAGTTGTGTGGCTGAGGCAGGACTGGGGGACCAGGATTTTCCCTCTGCTTGAACTGACATTTTGGAGCCCATTCCTTTTGGAGGGATTCCTTGCTCAGTCTAGATATGGGTGGAGGGCCTTGATTCTGCCTCAAAGTTATGTGACAGACTTTGTTGACTCCCGTTGGGAAGCCTTTCCCTCTTTGAAGAGAAGATGGAGGCTGAGGTGGGGATAAGATGGGGGAACCTGGAGGAGGGAAGGGAGTGGAAAATGTGATAGGTAATTAAATTAAGAAAAGACTATTTTAAATAAATTTAATAAAAAATATTTGCAGTATTAAAAAAGTTAAAGAAAAGAAATACTGATAAAATTCTTGCCCTCAACTACCATATGGACCTTCTCTTTTGTATGGACATTTCTGTTTGAACAGCCAAGTCTGTTTAACACTCCACATAGTTCTGTGCCAGGGAACCTCTTTTCTGACACAGTTTGATAACACTGGTGAGCCCCTCATGAGGTAATTTAAACTTCGTATTTAATCTTATGTATTTGTCAAAGTTTATACATTGCATGAACCTTATGAAGTTATCATGTTTCATTCCTGGCTTAACTTTGGGCAACTTCTTTCCCTTGCCCCCAAAATGATTTTAAATCCTTCCCTGCCAGAGAAATCTTGCATCTTTGTCACACACTGTTCACTCAGGCACTTCTAACATACGTAGCAGCTAATAAACAGACATTTACTTAAAGTCTTAGTAAACTTACCTGGAATGTTCTCAGGATTCCTCAACCTGTACATCTCTGAATTTTCCTGCATTTTCTCATTTGTGGATGAGGAAACTGATGTTGGAAGCCAGATGACACAGCAATTACTTCATGGTGCCAAAAGTCCAAGTCAAGTTTGCCAATGTACATGTACCTTCAATTACATCATCCAGCACATTCAGCTATCACATGCATTTCAAAAATATCAGTCAGAACTTAATTTTTACCACAGAGTTCCATATTTGTGATTATTTCAAAAGGTTTCCCTGAAGAACTCTCAAATACATTGTGAAGAACATGAGTGAGAATTGAAGAAATCTTTCCTTCACAGCTGAAATGTATGTGCATGCATGTTTGTGTATAGTGTGTGTGTATGTGTGTGTGTGTGTGTGTGTGTGTGTGTATATATATATTATAATGGCTCAAACAGACACATGATTTGCATGCAGTATATTGCATATATATGCATGCAGTCTGGTATTATGTGGCTAAACAATACTTGTGACTAGCTGAGAATATAAAATTGCATCTATTTGTACTCATTCAATACTCAATGGAGCTAAGAGACAAGATAAGTGAACAGAAATCAAATATGTCATTCAAATATAAAGACAAACAAATATTTTCATTCCATAGTAGTAATCTGCTGTCAGTTTAGAAGTAGAGACATGGAAACACCTGTGGTTTGGGAGTATAAAATAATTCTACACAATATTTAGGTACATTTCTATGTTATTTCAAAAGGAATTGGGAATTAATATTCAAAATAGTTCTTTATCTGGAGGTAGAATCTTTCCATTATCTAAGAAAATTTTGAAAATGCACTATTATAATTTCTTTTTTACATTTATGCAAATAAACAACTGATCTTTTTACTAATTTTCATTTAAACAAAATTTGTGCTCAAGAATATAAAAGTAGCATAACTATGTTTCCTCTTATATGGCAAAATCAAACACCTTAGACAAAAATGCATTTTGATTCTCATGTTTTATTGACTTTCATTTGTATGGTATTAGCCTATTATATCTTGGAAAATTCTCCATAAGCCCTGGCTCCTCCCAGATCTGCCTCAGCTTCACTAACCATCCAGCAGGCTAGCCACCATCAGACAGGCTGCTCCAACATCCCCCAATGATCAGACCTTATAAGCTAAAAGTCCCACTCTGTCACCAAACCTACCCATGCCCTGTGACCTCAGAGGAACTCTGACACATAGATTGTGACTACACAGAGCAGCCCAAGAGATAAGTGATCGTCCACCCAACTAGACACCTCAATCTCTATGCCCTAGGCACTGGGGCAAAGACCTGGTTCCCTATCCCACCTTCCGCAACTTCACTAGACAACCAGCAAGCAAGCCACCTGCAGACAGGATTCTCCGACACCCCCATTCAATCAGACCCTGTAACTAAAAAGTGTCACTCCACCACTGTCCACATTCATTGCTGGAGATCTCAGCAGTTCCTGAGAAACAGACAGCAATTGCAAGGAGTGGACCAAAAGTGGCTTCCTAAGACACAGACAGCAACTGCTAAAATTGGTTCAAGGGAGGATCCCTGACACAGAAGCTGAGTGCAAAGGATTGGAACAAGAAGAAAAGACATGACCAGCACCAATTAGAGCAAGAGATGGGTAGGTACCATTGAAATAATACATTCAGCAACCTATAAACAACATGGTAACATCAAAACCCAGTGATCATATGACAGGAAGACCTGATCATTTTAATGATCTTTCCAGAAGAAGCAGAAAAAAGCAACCTTAAATATAACTTTATGAAGAAGATAGAGACTCTTAAAGAATATATAAAAATTTCCTTAAATAAATGAAGGAAAAGACAAACACAAAATTAGAAGAAATCAATAAATCTCTTTAAAAACAAACAAGAAAACCAAGAAAAAAACAAACTGGTGAAGCAAACATTTTAATAAGTTCATGACTAAAAACTTAAATAGAGGCAATGAAGAAAACTCAAACCAAAGGAATTCTGTTAATAGAATATCTGGGTAAATGAACAGGAACTACAGACGCAAATATAACTAACAAAATAGAAATTTCAGGCATTGAAGATACGATATAAGAAGTAGACTCATTGATCCAAAAAAAGTTAAATCCAACAAATTCATAACACAAAATAAACAGGAAATCTGGGACATAATGAAAAGACCAAACCAAAGAATAATAAATAGGGAGAGAGAACTCAAATTCAAAGGCACATAAAATATATTCAACAAAATCATAAAAGAAAACTTTCCCAATCTAAAGAAGGATGTAACTATGAAGGTTTACAGGACAGCAAATAGACTGGACCAAAAAAGAAAGTCCCCTTGCCATATGCTAATCAAAACAATAAACATACAGAATAAAAAAAAGAAAATTAAGAGCCACCAAGAAAAAAGGTCACATAACATATAAAGGCAGACCTATCAGAATTACACCCAACTTCTCAATGGAAACCTGAAAGCCAGAAGATCTTGGACAGATATCTGCAGACACTAAGAGACCATGAATGCAAGCCCAGACCATTATAACCAGGAGAGCTTCAAATCACCATGAATGGAGAAAACAAGATATTCTATAACAAAACCAGATTTAAACAATACCTATCCACAAAACCAGCCTTACAGAAAGTACTAGAAGGAAAACTCCAATCCAAGGAAGCTAATTGCCCTCACAAAAACACAGGCAACAGATAACTTCATACCAGCAAACCCCTAAAAAAGAAACACACCAACACTGAAAAATAACAGGAATTAACAATCACTGGTCATTAATATCTCTTAATATCAAAGGACTTAATTCACCTATGAAAAGACACAGGGTAACAGAATGGAAATGAAAGCAGGATCCATTTTTCTGCTGCATACGTGAAACATAACTCAAACTCAAAGACAGACAGAACCTCAGAGTAAAAAGTTGGGAAAAGGTTTTCCAATCAAATGGAATTAAGAAACAAATGAGTGTAGCTATCCCAATATCTAAGAAAATAGACTTCAAAGTGGTGGGGGAGAATTGTCTATAATCATTCAATCATGTTTTAAATAAATGCTGATTGGCCAGGCAGGAAGTATAGGCGGGAAAACAGGACAGGAAGTAGAGGTGATGCAATGAGAACAGGAGAATTCTGGGAAGGAGGAAG
>LOEQ01001827.1:36098-55636 GCA_001685075.1 Bramus lutescens
CACACACACACACACACACAGATTGTGAGATTTAACTGATGCCTGAGACATAAATTCACATATGAGTAGACACCTGATTGTTGGCAAAAAAAAGCCAGAAAAATAACACAGGGAAAAGAAAAGATCACTTCTTCAACAAATGGTGCTAGTATAACTGAATATTTGCATATAGAAGAATGTAAATAGATCCATACTTATTACCCTGTACAAAACTCATCTTCAAATAGATAAAAATATCAATAAAAAACCAGATATGCCTAAACTGATATAAGACAAAGAGAGGGACAATCTTGAGCTCATTGGCCCAGGAAAAGACTTTCTGAACAGAATACCATTAACAGAAGCACTAAGATCAATAATTAATAAATGGGACCTCATGAAACTGAAAGTTTCTGTATGGCAAAGGACACAGTAACTGGACATGTGTTTGGTAATATATATTAGTCCTCTACTGGATTTGTAGTTGGTAAAAACCTTTTCACATTCTGTAGGTTGCATCTTACTCAAATGATATGTGTGTGTGTGTATGTGTGTGTGTGTGTGTGTGTGTGTAACTAAAAAACATACCTATCAAGAGAACAACCCAATATAAAAAGGGGTACAGTTTAAAATAGAAAATTCTCAAAAGAGGAAGCCTGAGAAACACTTAAGAGATGCCCAACATTCTCAGTGACCAGGAAATGCAAATCAAAACTACTTTGGGATTTCATCTTACACCCATCAAAATGGCTAAGATCAATAAATAAATGCCCGATCATACTGGTGAAGATAGCAAGGTACACACTTATCCCTTGCTGGTAGGAATGCAAATCTGAACAGCCAAGAGAGAAATCATGGTGGCGGTTTCACAAGAAGATAGTAATTGATTTATTTCAAGATCTAGTTAGATCACTCTTAAACATATACCCAAAGGAGGATTCATCCTACCACAAAGATACTTACTCAGCCATTTTAATTACTGCTCTATTAAGAACATCCAGCAATTGGAAACAACCTAGATGTACCTCACAGATGAATGTTAAAGAAAATGTGTATTTGCTGTTTAAAAGAATGAAATTGCCAAACAATAGGGAGAAAGAGGTCCAACTAGACATCTCTTTACATGAAATGAAGCTTTTAATACTTGGAATGGGTTATATCTAATACATTTGTTGGTAATAGGTATTCATTGGGTACCCCTAAACACCTCAGGCTGAAGCAAAGGCTATAGGTATCTGTTCACAATCCACTGTTATGGCCTCATTACTGAAGACAGCTTGTGATGAAGACAGAGAAATTGAGCTGGTCCCAATGCAGAGCCTTTACCCTTAAGGGCTAGTGTTCTTGGATTAAATAGCCTGGGAAGCAGGGAAAAATCAAATACTACTGTTCAAAACAAACAAATAACAACAACAATTCAGTAATAAAATGACTCATAATGTCCTTTTGCTATTCTCATCAGAGTCTTATTCAGCCATCCTCAGAAAACCATCCTCCTGCAACAGAAGGGAACACATATAGAAATCAGCCCCAAATTATGCCATAGTAGAGTCCTTGGAATATCAGCCCTAAATGGGATACCTCTATCAAATCCCTTCCTGAGGCTAAGGGAACCCTGCAGACTAAGATCCAGAAGGTGTGTAATAGGCAGAGGGAATGGAGGACACTACGAAACAAGGTCCTCTACATCAACAGGGCTGATGCACATATGAACTAAAATAGACCGAGGCAGCATCCACAGAGCCTACAGGCATCTGTACCAGATGGAATCCTAAAGCTGAAAGGAGAAGTGGACAAATGTTCTATTCCTAACTCAGAGGACATCTCTAATCAGAAACTTCTTGCAAATGAAAATTTAGTGCTTTCCAAGGGAGTCTCACTGATGAAACAAACTAACCTAAGCATAGGTTACCTCTTCCTTTTACCTTAGTATATACATACATACATACATACATACATACATACATACATACATACATACATACATACATACATACATTTATATACACTTTTTAAATCTGAGTATACATATATATGTATATATATATATATCTTTGAATATATTTTATGTCTTCCAGTTCTGTATTATTATGGGTTTCTTTATTGTGTGAAAATTATGGGTGTTTGTGCCTTTAAACATTTGTTGTATCATTTCTTGTGTTCTTAAACTTCTTTTTGTTTTGTTGTATTGTTATGTGCAAATTTTGTTTTTCTTCTTATGTTTTATTTTACTCTTGTCCCGTAGAAACCTGTTATTTTTCTCATGAGAGACAGAAGGTAAGTGGATCAGGATGGTAAAGGAGGTAGCGGTGGGGCCTAATCAGGGTATATTATGTGAGGAAAAAAATCAATAATCTAGTAAAAGGGCAAAACAGGTAAAAGAATAGAGAATAGATTTTCTTAAGTCTTGCCAACATCCAAAAACAGTCCTCTCACTTGTCACCCACTCTTTTCTCCCCCTACCATTGTTTCAGGAATTTTCTCCTAAGCTACACTTGTGCTGAGTCCCCAACACAATAAACAAATAAGAGATCTAATTTCCTTTTAGTGTGTAACTGGGAAATTTTGCATTACCCCCCCAAATAAAAGGAAAAGAAAAGTAACCATTTTGAAAGTTCCCACTGATGGAGATTACAGTAATTTACATGAAATTGGGAATCAGAATGACACCAAGGCTCTTATGATTCTTTCAACAAAATAGGAGCAATGTCTTCCATGGTTATTTTTCAACCCTAGAATTCTGCACCCTACCTATCTCTTACAAGAAGACCTTTCTGGGAAGGGGATGACTTTGAGCCAGTAAAGGCCTTATCCCAGGAGATAGGACCAGAAAGCAGGAAAGAGATAGGAGAGTCCTTAGTAAGTCACGGAAAAAGAGTAACCAGTCACACAGATAAAGGACAGAACTGGTGGTGCCTGCAGAAGCCTCTGGGAGAGTTGTAGTGTTTAACTATCTGGACCTTGTACTGGTAATCTGACTGATGTGAAAGAGCAAATGAATGCAGTTTCCCTTGGCCTTTTTATGGGCAAATAGTGATGCAATCTTCCCTAAATGCCTTGCTGCGGAAAATTTTGTTACCGTAGTTGGATCAACTCCCCTTGTGGACATACAATGAAAGGAAGATTTTCATTGGATCCACCCTGTAGGACTACTCTCTCAGAGGACCTGAGTTTGAATGCTAGAAACCCCATTTGATGGTTGTAACTTCAGATCCAAGGGATCCAAAATCCATTCCTGACCTCCTTAGGAAATGCATTTATATGCCATACTCCAGTCAGGCACACTGAAGTACACATATTTTAAAAAGTAGAAATAAGTCTTTAGATAAGTTACTCTTTATATGTTTTTGGATTTGAATATCACAATTGATTTAGTTGGCATATATTCAGTCAACAGAATTCTCATTCTAATGTCAGGTATTTTCTCTGAAAACATTAAAGCAAAATAATACTTAACATATCCTTAACATATGTTTGTGAAACAAATATTCCTGTTATGTGAATAATTTTCTCAATCCCCAGATTACAAAGAATGTGCCTGATTAAACATAATTCTAGACATTTTCAAGACAATAGGAAGTCTTTTAAAAAGCCACCACTTGATATGAAAAGAACAGGATTTTGAGTTACAAAATGTCCAACTCCTAATCCTACTCTCCATTAAATTAACTGAGTGAAAATGGAAAACCAATTATTCTTCTGTGCTTCTTTGACATTTTTGAAAGATTTTAAGTAGATTTCTTGGCTAAAAAATTATTTCATGCTATAGTATTGGTTTCTGGAGACTAAGAAACAGCATATAAAATATAAAATAAATAGTATAAACCATATAAAATATGTTGTAAACTGTACTATATAAAAGAAATCATTTTCAATATGTGGCACACTTAATAAAGAGATATAATTAGAGAGACATTGGAAACTAATCATTTTGTCTTCATATGCTATAGTCATTTGGAACTGTGTTTTGAGAGACCAGACCATAAAAACAAATAGTCCAGATGTTTCCTGACTTGGTTTGAATCCTGTTGGACAACAAGGGATGCAGCCCTTGCTACAGTGACAGCAGTTAGCCTGCGAATATTAATGAGCCTCCTACATAGAGCTTTGTGCGAGCCACTTCCCTTGGAGTATGGATAGATGTTAAAGTCTATGCAATTTATCTGTTCTTGGAAGGTGTCTTTTGGAAGAGACTAATAATATTAGCCCATTTGCATAATAATTTTCAGTTTAAAGAAGAGTAATTGTGAGAAGAATAAAACTTTACTCATGGGGAAATCTATAAATATTCCCAGTGATTCCTCCAAGAACTTGTACAGAGTTGACATTTTTTATTTAAAATCTAAAATGGAAGTTACAAACTCATGTCACAGCAACCAAGATCAAATTTAAAAAGCATTATCATTGTGATACTAAAAAGAGAAAATGTTTTATATGTCTATTCACTTGTAGCTTTTAGCTTTTGATCATAAACCAGAAAAAGTAAGTGGGGTAACATATAGATAATTATTTGGAAACTATTTTTCAATATTGAGATTTTTTTTAAAGTCGTGTACATTTTAGACTGTTAGTACTTAAGATCATGACTATGGATCCTGATGCTTAAAATTTTGTATTTAAATCATAACTATTACTAAGTACATATTTTTAGTATTACTAAATGCTGTCGGTTTATTAAATTAAATTTTAGAAAGAAATAATTTGAAATGTAGAAACCAAAAGGGTAAAATAACCAGATAACTCATTTTTTTAAAGCACTCATCACATCTCAAAATTATAGCTGGGCATATTTAGAACCTGAGGTAGAAACCCAGGAGTCATGAACTTTAGTGAAAAGTACTTGTGCCCTGTCCTGTTTGAAATGGTGTTAGAACTGGAGAAGAGAGTCTGTGGGTAGGGGTGTTTGCACTGCACAAAAAAGACCAGAGCTCAAATCCCTAAGAGCCCCTGTAAAATGTTGAGGAGAATGAAAGTGTCAGTATCCAAGCATCATGGGAGACAAGATAGAAAGATCCTCAAAATATGCTGTCCAGCTACCGTACACGAAATGATTAGATTTAGATTCAGTGGGAAATCCTGTCTTAGTGTAACAAGGCAGAGAACAATATAGTAATATGTGTGATTTTTTTTTCTGCCTGCTTTGTGCATATACACACATGCATATTCCCCTCACACTCACAAGCATGCAACACACACAGACACTCACATGCATTAATGAAAGAAGTTCTTTGGTAATTTGTTCATGTTCCTGTTTCATATTTCAAATAAACATGTTCCTAACAAATCCTTCACCATCCCTGGATGCTGGCATTCCCTCAAGTCCTTCAAATTGGAATGAGTCAAGCTAATTTGACTTATTAAATTAAATCCTGAAGTGGTTTCTAGGGTTGATTTTAAATAATAATAACTATTATGTCAAGTGTTGGTGGAAAATGCCTCTAATTCTTGCACTCAGGAGGCAGAGGCAGGCAGATCTCTGCAAGTTTGAGGCCAGCCTTGTCTACAGAGCTAGTTTCAGGACACCCAGGGCTATCACACAGAGAAACCCTGCCTCAAAAACAACAAAAATATCATTATAAAATATTAGTGATATAATTTTGATTTTGGTACCTGAAGTAGTTACTTCTACAATATCTGATTTATACCCTACATATTTTGAAAAATTGTATGTTTACATTCATGCTGTTGTAATTAAGTCAAAGATATCTGGAAATTCTTAAAACGAGCAATTTCTTTTTAGGTTTTTGTTTTGCCATTTGTTGTTAGTGAATAATTTTAATCATTGCTCATTAACCTGGAAGATTATCCTTGTACAGGTTGAAATAAAATACCTTCTTTCTGAGATGTGTATACTATGTACATGCCTTTTTTCCTAAATATATAATTAACAAACATATGATGATAAAGAATTATACTGTGTATAGAAACAAAAATTATTTATACTTTGATGAAAAGCATTTCAAGACAGGCATGACTGACACTGTAAATTTAAACAACTATTTGGGCTGATGGAACTTAGAGACAAACCTATCATGGCTACTTTCCTATATATCTACTTTACTGTATATCTCTAATTACACTCTAAATTCTTGTCCTTAAGCCTGTAGGTAAATGTAACTCACACCCCCTATTAAAGAAATATTTTTCTATAGTAGACAGAAAACAACTGGCTACAATGTAAACATTAACTGACCATGGTATGCCATCTCCAATAATTACATTTATACTACAAACCCCACCCTGAAGGCTCAGGGAACATTTCAGAAGAGAGGACAGAAGGAATATAAGAGGTGAGATATTCTCAGAAAAAAAAATAGGACACAAAGGTAGGATTATATGGTGCTGGAAGGAGTTGATGGGCAAAGTCAGAAGGTGAATATAATCAAGGTATGTTGTATGAAATTATCTATTGTTGAGAATATTATTAAAATGTTTCTAATATTTAAAAATATTCTTGAAAACTGCACTTTTGGCTTTGTTAAATACTATTCATTAGAACCTTACCTTATAGATATCATCTTCATTCACCTAGAGTTTGTGCACTAGAATGAAGACAAAGTGTTTCTCACAGTTGCCCATCCTTAAATAGTGTTTCAAAATGAAAATGCGAAGGGTCTAATGACAAAATAGCATGCAATAGATATAGCACATCTCTTTAAAGAGACCTCGGAGTTTTGAAAACTAGAAAATTTTAACCATCCTAATTAAACAACAGAGGAATGCTTTTTTTCTGAAGCAGTATAAATAAGGGCCTTTTGGGATCTAGTCCCAAGGTTATTATCGAGGTTCAGATCGTTTCCTACAGCAAGCGAAAAGCAGTGAGTATCTGAGGACAAATTAATTCTCTCATACTGTCCTGTCCCAAACAAGAATCTTTATACTTCTGTCTCTATTCTACTTCTCCTATCTTAATATCAATATTGTAACTCCTCCTAGCATCTACAGTCCTTGTGGGACAAATAGATATAGTTATAAAGCATGTCCTACTATGTTTTCTATATACCAAAATTAAATAGATAAATGAAAAGTCATCTTCCTGACTATCCACAGATGTATGTACCCATAAGATTGAGATGTAATCATGAGATTACATATACACATCACATGACATTACACACTACAATTCAGGTACTGGGGCGATACAAAGCTGCTTTAGCAAAAGTGAACAACAGATTCCAGAGTCGATGATCCTTCAAACATTGTCTAGACAGGATTAACCTCAATCAGAGAATCACTGCTCTGATGGACTGACATCTGAACAATAGTTGTCACTAGCTGTAACACTCATGGCCTCTGACACAATATATGAAATAGTTCTCAAAATTGTATCATGTACATTTTCTTGCAGATATATATGATATAATGTTACAATTTCATGTGAAAGATTTAATACTAATCAAGTCAGATATGGTACAGGTTGTTCATCATGTCATTCATGGGGACGTAAACAAATCTTCAAACAGAGTCTAAAGAAAATGGCATCTATGTTTCTATGTAGACAAATAAGTTTTAAAAGATACAATTGCTTCATTCTCCAATGCCATGGACTGCAATATTGCAATGGATACTCCGTTCAATCCTGACAATTTTCAAATGTGATCCAAGGTATAGAATTTCATCCAGTATAATTTAAAATATTCATGCATGAGAATAACATAATAATTTATTTTGGACATCTTAAGACTTCTTCTATTTGATAGATGCTTGCATAGTAGCAGAAATCATATATNATATATATATGCATTGTTAGTACATTTACTAATATGGAAAGAGCCAGACAACATTTTAAAGTGTGTGTCCAGTCTGAAAAACTACACAGTCATAAGATCTTTTTTGATTAGTTTTCCCATATATTGACTTTATTTGAAACTGAGTGGGAGAGGAACACAGAGAGAATAATCATGTTTACAGGCAATTGTGGACCAACATATGAGATCTGATAAACAAAACTGTACTTTTTGTAAGACTAGTGAGTGGTCTAAACCTTTGAGCCATTTGTCCAGGCATGGTATCTATATAATCTTTATGTTAGCTTTTCTAATCCTTTTCAGAGCAACAGTTCTTTAAAGAACAGTTGTTACATTGTCCATTCTCTTACTAAGGCCAACAAATGCTTTGAAGTCTCACAGTTCTAATTAATATAACTGTTGAATTACAATGTATTTATTTCTTTGGTCTTTATAATATAATATAAAATTGCTTCCTTATCTTTTTTAAAAAATGGTTTTCTCCTTAATATATTCCTATTGTGTAATAGTGGCACCTGTGCAATAGGAATAACCAATTGCTCTATGATAGGATTTAAGGCCTGCTCTAGGAGATGGAACCAGCAACTGGTATCTCACTGAGTCTGAGAATCTGTGGCTAGATAGGTCACAAGACTCTGGGGAAACATACTAGAATTATTCTGTTAAATGAACATAACTTTAAAACAGACTTCTGATGGTTATTGTTATATACTCAGACTATTTCAACTCCCAGCTGTAATTAGAGAAGCTTCTTTTAAGTAGGTGAGAATTAATACAGAGATCAACAGTTGCTAAGTGCTCAGATAATAAGAAATTTCAGTGTTCAATCATAAACAGGATGTCAATATCACAACCCTCCCACAAAGTCTTAGGAATTTTCTCAGAAGAGAAAGCAGATAGGTTGAAGAGCTAGAGATGGTAAATAGTAATAAGAAATCTATTTTCTGGGTACAGAATGGCAGATGAATATAAGCACTCACAGTAATTGGAACAGTGTGTAAAAGGCCTGTATAAATTCAAGTCAGACAAAGTTCTAGCACAGGAGTGGGAGTTTAGGCACAAATTTACAGCTCCTGGGGTGGGACAGTCAATTTTCTTTAGGGATATTGCACCTGTTTTGTTGACCACACTCCACGATAGCCAGACACATCAGATTATTTTGGCAACACAATTCTACACAACAGATTTAAAATAAAAGAAAAAGAACAAGAAGTCAGATAGTAGGGAAGTAGTGGTCAATTTTGGAGGTGCTGGGGGAGAAGGGTGAGGAGTATAATTAGGATACACTATGACATTCTCAAATAATAAATACTAATGGTTAGCATTTATTGATAGTATTGTGTATATGTGTGTATACACTTGTGTGTTTGTGCCTGTGTGCCCAAATAATCATGTGGAGGTTAGAGGACAACTTTTGGTAATTGATTCTCTTCTCCCATCTTGTTGTTCCAATTATTATCAGGTTTGCATCCAAGCACCTTTTCTCTCCGAGCCTTCTTCCTGGCCACTATTTCCTATTTTATTTCATATGTTTATCTTAAACTTAATTAATGCATTTGTGTGTGTGTGTGTGTGTGTGTGTGTGTGTTGACACTTGGAGTTCAGAAGACAACTTCTTGGGGTCAACCTTTGCCTTCTGGCACATATGACCCAGGAATCAAACTCGGTAAGTTGGACAGAAAATTTGTCTACCCGATGAGATATCTCTCTTTTTCCAATTGTTTATATTTTCCCTAGTCCTCTGAGAGCACTAATTTTTATGCTTTTCCATTCTTGTTTGATTTACTGATGTTTCTGGATAAGCTGATCTATGTCTTCAACTTGAGACTTGATAAGCTGAAAGAGGAACATTCATTGAACTTATATCTTCAATGAGATCCATCTACCAGGGATGAGATCTTTATAGGTAATGGTCTACTTCATATATATTTGAGAATATTTCCAAAAAATCTCCACAAATAGAACAGCTAATATGTGAACTTATCCTTTCATTAGAAATGTGAATGGTTAAACATATTTTTTTCCATTTACACATGTAAATACACACGATTAAGTTGATAAAGTCTTATATACAAGCTTTGGATAAAGTATTCTCTAAAACCAGAAATTCTTTTCTCTTTAAATTATTGATTAACTCCTACTAATTTCGACACACCAAAATGGTGACAGACACCTTGCTATGTCCAGTCCATCACCAAGGTTAATAGTTTTAATTCTTTAAATCTGTCACTCACCTATGTAATCTTCCAAAGCAAATCATCATCAGAGCCCACCTACACTATTAACAAGACATCATTGTTTTTCTCACAAATTTCTTCTAATCTATTTTCCACATGGAAGTCAGAATGAATTTATTTCAGTGCATGTATGATCCAATTACTTTCTCCCTCAATGACTTTCAGTGTTCTCCCAAGGGATTTGGAATTAAATCTAAAATTGTTAACAGCTTTTACATGACTCAGCCTGATTTGAACCCTGCTTAATAAAACCATAAAAAAGTCTTTTTCATTATGCTTCAGGCACTGAAGTGCTATTTTACTTCCTGAAATGCAAGGAAACTTTTTCTGCCTAAAGGTTATAACAGACTCTTCCTTCTTTCTAGAAAATTCACCCCTCTGTACTGTACCATGTTTTCAATGTCAGCTTAGCTATCATCTCTCAGAAATAGGATTTCTCAAGTACTATCCTCCTAAAATAGCCAAAGCATTCGTGTACATTTGCAATTGCATATTTATATAAGGTTATTTCTTTCACTTCACACATACACACACACACATACACAACATAAATATATATCCAGGACATGATCTTCTGTTTTTTATTTTTATTTTATCTAGTTGTTGTTATATTTTTCATTAAGACGTTAATGTCTAGCTCCAGTGGAATCAGTGAGTGCCATAACGGTCTCATCAGTTTGTACAGATTGTTTGCTGCACAGCAATATCTCCTCATAGGCATGAATGATGATTTGATTTTGATTATTTGATCTTTCTAAATCTTTCTGTGAGACAGGACTAGAAGCCTCTTGTAGGTATACTACAACCTAGCTTCCACCAATATTCCATATCAGACAAACTGTCCCAGACGGTGCTTATTAAATTGGTTCCTGAAATTGCTATCCCAAATGTGTCTACAATAATGTGAACTGAGTTATAAACTTTTAAATAATGATGTTTTGTAATTACTACTCCAGTCCTTAAGTGTAAATTAGATAATAATTGCATTCATATTCATATGGTCTTTCATATTTCTGAACATTTTCCTCCCTAATTATGAACATCTTCATGACAATACACAAAGCAAAGCACTTTTCTAAAAATAACTATGCTTCAAAACCTTTGAAAAATATGTTTTATTGAAAAAGTGCCCATAAAATAGTGAGCTGCCAATCTGAAATTTTATGTTATCTACTGATGTCATCTACATTACACAAATTGAACATCCTAAATTGTATGACATAAATAGTCCTTGTTAACCTTGCCACTTGGTGTAGGCATCTGTCTCATAAAATTCTGATCATGATTATGAAAAATAGAGGAAGTTCTGAGTGGATTAGTGACTATAAATTAAGTATATATTTTATAACATGTTACTCCTGAATAAAATTCTACCATTGCCATATTTAAATAAATTGTAATATACTACCACAAGATTGATTTGTGCTAGAAAAATTGAAGACAACATTATTTCCTTTTAAAAATGTAAGTAAAAAACAAAAATACTTTGAAAAAAACATGCAAGTAAAATCTGAAATTCAGGGAATATATATATAGAACAGAAGGGCAATTCAGTACAAAAGAGGAAGCTTGATTAGTTAGCTTGTACTTTAAAGAAAACTTTCCTGTTTCTTTAAAAAGAATTTTTTAACAAAGGAAAGACACTTGCATAACAAGAAAGCTGCCTACTTTGTTGATCTAAGGGAAATAAGAGTCTAGAGGCTTACCTTTCTGATAATGAATCTAAAGGAAGGGCTGCCCCACATAGAGATATCAAAATATCCAATAGTTATATCTCTTAACAACAGAGTTTTAATTCCCTAGAAACATGACCCCAGAGAGGGCCATCTGCTCATGATGATTACATTCTCAGCATAACCATGTTCCTGAGGTGAACCTAATCTGGCTGGTAGCACATTGAGGTCAATTTTCAATGAACTTTGGTTTTTCCTGGATAGAGCTGAGCTTCCCACAAATGGCCAAGATCATTTCTCCATCTGTTTCTGGTGAAAGTTTGCTGTTCTCTGTGGTTGCGATGCACCATGAATCATTTACTAGCAAAACATCAGGCTGAAAAGGCCACACTGTGCTCAATTAATTTAATATACCTGAGGAGAACCAGGAAGCGGAACTTTGTATTTGGTACTGTGTTGATGAAACACTTTGATCATATCTCACATTTGAAGTCTTTCTTTTTCTTATAAAAGTAAACAGTTAATTGATGGTTGTGGCTTATAGTTTCAAAGGTTTAGTCCTTAATAATCATGATGGGGAGCACGGTGGCATGAAGACAGACATAGTTTTGGAGAAAAAAGCTCAGAGTCTTATATCTTGTAGCCAACAGGAAGTTGATAAAAAGTTACACTGAAAATAGCTTGAGGAAAGAGACTTCAACATCCACCCCCACAGTGACATACTTCCTCCAAAATGTCCACATCTCTAATAGTACCACTCCCTTTGGGAGCCATTTTCTTTCAAACTTCCACATTTCACTCCCTGGCCCCCAAAGGCATATAGACATATCATAATGCAAAAATAAATTCATTCAGTCCATCTTCAAAAGTTCCCACAGTCTATAACAGTCTCACACTTGTTTGAACATCCAAAATCTCTTCTGAGACTCACAACAATCTCTTATCTGTACTCCCCTGTAAAAATCAAGATAAAAAAGGAGATCATATACTTCCAATATATAATGGCACAGGACACAAATTACCATTTCAAAATTTAGGAAAGGGAGCATAGCAAGAAAATATTGTGCCAAATCAAGACAAAAAAAAAAGCTGGGCAAACTACAAACTCTGCATTTCCATGTCTGATGTCAAAACACTCTTCAGATCTCCAACTTTGTAAAGCTTTGTTGAGTAAAACACACTTCTTTCTGTTGGGCTGGTTCCACTACATATCCTTTTGCAGAGATGTAAAACAGGTCTAATATTAAGCTAGATTTAGAAAACCTCCAGCAAGCAATTTTTAATGATGAAGTATAAACTCATGGTAGAAAAAGCAAATGTTTGTATGCTTATATTGTCCATCATAATCAAAAGCAATTTGAACACAAAATATTATATAACATAGACATTTAATAACTATAAGGACAGGAACACTGTTCATAGCTAATTATAGAAAAATACGCATCGTGATATAAATTGTTTTTTCATAAAATAATTTGCAACTTTATTCAGAAGGAGATACCAATAATACTAAAGTGCTATTCTTAAATGCACCATGATGCAATAGCAAATATGCAACCACTAATCTAGGCTGGCTTTCTAATGGAAAACACAGATTCAAAGAGTCAAAATTTAATTAAAGGTTCAGGAAGGACAAAATGTATAGATTAACGTAATGAAAAAAGTTAGAGGTCATAGTTCAGTGTTACTAATGGGAACCCTAAAATTCCTGGCAACTATTCATCTGAGATACAGTACATTGTGTCTCCTGAATGTGAATAAATTTCTACTTTCCTGTATGTGGATCACGTAGAGATAAAAATTAAAGTGTGTCTATTCTCTCTTTATCTTTCAAAATTGCAATTTTGCTGAGAAACATTTTAGTGGATAAAAATTTCAAGATTGTAACAAAATAAGAAGCCACAGGCTATAAATCAGTGTTATAGGAAAAGGAGCCTCATCACCTGTAAAGTTACCTCAATGATTTCTTATTCTTTTAAACTATAGTCTTTCCAAGAAGGATATCTGGTGATTTTCTGCTTAAATACTTCAGTGTCTGCTTAGACTGTTGTGGTATTTCCTCTCCTTCCCAGTTTCTGTTTCTCTCTCGTCTCTTCTCTCCATTTCTACCCCTTTTATTTTTTGAGTAACACATCAAATGGTTATGTGTCTTGCAAGCCTCAAACATGTTGATATTTTCTGTAACACAAAAATAGCCCCTTGAACAACCCCATATTTCACTAGTTAATTGTCAAGACAGAGATGGAAGGAAATTAAATGTATCATCCTATAAAAACCATTACATACATACTTATTAAGATTTGCTAACATTTAAGAATGCTGATATTTTCTTACGTTCTCAGTTTTTTTGTTTGTTTGTTTTTGTTTTTTCAAGACAGGGATTCTCTGTAGCTTTGGGGCCTGTCCTGGAACTAGCTCTTGTAGACCAGGCTGGCCTCGAACTCACAAAGATCTGCCTGTCTCTGTCTCTGCCTTCTGAGTGCTGGGATTAAATGCATGTGCCAGTACCACCTGGCACATTCCCAGTTTTAAAATCTGAAAGAAAATGCATTGTAGGAAATAAAGGCTCATGTGTTGTCTTAGTGTGGTAAAATGTTTACAGCAATGTAGAATATGATTTCAGAATATATATAGTAGTGTAGACTCTATATAATGAAAAATTCTTTATCACAGTCCTGGAGCCTGGAAAATGGAAGATTTAAGCAGAGGAGACATGCTGTCTGATGAGGTCCCATTTCTGGTCCACAGCTTGCTCTTTCTCATATGGTTTTCTCAGAGCAATGTGCAAGCATACTCCCTTACATTTGTTGTCTATGGACATTACCTCTTCCTGATCTAGTTACCCTACTCTGAGGGTCAACCTTCTAATATAATGTTGAGGCTTATGAAGCATATGATGTTTGGGAAACATAGATATTCAAAATATCACATGCACTTCTAAAATTATCAAACACTAAATGAAATACAGATAGGAAATAATTAAAAAATATTTTCCTCAAAATATTCATCATCAGATTGGCCCACTGAGGACTAATGGAATTCTTCATCATATACCCGTGGTAAATGGCACCTGCATGGGTCTGTCCTCTTTGTTTTATAGATAGAAACATGCAAGGCAGTTACAGTACTAAAAATATTAGAGAAAACAGTCATTTCATATATTGTGACTATAAGATATATTTTGGGGAGAAAAACATCTCTAATAAATAAATTATGATTCAGAAGATGATATTTATTGTGGTAAAGACTGACATATTTATAAGAGTTCATTTATTTTGTAATGGCAAATAAATAAATCTTAATCTCACTGACTTTTTATATAAAATAATTATTATTTTATTTAATAATTAAATACAACAAATGGTTCCCCAATGGTTATAAAGTGCTCTGAAGTGAAAGTAAAAAGAGCAAGCAAGCAAACAAACAAAAAACCCACAACATACTACAAAGAAAATAGATAATAAAGATGGTCTCATAAAATTAAGTTCAGCTTAATTTTTAGAAATTTCATTTGCATATAGCTGGCAGCCTCAGCTATGTTGGCAAAGCTGCCTTAGAAGGTTGAGAGGCCTGGTGGCAGAGCATTGTTATTTGATGAGTCTGCAAGCATTGTTGGATGATTATATTTAATTCCTGGTTCGTGAAGTATTCTCAGGAGCTTTTCTGTCAGCATTTGCTGCATCTAAATTCATTTACTGCAAACGTATTACCATATGTTTTATATTGAACAAGATGATTAAATTCACAAATGGATCATCCTCACTTTCTTGGGGAACTGTATCTAGCAGTCAACAGCACAATGGGAAAGAGCACCATAATCTGGAGTAAACATGTAATTATCAGCAGAGTCTTAATAACCGCTTTTTATATAATATGAACTAATTTCACCCTGTTAATAATGCTTTCCATGGGAATATCTATGCTAGACATATTTCTTTGAGTAACTAAACAGTAAATAGTCACTATAAATAAATAAATAATTAAAAGTGAGTTGAAGGTTTTGTTGCTGACTTTTTGCTTTTTCCAAGAAGTTTACAAGATATCAATGTTCTGCCTTCATCATTATTTTATAATTCAGTCCCTCACAATATCATAGTTTTCTCACACTTGTTATATTCTGAGTCTTCTGCTAGGATACAGATCACATTGAAGGGGAAGCATGCATGGGAATTTTTGGGGGAAGCATACTTTGAGACCTGACCCAGACTTACTGAGTTTAAATGTGCTTTAACAAGATCTACTGGGAATTTTAGACAGCTAAAGTTTGGTATACAGTATTCTAAACTTCTGAGACAAGATCACTAAATTTTTAAGGACACTCTATGTAAGACTAATTACTCCAAGTCATTATTTGAATGAATTTCTTTCCTCACAAACTGCTGACAAATGGAAAAACACTCGTACCCATGATGCAGATAGCTAATCCTAAAGCAGTACTGTAGGATAATGGAAGATTTATGTATAAAACTGTATACATATTTATTTACTGTATAGATAACTGAACTTTTATTTTATGGTTGGCTGTGTGTTTGAAACATTTATCTACAATTTATTTAACACAATGTAATTTATCACGATGTAAAAATAGAAAATTGCCTATCTGAGAAATAAATATTTTTAAACTTTTGTAATTAAATTATTTCATGAGTTTTATGTACTTTATTAGAGGCTTTGAACTATGGAAAACAAATAGTTGATGTGTTTACTGTGACTGTCTTTATTTTTAGCATAAAATGTTAATGAATATAATAATTAATCACTATTTCTTCATTTATACCATGGTAACTAAATGATCAAATCCTGTCTGACATAATCAGCTAAAATTTGCAATCAAAGACATGACATATTTCAGTCTGTATGTATTCTTCAATTATTTTTCAAACTGAAATAATAGGCCTATTTAATGTAGGTCTCAGTTTTTAGTACCATATGTCAAGTAAAAGACCATGATAAGGAGGAAATGAAAAGGATGAGGTTACATTAGGTAGATTGTGGCTCTGCTTGGCAATCTAGGAAAGAACTGACGTGCTGATTCAAAGCTTCTCGGAATGTAGCCGGGTCATGGAAATGACAGTGCATTTAACAGTTGTTGAAAGTGAACGATGGTGATGTAAAAGAGCAGGTGTGAAGATGTATTCCGGAACAGAGCGGAGGACAGTGATGTACTGCTGAAGGGGCCCCAGAAACTAGAGAAGGTAGCTTTATGTAGAAAAAGGCTATGCAGAAAGTATGACTTTAAGTATTTGGATCAATGAAAACAGAGCCCACATACGTTCTCTCCATTTCACCTGTTTATAACCACATGCGTGTGAAGGCAACCAGTTACAGGTACATGGCATGGCATTAATTACAAGATAAAATCTTTACAATATATGCAGGAGCTGAAATAAAGAGTACATTGGACATGAAGGTAGAGATGGTGACCAGTGATGACTAAGCCCAGCAGCAGATACCATTATATTATTTAATAATTATATTGTGTAAAGATTTAAAAATACCTAAAAAAATCACTGGTTGCAACAACCCCTAGCAACAGAGTTTGCTGTATAATTTAATTAATACAAAGTACGTCTAAGACATAGTAAGAAAGAGTTAGTCATATCTCTAAATGGATAAGTCAAGAGCAGAAATCAGCAGATTTATATTTTCATGAATTAATAGCATGAATCCAAGAATATTTGGTGGTGACAGTAATGCATTCAAACAATGGCAATCTACAATTTATTCATTTGGAATTAGAAGGACAATTGTATGCTGAATTAAATGAGTCATAACATTAACAAAACTCGTGAGTAGTTTACAGACTCAATCATAATGTTTCTAAATCTTGAACCAAGAGTTCCCATGGCTCATTTGTTCAAGAGTAGTTTTGGATTGGCAAAATATTTTCTTACTAAATATAATCTGTTCATTTTAGTTATCATTAAATTCTTAGCTTCTGTTAATTTCTTAATTTAATTCCTTGGTCATAGTCTGAAATTTTCTGAGTAATATAATTTGTCAAAATTTTTATTGTCCTGAGGACAGATAGAACCAAAAGACATAATGGACTTGTAAAATTTGACAGTTCAAAAGTTTATAGTTTCTTGCCAAAATAAATCAAGAAATATTACATTAGCAAATAAGAAATTATACTTAAAAACAACTAGTTGAAATATATGTTTTAAGAAATATCCAGAATTGTTTTAATAGTGACATTGATAAAACTAATAACATCCCAAACAATATAAATTGTCAGCTTGATCTATGCACTTATGTATTAAGATTTTTTTAAAAAGGGTAGATTATAATTTTTGAAGTCAATTCATTATAATTTAGAGTTGAAATTATGCATTTATTTAATGGTATGCTCATAATGTAGAAACAATTCACACATATAGACAAATTTATGGTTTTATAACTCATAAAGATCAAAGTTTGACTTTCAGTCAGTAGATGGATGAACTGACCATCTAGTATATTCACAGTGCTATTAAAGTCTCTTCCTCACTTATAAAAGCACAGAGAACAAATGCTGCTGATTCAGGCGTTTGAGGACAGTTTTCATGGTTGTTTTCTGACTGGTCTGCAAAATCATCTCTTTTGGTTATTGTTTCTCATCACCCTAGGGATCATCATGGCTTCCTACAGACCCACCCAGTACAATCTGTGGACTTGGTTGACAGGCATATATTGTGCTTTACAATCTGTTTTCAAAACAAGCTGGAGATGTTCATCTCTCCATAAATTATTGCTCAAAGTTTATACAGCCCATCTTTTTGGGAAACATAAAGTGTTTATGACTAACAGCAGCAAATGATGGAAGTGGCATCTCACAGAGAGGGATGAAAACACAGTTTCCTGTAGTCTAAACCGGCCTTCTGAAAAATAGTGATACACATTATGCACTTTACACAACCTTTCGGAATTTATGTACCCCGACACCCACCAGGGATGAGCTCATAAATAAAAACGTCAATTGAATAAATTACCATGAATAAGTTCTGCAATCAAACTCATGTTTGTGTTTTCAGTACAATGGTATTCTTAATCTGAAATGTACTAAAAATTTTGCATAACTGCATGTTATTCCTCTCTGAAGGTCTTATAATTGTAAGTATGTTTATGATTAGAAACCCAAATCTGTATAATGAAGCAAATATATTAAGACAGTAGAAAAGTAACTAAGATTTATATTCCAAAATGTAGGAAGTTAAGGCCTACTAGTCCAAAAGGTGCCAACCTGGAGTTTGCCTAGTACAGTCAGAGGTCCTGACCATGCCTAGCCAATAAGAAGTGAGCAAGCTATGTTTCCAGAGTATCTAGCAACAAGTACTTTCAGAAGTCCTGATCATTCCTAGTCAATCAAGGACAAGCATGACATGTCAACTGTCAATGGATCAGAATGCCTGGGTGATGGAATGGTATATAAGTTTTTCCCCACTAAATAAATGAGCCTGCTCTAAGCTCCTACCACACTCCTAGTATCTGTGTTTGTCATGCTTTTCATCCGAGGAAGGTGTTAGGGCTCAGCAACATCAAACCTAACTGTTCAAAGAAATATTTAGGGGAAAGAAAATAGTAAGATAATGACAGAAAAGTAAAACTATATAATATAACTAATAAAATACATATTGTATGTAATAGGTAAGAATATGAAAATACATGTTCCATACTATAGATGTTGAATTAGTTATTACACATAATTTAGTTTTAACAGTGTGTTTTAAAAGGCTCATTCCATAATATATATGTTTAAATTAGTTTAATTTATATATGTTAACAAAATACCTTACAAGAAAATTGAAATTACTTGATGAGAATGAGCTATAGTTAATATGTGAGTTTTGTTTTGTTTTGTGTTTGTATTTTTTTTTTTGGAGACAGGGTTTCTCTGTAGCTTTGGAGCCTGTCCTAGAACT
>LOEQ01001827.1:63924-97490 GCA_001685075.1 Bramus lutescens
TGGGAGGAATGGGCTTCCTCCTTTCCAGCATTCTCCTGTTCTCATTGCATCACCTCTACTTCCTGTCTGGTTAACCCTCTATACTTCCTGCCTAGCCAATCAGCGTTTTATTAAAATACATGATTGACAGAATACGGACAATTCTCCCGCAACAACAATGGGTTCCAAATATTAAAAGAAAAATAACCTTGCTTTATACTTTGACATATGTTCAGTTTATTTAAATATGTATTAAATGATTGAAATAATCAGTTTGATTTAAATTTAAAATGATAAATCTAAATTATTTGGATTTTGATATAGTGCCATCTGATTGAGAGGTGTGCTCCCTGACTGAAGGTAGATCACATTGCGTTGCTTCTGTTGCCTTAATATTTCGCTTGCTTTTCTCAAAAGGTTGAGGGATTCCTGAAAGAAACAAGTAGTATAGAATTTACTTCAGTTTCTTAGCAACTACTAAAGTTCTGACTGCACATTGTTTGAAAAATCCAAGAAAGAGGATCAGGTTTTGCTGAGAACTAAGCCCTGTCTGTTCAGATCCTCAGACACACTGTTCTCTTCTTGCTGTTATTCTACCCAGACTATGTCTTGGCCTCAAGGCCTCCTTGCTGAGCTTTGTGGACTGTTTTTCTTCGGTTCCCTAAAGCTAACGTAATTTACATAAGGGGCAAAGATTAATCACTTTACACTTGTGAGTAGGTTTGTAATAAATGGTACCTAACTGATACAGAAACCAGAGGCCTTTGCTGTGCATTTGTCCTTTCAGAACTTCAAAAGGACGCGCTCAGATTCCTTTCATAGTTTTGATAAGGGAAGATAACTCCTGCCACAGCACACTGCTATCCCTTTCTTCATTATGGTTTTAATGTCAGTGGTGCATGACAGACAGCAAACCAACTCCATATCTTGCCAGATAAACTAAAGTCATTTTGTAATTTCTCCTTCTAAAGTCATATTTCTTGATTTAATTTTCTGTTCTTATCAATTAAATATTCAACCTACTGAATGGATACAAAATTTGAGAGCAAGTTTTTTTGGGAAAAAATCAAAGATTTTGTGGGTGGAACACAACAGGGGAGAGTGTATAGTTTTGATAAGTTTTCCTGGACTTGATTCCTCTGCATGCTCTGGTTAATTGTCAGGTTTTGACAAAATATTTTTTATCTTGTCAAAATAGGTTCAATATTCTCACCTGAAAATGGAAAAATAAAATTACAAGAAAAAACATAGCTGATATCTATAAAGACATTAAAATAATTGATTTACAATAAATGCCATACAAGAATGCAAACTTGACATTTCATCATGAATTGCTGTACTGTGCTTTATAGATTTTGTTAATCAAATGAAGGTTTTTAGCAATGCTGTCAGTATGCTTTCTCCAACAACTCAGGAGATAGAGTTTTTAAGCAAAAATAGCTCATGTATTTTAGACATATACAGTTAGTAATTTCTCTACTGCATTAACATAATTTTTATAAGAACTATGTAACAAAAATGCATGTGCTTCACTATCTTAATGGCAGGCCTACTGTAATAGTTCAAACTGAGTCTGTGTTTTCTCTGAAGTGTATTCATATAAATGTACATTAAAGATAATATGAATGACTTTTGTAAAGTCTTGATTATTTTCTATGAGAATAATTTAATAAATTTTGAAGTTCATGGGTATTTTAGAAAATATAGTTCATATATTCCTAGATCACAGAATTTTATGAACTCATATGATCCAAAAGTTAAAACATGACTCCTTTTCCTGAACCAAAATTCCAAAGTTTAAATAATTTTAAACATGCAAATTATCAAGAATAATGAAATGTAACAAATTTATAAGATTGCACCTACTTTTATGACTTAAAAGTAGTTAATAATGTGTATAGATGATCCATGTAATTAAATAAAAAAGCGGTTGAGAAATATCAACATTTGTTCTGTGAACAAACAATATTCACAAATATGAAAAATTCAAGTAGATCAATAGATGAATAAAGTGTTATAACCTGTTTAAATCACCAAATCAAAACTATAACCTTAAAATCTGTGTTTTGGAAATATCTTTTGAAAAAAATACACAAAAATCTATTTAAAATAAAATATTGCATGTGATTCTCTGAAGATTGCAATTCTAAAAAAAAACAAAAACAAAAATAAAAAACGGCAAAAGAATGCCCTACAGTTTGAATCAGTGAAGAAGCGTATTATTAACTTTCCCAAGTGGCCTGGGAACTGTGACATGCCCTTAAGGAAGCTGGAGAATGTGATGCTACAGGTTGTAGAATTTTTACTTTATATGTTTTACAGGTTTTTTTTACAGAACAACTATGTCCTAGTATGGTGAAAAGTGGGTGTGTTTACATTAACTATATCTCAAGTGATTGACACAGTATGACAAGTGTGCACTGGCTTCTCTTATTTCCAGCTGTTCTAATGCCATATTATCTTTGATTCATTAGTCTTTTCTTTAAAATTTCAATAACTACAGTTAACATTCTAGACTTTAATATATGCCTGTCTGCTAAAGGTATTTACATTTGAGTTATGTGCATATATATATATAAAGCAATCAATGAATATAACTATGAAACATCATCTCTTTTAGAAGAGGAACATTCTAACATTCTAAGGTCTTTACATAAATAAGCTGTGAAAATAACAAACTCACTATGAATTTCAAAACATTCTGAACCCAAGATTCTATATGGTCTTGCTTCATTCTGGCCCTTCAGTCTTGCATTTTTCCTCCCCGCTTGCTTATAAGCACTGCCCTCATCTCACCCAAGTTTTTATATTCATAGAACACGCAAACCTCAAATTCATGAAACACAATTTAATTTCCAGTTCCTTTGGCCTTCTATAATCACCTATTAATTCAGAGTTGATGGTCTTGAATTTTAAAGTATTTTTCCATTTATATGAGATAATGTTCTTAAAAATGTATTATAGAAATACTATAGTTCTCAGGATTTCAATTTTTATTTAATGAGTGTGTATATCTGCGTGTGTGTATTTGCTTGAGTGAGTGTGTGGGTGCACAATGCCATGGAACCCACTCATAGAAGGAAGAGAACAAGTTGAAGGAGTTGTTTCCTTTCCTCTGCCATGTAGATCACAGGGATTGAACTCAAGTCTTTAGGCTTGGCAACAGGGACCTTTACCAGAGTTGCAATGTCACTGGTCATTTAAATTCTGAGAATGTAAATAACAATGTAAGTAAAATAAGAAGTAATTTGTAAAAGCTTTTTTTGCAACAAAGATTAGAGGTTGTGTGTAAAATTACATAGAGTAATTATGAAGAAGGAGAAAGTGCTTTCTTAACATCCTTCTTCCCTTTATATGGTTGTAGCACTCTCTCTCTCTCTCTCTCTCTCTCTCTCTCTCTCTCTGTGTGTGTGTGTGTGTGTGTGTTAAATTTCATTCTCTAACCTTTCATTAACACAATAAACATATGCCTTGCATTCTATGGATCCTCTCCTTTTGGTTCATTGGACTTTGTTACTCTAATTTCTTCCATAAGTACTGCCATTTTATAGGTCAGAGAAATTATCAGAAAACAAATTTCACACAATTTTAATGAGAATTGAGTGAAACAGAGACTAATATTAAATCTTAGGCACTTTGTGGGATTAAACTTATCGAAAGTGCTACTGATAATTTTAAATAAAATTTTGCCTGATTTTTCTTTGTGTAAAGTGTAATTCACATTTTGATTAAAATGACACATTATATTTTTTCTCTCAGAGCATCTTGAATTTGTGTAGCAAAAATAAAAAACAAAATTAAAGCAATCATGTCTTACATAAAGCGTAAGAAGTAATCATTCTTAATAAGAGTTGATAGTGAAATAATTGTACTCAAATAATTATATAAATATATATGCATACACATATATGCAGTTATTACTTTCCAATGGAATCAAATCGAGGACCCACATATCAAGCTACACACCTACAGACACCTGAATTTTGAGAAATATGCAAAATATATAAAATGGAAAAAAGTAAGCATATTCAACAAGTGATGCTCCTATAACTGAATATCAACATATAGAAGAATGCAAATAGATTCATACCTATCACCATACACAAAACGCAAGTCCAAATGAATCAAAGGCCTCAACATAAAATCAACCACACTGAACCTCATAGAAGAGAAAGTGGGAAGTACACTTGACCACACTGGCACAGGAGACCACTTCCTAAATACAACCCCAGTAGCATAGACACAGAGAACTATTTAATAAATAGGACCTCCTGAAACTGATAAGCTTCTGTAAAGCAAAGGACATGGTCAACAAGACAAAACAGCATCATATAGAATGGAAAAAGATCTTCAGCAACCCCATATCGGACCCAGGGCTGATCTCCAAAATATACAAAGAGCTCAAGAAACTGGTCATCAAAAGCACTAATAATTCAATAAAAAATGGGGTACAGACCTAAACAGAGAACTCTCAATGGATGAATCTGAAGAGTGTGAAAGACACTTAAGGACATGCTCAACATCCTTAGACATTAGAGAAATGCAAATCAAAACAACTCTGAGATTCCACCTTACACCTGTCAGAAGGGCCAAGACAAAAAACACTGATGTTTTCCTCCAGTTCATGCTGGAGAGGATGTAGGGTAAAGTGAACATTTCTCCATTGCTGGTGAGAATGCAAACTGCTACATCCTTTTAGGAAATCAATATGGTGATTTAGGAAATTTGAAAACAACATGCCTCAAGACATAGCAATACCTCTTTTGGGTATATACGCCAAGAACGCTTAATCATGCCACAAGGACATGTGCTAAAACACCATTATATGTAATAGCCAGATCTTGGAAAGAACCTAAATCCCTCTAGACTGAAGAATGGATAAAGAAAATGTGATACATTTATACAATGGAGTACTACACAGCAAACAAACAAACAAACAAACAAATAAATAAATAATGGCATCCTGAAATTTGCAGATAAATGGATGGGTCTAGAAAACACCATACTGAGTGAGGTAACACAGATCCCTAAAGACAAATATAATATAGACTCACTCACAACTAGCTTTCAGACATAAAGCAAAGCAAAACTAGCTTACAATTCACAACCCCAGAAAAGGTAGACAACAAAGAGGACCCTAAGAGAGATATACATGAATCTACTCTACTTGGAAAAAGAGAAAATGTTAATATCTCCTGAGTAAATTGGAAGCATGGGGATTATGGGAGAGGCCAGCCGGGGAGGAGAGAGAAAGGGAGGGGAGCAGAGAAAAATATTTCACACAATGAAAACAATTTTCCTGGTCTCTCAGAATACAAGCTCTCACATATAATATTCTAAGTGGATTCTATGAAGCCCGTTGCTACCATACTTACAGTAAAATGTCGTGTCTGTTGTCCATGGAACATGAGAATTTAGTAATCTGGGAAGAAAATGCGTAATAGGGCAAAGTAGGAACACAGTAAGCCTCCTTTCAAGGACAGATTTGTTATCTCTCATTGCCCTGGATTTCTGTACTGCATGCTATCAGCTCTCACTCTCTCTGCAGCTGTTGATTTTATGCCCAGTCTGTTGAGTAGTCGTGAACAGGCTGTTTTGAAAATTATTTACTCATTCTTGAATCATTTACCTAATACATTCATATATTTCTATATATAATTATACTCAAGTATTTCAAGTGGCCCTATTAATCTTCATTTATAAAAGAATATGTAATTTAAGCTCACTTATTTAAAATTTGCCAGGTATATCTATATAAATTCCAATGGTCTAATGCTGTGAATTTAGGGAATATAGATATTTTAATTTGCACTCTTTAGACAATTTTCATTTATTTATTAAATCAAATGCATATTAGTTTATTTATTGAAAATATAGGTCAGAGTATAAATTTTGCATCTGATGAGACAAATGCTCAAAACTGTTTAACTGCTGAAATTGACTTATACTTAAGAATAAAGGAAAATAAAAATGCAAAACATATTTCTTTCTTTTAGCATACATATTTGCTGTCATATAGCAATGACATATATTGACAGGATGCTGGGTAACATTTTGATATATAATCAACAAGTATTATATTAGATCTGAGTGATTTATAGGTCTCTCATCTAAAAAAATATATTGTTTTCTATGAGTTGGGAATACTTGAAACCCTCTCTATTAGCTATTTGGATCTATTTCCTTCATCCAGCCATGGTTATCTTACCACACTACTGCATGACAGGCATCTTCATTAACCTCCCGGTCACTATCCTTCTTCCCATTCCTTACAGACTAGCAATCACTATTCTCTTGAGATTAATTTTTTGTTTATCTTGCTTAAGTGTTTTTCTGTAATGTTGTTCAGTTCGATGTGTTAGACTGTAAATGACAGACTTTGACCTTTTTTTAGACTAAGTATTAAATTAACTTTAGTTTAGAAAACTTAAACTTGAATGACTAAAATGATTGTTTCAGCTTCTGAAATGTGTGTGTTCTCAGTGTGGGAGGGAAAACAGCCGGAATGTGGATGTGCTTGAGTGAATTACATCAAAGAATGGCGGCAAGAAGTAGGCTTATTGAAGGTGACTTTCAGTGTTGTAAACACAGTGTTTTCACATTTAAAATCATATTTATTTGTTAATTATATAGACCCTGAACCCAAGAATAAAATGATCAATTTAATGAGTAAATTTTACTCAATCATTAATCAAATTTATGTGTAGACTTAGTTTATCAACAAACCATTTACAATGATATTTTGGAATATAATCATTGCAAAATATAAACATTTTAATTGTCATATACTTGATGTTTTAGCTGTAGTTACAGTTATTGCCTCCTTACTCTTTTATGTGTTTTGTTAGTACATTTAGCCAAACTAAACTTCTAGGGTTCAAATCAAGTTTCAATTTACTAGGTGGTTCTTAAAAATTTCTGCTACCACAGCAGTTTCCTTTGCAATTTGTGTGTGCGTATACATTTGTACATACTGCATATCCTCTTATCTTTCTAAAGTCGCACAGAACTAATACCACAGATAGCTTATTTCAGATATTTAAGTTTGCTCCTAGAGAAGGTTGATTCTACTGAGAAAGTCAAAAGAGTAGGAGAGATATGACTAGAAATTAGGTGATCTAAATAGAGACCAAATTGTCTCAGCAATAAATTGCCTATTTAAGTAAGGCATTCAATTCATGCTCAAGGAAAGAAAAAATATGTTCATTCTTACTTTCATATATTTACCTATGTTAATCATAAATTAACACATTTTATTCATTAATAATATAATTTGATAACTTTTTTTTGCAACTGATGCTCATCCCCCACCTTTTCAGTAATGCGATGTTCAAGTTTTGCTATCCCTATCCAAAAAGAGATCAAAAGCATATGTATTTAAAAAAGAATAAGAGATTTATTTCATTAAATCATTTCTTAAAATAAATAAATTTTTTGGTCATCAGAGGCCATTTCATTGCTATTCCTTTATCAAATAACAGTTGTAGAATTTCTCCTAGAGGCAAGGACCTACCTGTTTAGTTCAGGGTTCATGGATGTTTTCTTGTAAATCATGGCTTCCATCTCATGGTGTGGACATTATAATAATATAATATAAAAAGCCATTGGTCATTATTATAACATCAGTGATATTATTGTACCAGTGTATCTTGCAGGCAGATCACTGTTGTAATTGGCAAGTTTTCTTGCTGGTTGACATTAGTGATCTCTTTTCTCTGTTGGTAGCATGTAAAGTAACTTATAGCACCAAGCCTATTATTCAGTAGGAATATGACTTCTATTCTGACAGCAGCTCATTTTGTCCATGTTTGATGACATGTGTATATTGCATCTTCACCAGTTACATTACAATCAGGTTGTATAGAGCAGTCAATAGCTTTGACGATAGCCTGTGATCCTTTTTGGGATCCATTGTGGTGACAATGGTCATGGGTTGGATTTGGAAAAAAAATAGAGGAAGGGGAAACATGATCAAAATATATTGTACAAAAATTTTTAAATATTTTAAATAACTACAAATGAAAGAAAAATGATATTACTATAATAGTATAGAGAGTGGAAGTCTTTAAATTAGGAAGGTATATTCGTTATGTTTGGAATCAGTCTGCTTGATCAAAGATTTTCATAAGCTGTTAATATATTTTTGTTTTGTGCTATTTTACTGTTACTCCACACAAATTATTTCATGAGTTTAGAAATTGTACTGCATGAAAAACAGACAGTGATGGTCACATATAGAAAATAAAGCCATGCGTATATAAATATTGGCTAACATTTGCATGATTCTTGGACTGATCTGTTGAAAGAATCAGTTGTTAAAGCAATAATACTCTAGTAGAAATGAGCTTATCTTGCAGCTTTTTCTATGGAGAAAGGGCTTACTATTGCAACAACACAATAAATACATGCACACAGGCATAATATGTACACACATATATATGAAAGAAATTGTAATATAAATTTATCCTATAGTGACCCATGCTATTGTAATTATGTGTTGTATGTGACTCATTGTTCAAGAGAAACTTCATATTTGCATACTCTATTAGAAAGGAATTACAGCTGTACAAATCTTATAGTAACAGAAGCCCACTAAATTGTTAAAAGATGCTGGTTGTTAATAGCTGTCAGCTTGCTGACCTCAATTAGTAGAAATGAGTTTTTTAATGATTTAATTTAAACATACAAGCAGATGTTTCCTGAGAGTCATGTTTTTGGGGATTTTGTTTCTTCCTGTCTGAAACATTCTTTTTGACCCCGGGAGATATGTGTCAAGAGGATTAATTCAATGTGACCGTCATTGTGCTGGACACAGATTTCAGAAATATTTATGTTACCTTCAATTATTTATTTACTTTAAGGAACATAAAACTTTTTAAGAAGGCTAATTGTGTGCAGAGTATGTAGTTTAAAGTTAAAACAAATACTTTTATGAAAAATTAGAAGATATCAGAATATTTAAGCTATTTGAGTTAATCTCTTAAAGCTTCCCAACATTCAGATTTTCTCTTCATAAAAACTTTCACTGTGATTCTACAGAGAATTATCAGATGATAAAACAGAACAGTCCACAGAATGCAGCTCATGAATAATCACACTAGCTAGCTTTTATTCTAGCCCTATTAAGGTTGCGAGTGATCTTATCCCAAGATGCAAACATGAGATATGAGTAGAAGTGCCCCTCTAGATGCTGTAATTGCCATATTTCTTTAATTCCTTGCTGGCATTAAAAAGATTCCAAGGCCCAGGAATGCTAAAGTAAGATAGAAAAAAGTAGGTATGCTACTTACTGTCTTGAGGATGATTGAGTAGGAAATCCTCTGTTGTACAATTACGTAAATGACAAATACACTTCATTGTGCTATTTCCTTCAAATATTGACATCATTTGTTTTTAAAGTACAGATTGCTTAACATTATTGAGACTCTGACTTACCATATTGAATGCAAATCTCCCATGTGAGTAAAATTTCTCAATGTAAGAGTAACAAAAATGCCTCTTGAGTTGAATTTTAACTTATATTTGAGTAACAAAATGGATTTTAATTAGGGGCAATGGAAATGGCTCATATGTGGAACCTAATATTCTCTTGTGCTTCTTGCACTTGTAGTCGGAGAAAGGAAGTGACATTTGGAAAAAGCTTAATTGCCGCCAGTCACTGTTTAGTGCGTATTTTAATATTGGTACCTTTCAGCCTCAGACTAACTGAGAATTCAGTGACAATGATTTGCTAAAATTTAATTCTTCAGTTATATTGAAAAACCACCAAGTCGTGCCTCAGGTCACACATTCATCTAGCACAGAGTTCGCAACATGCCGTGACTGCTTTGAGTCAAAATGTGATGGTCTGTTATGGTCAAACTGTTATGTTCACAGGTTTGAATCGAACTTAGTTTAACATAAAATAATATTTCATCAAGTCTAACATAGATGTTGATGTTTTTCTACAACCTTATTTTGCCAGTGTTTTCTACTTTATTATTTCTGTCTTGTATGTATGTATGTGTGTGTGTTAGTTCAAAGCACAACTTTCAGAAGTGTCTTCATTATTGTTTGCTGCACAGAGCACTCTTGCCTATCTAACTGAAAAGTTTCTGTATAATTCTCTTGTTTCCACATATATTCTTTCCTATAAGCTCTGGGATTAAAAATGTGAACATACATACTATCAAAACTGTGTCTTATATGAGTTCTGATCTCACGTCCTTGGGTTTGCTTGGATCATGCTTTCACACACTGAGTCATCTGTTTGACCCCCTTATGTTCTTTATTAAATAGGTAATCAAGACAATAAACCTTATTTGATTGGTCAATTCAGCTTACTTTTGTGATTATTGTCTTTGTCTTAATTGGCACTTATAAGAAGTAAAATAATGTTATCTCAGGAACCACTCAAGTTAATTTTTTTTTAAGGAGATAAATTCTAACTATTGTAACAGAGCCAGCCTGGAACTCACTATGTTGCTCAAGGAGGCATTAAACTCAGGATCTTTCTTCTTCAAATGACAATGCTGGGATTATAGTGGCAATGCCTGGTTTTAACTGTATTTTTCATTAACCAATTTTCTAAAATGTTATCAGAATTTTTCATTAAAAATGAAATTGAGTATGCCACAATCTTCTTTAAAATTGCTATCTGTACAATTACTAGCAATTGTGAATCTATTAATACAGAGTTAGAAAACTTTTGGTTTGATCTTTGAGTTTATTGAATGTTTTACTCGACTTCTCAGTAACTGCTTGTGTAGCCCTTATGTAGTTTTTACTTAATAAATATGTGCTTCTCTGTATGCATTAACTCTCAGTATATTCAGTGTTGGGTAGACAAGCCTGGTTTCTTCTTGGATAAGAGGAACTGTTCATTTGAAACAGTACTGAGCTGCTACCTTCCCCTTAAAGACAATTACATGCTGATGCCAACAGTAAGCAAATCAAGATGGAAGAAGTGTGATGTTTTTTATTTAACCGAGTTTACATTACACATAAAAAATATTTAGAGTGTGTCAGATTAGTTTCTTCTTCATTTTATTTTTCATGAGGTAGTAGAACACTTGACAGCAGATTCTATTTATGTCATATCCATTGCTCTAAATACATTCTGACTAAATTTGTAGAAAGGAGGAAGTTGGAGACATTGCTGATATCACAAAGTACTATTCAAATATGAAGCACAGAGTTCACATCCCCAACACTTACGTAAAAAAGTAACCAATGTGGTAGATATATGTAGGTCCACTGCTATACGAAAGGATAAAAACAGGTTCCTGAAGGATACTGAACAGCCTGTGGTGAACTCCTAATTTAGCCATAGTCCCTGCCTCAGATAATAAGGTGTGTAGTGACTTAAAAATGCATCCTCTTTCCAGGCTGCACATGTGTGCTCATATCTTCATGCACATATGTACAAATATAAAGAAGTGTATCCATGCACATAGCATACGATAACAAACACACACAGAGATAAATAAAATAATGTGCAATAAACAATCCATTTACCATACCAGAATAATAATATAATATCCAATGATAATAGAACAACTTAAAGTGTGTAACTGTTGTAGCTGTTTTTCACCAATTTACATAGACAGGGGTCCATGAAGCTTCCATTCACAAATCATTGACTCTTAACTCATTAAGTTACCTCAGCTACTAAGTTGGTAACATGCTTAAGGGGGAGAATCTAGAGCCAGGGCTGATTAATATATCTTGTGTGTAGCTATGCTAAACTAATAATCTAGTGGGCAGTCAAGTATTGCTGAATGTTTAAGAAGAAATATACATTAATGCTTTTCCTGCTATTTATTTGCTTAGTCCATTATTCATTGGAAAGTACATTTCTCAGTTCTGTTATGCATTTATAATTTTCAGCGAAGATAACATATAAGTTGTTTCTATCATAAATGTTCAGAAGTAGATAAGTTAAAACATCCCATAGGCAATACTGGCATAGTATTGCTTATACATAAATGTAATATGGTTGTAGTTATTATAGTGATAGATACTAAAAGATATTTTAAATTGATTAATCATAAAGAATATACATGAAGAATTACATGGCAACATCGTAAGTGACAGCTTTATCAAAGTAAGCTTCTCACTTACAATTTCAAGGAGAACCACACTGATCAGATGTGTGCTGTCCGGTTTTATGTCCACCTGACACAAGATAGAAGGAAACCTCAGTTGAAAAGATGCTCCCATAATATCAAGTTGTAGGCAAGCCTGTGGGATACTTTCTTTATTAGTGATTTATATGGAAGGGCCCAGGCTGGTGGTCCTGGGTTCTAAAGGAAAACATGCTGAGCAAGCTATGGGAAGCAACCCAGCAAGTATCAGCTCTCCATAGCGTCTGCATCAGTCCCTGCCGCCAATCACCTGCCCTGTTTGAGTTCCTGTCCTGACTTCCTTTGATAATGAAAAGTGATATGGAAATATCAAAAAAAGAAACCTTTTCCTCCCCAAGTTGCTTTTATGACATTGGTGTTTCACTGTAGCAATAGAGACCCTAACCAAGACAAGATGTTTGGCTTCTCGAAATGGTACTTTCATAAAAACACATACTAGTTATCTATAGTAAAAATGATGGCAAAGCTTTTAATTTTGAGTATAAAACAAGCCCATATAAAGAAATAGTGTACATATTGGCAATGGATATGGCAGAGCTGAAAACATTCATGCAAAAACAAGCATGCATGTTAATGGAACTCACACACAGATTTAAAATCTCTGGAATACAAATCTTAAAACCTACTGGAGAACATCAGAAATAGCCCAGACTGACAAATCTGATCTTTGACTTGGATTTCAATTATATGATTTTAGAATGCAAACAAAACTTCTTGATTTTGAGAATCAAAATGAATATATTCATAAAATGAAAACATATGGCAAGGATGTTGAGTCAAATATTCAAGAAATTTTCTCAGTGATATAAAGCTGTTGCATTCAAGGCAAAGAACAGCACTGGTTACTGCACAAACTGCCAGGAATAAAGCAAATCCTGGTTGCATCAAAATTTTCAAAGATAATGAAGAACTGTGTTTGTCTATAATTACATGGGCCAAACTAATCATCTATGAATTAGGATCAAAATAAAATATCTGTTCCAAGACTTTCTTATTTTCCCTTAAAATAAACATTTTGGCTTTCTTTTCCTACAAATCTCAGAACTAAATCAAATGTTCAATTAATACTCCTGAGAATACTTTATTATTTTATAATAAAATTGTCCCACAGTGCATGAACACTGGCACATTGATCAATAACTGTTGGTCATAGGTTAAATTATACTCATATTAATTAGTGGCACTTGATGCTGGTTTCCCATGTTTGGTCTGCATTAAATAATCATAAATCAACTTTCAAGGTACTTATGATCTATTCTTAGGAAAGAAATGGTTTATCTAATCTTCCAATTTAGGTCAAAATCCATAACTGAGGAAAGTTAGGGCAGGAACTGAAAACAAACATTGAAGTAGAGGCCATGGAGGAACATTTTTTACTGGTTTATTAATAATGACTTTCTTGGGATGCCATCTTGTATTACCCTGGACCATCTACTTGCCCAAGCGTGGTAACCCCTTCAATGAGCTGAACCTCCTCACATCATTCATAAGTCAAGAGAATGCACTACAGACAATTCATGGAGGTATTTCTTCAACTGATGTTCTTTCCAGATAAGTCTAATATGCATCAAGTCGATAAACAGGAGAATTCAGTAAACAATTGGTACCTCAAGGTAGATTATCTGATGAAAGCAGTATCAAGACCATGTACAACTTCTTGGGAATGTGACTCTGGACTGAGAGTGATGAGTCAATGAACATATCAAGAACATATGTAAATCATGCATGACAACGCAGACCTCACAAAGATAATAACAATGACTACAGATGCAGTGTTTCCACACTGTAAAAATTATTTTGGGTCAATTTGCCTTATATTGAACAAAATGATCAATTGCCTCTTAACATTGAAATTTAACAAAATAATCAGCTTCTCCTTAATATTGAAAAGGAAGCATGTTCCACATGTCTTTGAAAAAGTCAAAAACTATCCCTGTAATTTCTTATGGTTACCCTAGGAAAGGCAAGGTGAAAGCAGAGCCTAGGATTCTTTTAAACAAAAGGAATTGTAATTAATCCTCATGCTTCTGTCAGTGTAAGCCTCTGCTTCCCCTTACATTGGCTGACATCTTTACTGTTGAAGTTCTAAATTTTCACAAAAAAAAAATTAAAGAGTGATACTCAAGGAGGGTCAAAAGACAACTCAGTGATTAGCAGCACTTGTTGCTTTTATTGCTCAGATCTTAGCACTCAAATTAGATAGCTCAGAATTGCCTGTTAACTCAAGTTCCATGGGATCAAATGCTCTCACCCAATATTTGTGGGCAATTTCATGACCTTGGTGAAAAGTACAGAAAATCAGGCAAATACACATATATGAAAACAAAAACAAACAAAATTTAAACCTTATATCAGCAAGTTTTATAAAAATTATAACTTCCTTTGTAAAGAAGAGAGGATTTTAAAAATGTACATTTTTCTAAGTTAAATACAACATTATAGAATAAAATATATAATAATTTCCAAGATATGAACTTTAAATAAGCAATGTAGTTTCAGACACAGGTGGTAGAAGGTAGAGAGTATAAAAATTCTTAAATACAGTGGTGGGGTATCCATTCTACTAAATTTATGTTAATATGCAAAGTAAATCTCTAAAAACTTGAATGTATTTAAGAGTTTTATAAATTGTATGATCTTTTTCATTTAGGAATGAATGACCTATGTTAGCTAATTAAACATACATTTCATTTTCAATTACTCTTATACAGTGATTTTGTATTAACAATACTACATGATTAAGTTTAGTCTGCAATCTACCCATTTCTAAGAAACATATTGCATAATTAACATTTTTGTTACCACTTCATATACTGAAACATTACATTGTTATTTTCATGAATTAACTGTTGAAATATTGTCCTTTCAATTACTTTTAATAATATTAAAACTTCACAGGGTGAAGAAATGTTTTCAAACAGAAATCAATGTTCCATGGGACTTATCTCTTTGCTTAATTCATTCCTATACAGTTAACAATTAAAATAATTTTTATCTATCAATTTTATAAGTGAAAATATTTGGAAAATCATAAGTGTAAAACTATCTTACTTAAGATAATCTAGAAAACTGAAATTGATTTTTGGTCTAGATTCTGTACTAAAAACACAATACTGACTTAATGAAGAATAAAAGATTCCCCTGATTCATATGCTGTGATTAAAATGTTACAGCAATATCTGGAAGTGTGCCTTCTTAATTGTTCTCTTACAATTTGTGATGCTGGTTGTTTTCACTGTTTAAAATATATGACTATTCTCATTATATATTAAATTCAACAAGCATTATGCTTTCTAAACTGGTACATTGCAATTTATTAGCAGTCATTTACATTTATAATTTCTTCTGCGTTCTCACTATTGTTTCTTTATACAAACTATATGAAATATATATTACATCATAGGAGTCTGTTCTTTAATTTCAAATACAAATTAAGCATCTGTTAATCTGAACAATATTATAATGTTCATCTTCCAGTTCACTAATTCTCCATTCTTGTGGCACAACGCTTGTGGAAGTAACCAACCAATACTGATTTGACTGAGGTCCACCCCACAGGATAGAACCTATAAACAACAATATTTAGGTGACCAAGAACATGAGACTAGATTGCTTAGGGATCTACAGTAAAACAAGTATGACTTTTGTAAAGAACAAATAAACAAAACAAAACAAACAAAAAGACCCACAGTGATAACAGGATTCCTAATAATACCCTGCTGTACTCAAGGATCAGTGCCTTGATCAACCATCATCAGATAAGCTTTCTCCTCCAACAGATAGGAACAAATAAAGAGTCCCATAGCCAGAAGCCAGAAATCATTCAAAGTGAAAGACCTTGGAAAAAATGAGGCCTAAATGGGTTGTTGCCATCAAATCCCTTCCTTCAGGGCTCAGGGGACTCTGCAGGAGAGCAGGTAGAAAGACTGTGAGAGCCCCAGGGAGTAATGCCAGGGGAACAAGGCCCTCTAAATCAAAAGGCCCATGTGAACTCATATAGCCTGCAGCACCATGTCGAGGGTCTGCATGAGTCTGTATCAGGTCCTTTGTGCATAGAGTATGTCTCCCTGTTTGGTGTTTTTATGGAATATCTGAGTGCGTAAATAAATGGGTTTGATTCTAGTCCTTTCTCTTGGGCTGTTTCCTTCTGTTCGATTGTCTTGTCCAACTTCCATGGGTTAGTTTGTGTGTTGTTTTGTTTTATTATTATCCCTAATAAACTTGTTTGAGTTTTAAGGTCAGTCAGAAAGAGAAGGCATCCATATGGGACAGGAGGCAGAAAGGAGCTAAGAAGAGAAAATAAGGAAGGAAAACGATAATCAAGATATACTATATGAGAAAAAACTCTGTTTTCAGTAAAATAAAAAAAAGAGAAAATACAATGTCAACATCCCCAAAAGGTCACCATTTTCTAACCACAGGCTTTAATTTGTATTAACATTATTTTTCATCACCAGGCTACTCTCCTATTGGCTTAAGATTTCCAATTCTACATCTCATATTTTCTATAATCTGTTTCATTTACATTCCTTCACTAATGGTAAATACTTCTCTAAGGTGGTATGTTTCAATCGCAGCAGCTAGTAGTTTACGGCTTTCTTAATGAACCATATGCCATTTCTAAGACCACCATGAGCAAGCAAACGGCTCTGTCCTGTGTGTCTTAGTCCTAAAACCTCAGTGAGGTATATAGAATTAAGAAATGACAGATGCTACAAAAACTACATATGTTGTGGTGTGAAAGAAACAGCCCTCCAAAGGGAGTGGCACTAATGGGCATTATGACCTTGTTGGGATAGGTGTGGATTTGTTGGAGGAAGTGTGTCACTGGGGAGGCAGGCCTAGAGATCTCATCCATGCTCAAGCAATGCCCAGTGAGACAGTCTACTTCCTGTTTCCTGCCATCGAGATGTAGGACACACAGCTACTTCTCCAGCACCTGTCTACCTGTAGACCACCGTGTCATACCATGATGATAATGGACTAAACCTCTGAAAAGGTAACTATCCCAATTAAATGTTTTTCCTTTATAAGAGTTGCTATGGCCATGGTGTTTCTTCACAGCAATAAAAATGACAACTAAACATAGAAACATAAAAACATTCTGAACTGGGATCAGTAAACTGTATTAAGCCTGTGGAGTGGAGGTTACTATGTAAAAACCTGGCATCGCAGCTTTTTTACTGCCATTAGCAGAGTGGGTGGGGTTGGTTAATATTGGCAGGAGGTCTTTGTTGGAGTGCAGTTTCTGGTTACAGTCATCTGGGAAGGCTTAGCCAGTTCCAATGAATATGAGGAAGGCACTTGGATCTTTGATATGTCTGCGTGTATGTCAACAACATACATATATCTACTCAGGACTTCATTTGCTTGCCACATTAAAAACCCCTTTTGCAGAAATCTGTCTCCGTATGCTTGAGTTCTTCTGAGCGTCATGATAACATTCTCAACCAACCATCTACATCTTTCAGATCCCAGTTTCAGAATCATGGGATCCTCTTGGGGAGTACTCAGTGTTCTCATTCAAACCACTGCTTGTCCTTCAACTACAGCTAGCTATAGCAGCTGCTTCCTGCTCTCCCTACTTCCTTCCATATTATCTTAGTTGTCTTATTCTTTCAATTCTTCCATCCCTACACCATTAATATTTTCAGAACTTTATTTCTGTTTTAGAATATCAGATTTCTGCCTCTAGTTTTCTCCTCAGTTGCCATAATCACAAAGAAGAATCACTAAACTTTGGGTAATATTTAGATCATATGCTTGATAAAGCACAATTCTTGTGGTCTATTCCAGTCTTGCTGAGAATATCTCTACAGGAAATTCTCATTCACACTAAAGTTAAGAATTACTTCTTGTAAGGGGAGTTTGTCAAAGCAAAACCTGTCTGTTTATTTTCTAAGAATTGATTATTGGAACTCAGTAATGTTTTTCCATTCATTTACTTATGATTGCTTTGTTACAATTACTAAGTTGATTTGTACATAATAGAGATTTTATGGTCTGAAAAGTCTCAAATGTTGACTGACTCCTGCCAGCTACAGTTTGCTGACCCTTGCCCAGAGTATTGCGTAGTCTAAAATTGATTGTTAAATGATACTGTGAATATTTTCAGGCAGTTATAACAACTGACCATGAAAATAGGAATAAAACATCCAATATGTTAGCTAGACTACTTCTTTCCAAATATGTCCTTCTCTCCTGTGTTTCTGAATGCATTATAGCATATTGCATGAAAACCCATCAGAATTGAGAATTGGAAAGAGGTAACAACCAAATAATGAGTCCATTTAGCTTTCTAAAATGTGTTAAAATAAAATAGCATTTCTGTTACTCCAAATAGTGCACAGAAATAAACCTGAAATGTGATGTTGAAATGAAATAAGCTTTTATAGATTTAAACTGATATGAGCCACGAATGAACAATAAAAATGACCCAACACATTATTTTAGCCCTTATATGAATATACTGCAAATTACATTTTCTGAATCATTATCAGCAATACAATAGCTTAATATCTGAAATCAATACTCACACCCTGCTTACATAACCTATCCTGTGCTTTTCTAATAGATTTCTTATTAAGGCCATGCACCCAGTCTGGAAATAACTGTATTATGATAGGAGATTTGATTGGATGATTACAAAAAAAGAGTTTTATCTATGTATCTAATATGCAAAGGAAATTGCTATTCAAGTACGTCTAAAAGCAGAGAATGATGCTGGAAACATTGTGTATTTCTCATCTAAGAAGTTTGAAAATGAGTATCACCGTTATTAGGGATTTATAACACTCCTCTTTTTTTTTTGAAAAAATATGTGCTTAGCTGCAGCTTTCGTTTTTCCTTGTGTTTTTATGTGCCAGAGCACAAATGTTGTTGCCATAGATAGATGCTTTACCACTAAGCTACATCCCTAGCACCAGATTAAAATTAAAATATTTCTTTTTGGGATTTCCTGTAAGAATGAAAGACTTCAGGTTTACAAATAGCATCAAACCTTATTTTCATTTTATCCAAGCTGTTATGTCAATGTATCATATCAGGAGGACTGATTCATACAGTCTTTTTCAAAAGTTTTGATTATGAAGCAGGGCGTTGGTGGCTCACACCTTTAATACCAGCACTCGGGAGACAGAACTAGGTGGATCTCTGTGAGTTTGAGGCCAGCCAGGTTTAGAAGAGCTAGCTCCGGGAAAGATAAGTCTGTTACTCAGAGAAACCCTGTCTTGAAAAAAAATAATAAAAATGTATTAATTATCAAAAATGTTAAGTAAAAATAAAACATGGTAGAAAAGTACAGCCTAACTTGAACCTCAACATTATTTATCATGAACCATCTTATTACTAGTGCTGTTATAAAGTCTAGTTAATTTCTTTTCTATTATGTAAACTATCACTGGAATGCACAAAATTTAGATGTACAATTCTGATACTATTTATAGTGAGGTATCTCTCAACCGTATTATGGCATAAAGGAGAGTTTCTTATGACAAGAATGAAATTTTGCTTTTCAGAGAATGTTTTACTGTTTCTCTCATTCTTCTGATCCCATTCCTACTACAAGGTTTGCATTCAACTCAGGTCCTTCTATGTGCAAGGAAAACAGACTCCCCCAGAACTAGTCATTGCTTTTAAAGTTTTGATTTCATTTAAAAAATAAATAATCTAATTTTTCTTTCTGGTGGGAACACAGACTAAAAAAATGTGTCTCATGTGAGATTTCTGAGTGTTTATGAGAGTGCTCCAAGAAAACTAGACAAGAGTCGGGTGACCTCAGGTTCTTGGGTTATGCTTTGGAGCCCCTCGGGTGCAGTGAATAAGAGGGAGTTTACTTTAGATAACTAGTTTACAACTGGCTATGGTTATTTGTTTAGATGCCTTTATAGAAAACATATTTTCCCACATGAGGCTGGTCTTACCATCTGCGGCTTGCCCTTGCAATCATACACTTTACTCACGTGACTTCTCAACCCTAAGAGCATAAATTGCCTGATGCTCTGAATAGAGGGGGCAATTGCAGGAGACTTTAGGATGCTTCATTTATCGGTTCAGTTCTCCCAGATTCCACCACCTCTAGAGCGGTGACACTTTTTGCCTTCTTTGCACACATACATATGTTTATAGAAAGGTGTGGCATGAATTTATATGTAGATCAAGAGACAGATAGTGGTAACTGGTTCTTTGCTTCTTTCATGGTTTCAAACTAGTTCCATCAGCTATGATGTCAGGCAACTGTATCTGGCCAGTCACTTCCTTAATTTTTATTTTTAACACAAAATATGATTTTTCGAGGGTGAAAATAGACTCTATGTGTAGCTCAGGCAGACCTTAAGCTTGTGATACTCTTATCCAAATTCCAGACAGCTGTCATGACAGGGACATACTGTAATACCCAGCTCTGATATACATGATGTTACTCTTAGTCTTCTTCACTAATAATTTACATAATTTTATTGCTCAGTGCTATTATAATGTGGGATTATCTCATAATTTGTTTCCATTTTCCTGTTAATAGATATTTTAATTATTGCAAACTATAATTTGGAGAGCAAATAATAATGTTGATTCTAGGAATACTCTGCATATTTTACAAAATAAGTGAAAATGGTGAACTATATTAATGACATTTGAATCATCATATAGCATAAAATAACTGAAATGTTCTGAAGCTCCCTATAGTCTATTGCCCTATTAAGGCCTCGAACATCTACTTTTTTGTTTGTGATATTAATAATAGAAAAAGTATAATTTGGAGATAGAGACAGAGACCCACATTGGATCACTGGACTGAGCTCCCAAGGTCCAGTTGAAGAGCAGAAGGAGGGAGAAGATGAGCAAGGAAGTCAGGACCAGGAGGGGTTGGTCCACCCACTGAGAGGGTACCTGATCTAATGCGAGCTCACCAAAGCCAGCTGGACTGGGACTGAATGAGCATGGGATCAAACTGGGCCCTCTGAAAGTGGCTGACAATTGGGGCAGACTGAGAAGCCAATTATAATGGCACTGGATTTGTCTCTACTGCATGTACTGGCTTTGTGGGATCCTAGACTATTTGGATGCTCACCTTCCTAAGCCTGGATGTAGGGGGGAGGGCCTTGTACTTTCCACAGGGCAGGGTTCCCTGCCCTCTCTTAAGACTGGAGGGGGCAGGCAGAGAGTGAGTGGCGGAGCTGAAGGGAAGTGGGAGGAGGGAAGGAAGTGGAAATTTTGTTCGGTATTATTTATAAAGTAATAATAATAATGAAACTATATTAAAATTCTATAGAGAGATTTAGTTGTTATAAAATAGATCATAACCTTGTAGAATAATACTGATAATTTAAATTTATAAATAGTGTTTGATCAGAAAGAAAATCATGCCTGAAAAATAGGGTTGCTGCTGAGATATATGTGTGTATCTGGGGTGTAAATTTAAGCAAAGGTTAAAATTAAAATGCTGCAATACTGTAATATTTTATTGTATAAATTTTTATTTTAGTCTCTTAAGTTTTATTTTAGAGTTAGAGGTTAACTCTTGAATTTTAATTAGTTTATATAAACTATGACTTGGTGGCAGCACACTAATAAAATATTGGTTTACTAATAAATAAATGATACAAGTCATTTACACATATACATGTATAGTACCTAATACACTAATATAAAGAAAATAGTTTCCAGGAAAAAATAATCATCTCAACTAAAATTAAATAATTTAATGTTAACTTGGTGCTGTAAATCCTGCCAATATACCATTTTAAAATGCTGCATATATTTTCCTTTTAAAATCATTTTTGCAAAACTAAAATTTACAAAAAGCCAGTGTTTGTTTCATTAGTTAAAAATGTAGATCAGATTGGGAAAATAATATTAAATTTTTTAAATGATAGTTACACTTTTGAAATTTTTAGCATTCTGATTTTAGTTTTCTTTGTAGTTAAAATGACATTTTCTCAAAATACCATTGTAACTGGAAAATGATTTTCAAATAAAATTGCGTATCAATATTAGAGCCTTTCATTTTACTTACTTCCATTCCCATCCATATAGAGCATATACTCTTTGGGTAACCATGTGAGTATTATCTGTGTATTTATGTTCTCTTTTAACACTCCAATCAGTAATATTTAAGAAGCAGTGGAATTAAATTTCAGGAAACAATGAGTTAAAGGCATGACCAGTGATATCCAAACTCTCAGACGTCCATGAAAAATTTCCTGAGGCACAGATAAGATGGATCTCCTTCTAGCAGAAACCCGTGGACATGGACATTCACAAGCAGATGGCAGCCTTTCAACTGTGTATTTTGGGAATAGCCAAGAAGTCACAGGTTTCTTTCTTAGGCAGTGTGGGTCACTTTAATGACCATCAGATCATTCCAAAATCCATTTTGCAAGCCCACTTAATACCTGTGCATATACCAAGATAAGGAAAGCATTGTGGCCCACATTTGCTTCATTGTATACTCTCCCACAATCTCACGATTTACATTCAGCATCGACATTAATGGTATTGAATTAAATTCCACTGAAGTTTCATTAACTTCCAATATGGGGCAAGTGGGAATTTTCTCGTACAATACGGGAAGATATAAAAATGAGGAAGAATACAACAGGAATGATAAAGAACTTGGAAACACAAAAATAAAGGTTCTTACCCTCCACTTCATCTTTACAGCATGAAAGGTTCTGTAAAAAACCCTCTCAATCCTATGACTGCCTCCTTATATGTGGAGAGAGAGAAATCATCAAAAAAATCATAGTATGTAATCTCTAGTGAAGAAGTAACTCTGCAATGAAATCAATTTATAACTAAACAAGAAATAGTTACATATCAGTGTAATCAAACGAACATATATTATCTCATATAGCATCAATTAATTTGCTATTCATCTAAGCAAATTTATTGCTATGACAATGAGATTAGCTTCCAAGTAATCTTGCCTCAGTTTCTCAAGTAGATTGTGTCACTGCAACCGGTCATTTATATCATTTAAAACTTTCTAGTTTCCATGTCCAAAATACAAAAATGTAGCATGAAATAATTTTTAATTGAACTTGTGACCTAAATATTGTTAAAGTTGCATTGCTAGATGCCCATTATACCTCAATCAATGTTATATTCCAAATTCTGCATCGAAACATGTGGTCAGAAGTAGCCATATTGCCTACTTAAACTGTTTAAACCTGGTTGAATCTGAAATTGTAGTCATTTTATTTTGACTATAAATGTAATGTTCAAAACTCTTTTCTTAGCTTAAGACCATTCAAAATGTTCCCATTATGGAATGTTTAATATTTTTATATTATTTAAATCTTTATAAACTCTGGAGAATGATATTTGAGAAATATGTATCCTTTTCATATTTATAGCAATGTGTGCGGAATTTTAATTGATTGTCTTTATTTTGAGGCATGGTTTTTTGCTTTAAGGTAGTCTGGTATTAAATATTGTGGTCTTTCTTCCTCAGTAGCCTCAGAACAAACAGTACAGTCTTTTGATGAGAACACCTGGCTCGTGTACAGGGAGGGACATTTTATAATATACTTGTCTGCTTTCCAAACATTAAATTTTAATGCATTGGTATCTCTCTATGCACATGAGAGAAAGAAACAATTTTAAATTTTGGTCTTTTATGTTTGTACCATTCTTAAAATGTTCTCATGTGCATGGGACACGTGATGCATTGTGTGTGGGTCAGCTGCAGAACATGGCGGCCTGCTCTCTTGCATGTCCTAGATATGTGTTTTAACCCTTACACTTGCCTTTGTATTAACCTGGCATAATAACCATCTGCAAACCTCAGCTATTCATAAATGGCCTGCTGTTTTGCCACATTTCTTTAGGTAATGATATACACTAATTAATTGAATACTTTAATAACTATTTTATTTTAGTTCCTTGATAATGACTCAATTTTTCTCACAGCTTTTATGTAAGAGGTCATCTGTTTCATTAACTATATCTCATTTTTTTTGTAAAAAAGGAGTGCATACTTTTTACATGATAATCAAAATAGTAATAAGATAGTTTAATAATAGATTAACATAGAGTTTAAGTATCAGCTCTTAAAATAATCTTTTTAAGTCATTTTCAATAGCTTAATTGCTTCTCTTATATTATTCATATATTCAGTTCAGTCTTAAGAGGTAAAAAATTAAATGTATAGAGGCTGGGCTGAAACCCCATATCTGTCTTTCTTTTTAGCATTGTTATGAGGAATTACTTTTAGAAGGCAAAGGAAACAAATCAAGTATTTTCAGTTTTAGCAAGTGCTTTTATTCCTCACTATGCTTTCTTCCTTTGTTAGCAATCAAACATATCCTAAAAAGTGTTAGTTCAAGGGAAAATATTACAAAATATCCATGGCAAGCATCTTATGAGAGAAATGATTTGCCAGCTGGTGGTTTGGGAGTATCTTTGGTCCTCTGTTCAGCATACTGGATAATAATGTTGAATGAGTTTGGAGAAGCAAATCAGCTTGCATATTGAACCAGGAAGCAAAAAAAAAATCAGCAAAGACTGGGGCAAGCTAATCTACTTTGAGAGCTTTTCCCCATTGCCTAAGGACATTAAAATAGACCTCACATCTTACGGGTCCCCAACTACCAACAATGCTTTCATGGGAATCAAGACTCAAGCACATGAACCTTAGTTGAAACATTCATTTCCTAGGCGTTAATCAGGGTCACTGTTGTACAGCCCATTGCTCATTCTTTCCTCCATCTTCAAAATAATTCCTCTGGAAACCAGTATCATCTTCAAAATTAAAACTAAGATCTGTTCTAACATATTATTTTGAATCGGGAAATAGAAATCATCAAGCCCTAGAAACTTGTTCCTTGTTATAGACATCAATAAGATCTCCTTATCAATCCAATGGTTAAGGACTTTTAAATATATTTGATTTCATACTTCTTGCCATGTAAGGAAGAGAAGGATGAGGACATACATTTTTCTTTCATTATTTGATCTGTCAATTTTGTAACTTACATACATATATAATTATTTTCAATATTTGTAAACATATTGAAAATTTTTTATACAATATATTGTGAATATGGTTTCCCCTCAACCGATCTGATACACATGCAAACTCACCTAGACTGGCAGAATGCACAGGACCTGCACAAGTTCAAGCCTATAGGGTTCCAGCATTGAAAGGAGAAATTAGACTTGAGCTCCCATCCTTAACCCAGTAGCTATCTCTAATCATTATATTCTTGAGTAGGAAATAGTTTTATCCAATGGAGTCTCACTAGGTATATTGACCACACTTAAAGATAATGCTTATACCTTGAAGTGTTTGGACAACACAAAAGTGAATTCAATGGTATTTTTGTACACTTTTGGCCCCATAATATTCTTGTTTATCAAGAGAGATTTACTCGCAATGAAAGCTGAAATTCTGGCCAAGGGAAAAAGACTCTGACCAGGGCTGTGGTATCTAATACAAGTCTTCAAAGAACCTGTATGTCATATGGCCTTATGTCATATGGCATTATAACTGTATTAATCCTCCAACACATAAGGACTCAGATACACACACACAGGTTATAGAGTGTAGTTCACAAGTCAAATTTACCATGTAAACTACATGAATTGACAAATCATTAATAAAGGTTTTAAGCTGGCAAAATGTCAATGGCCAGTTTGGTTGGAATACGTGAAACTGAGCCACTTTGACAGAAAGATATGTATTTCAGTAAACTGCAAATACTAAAGATGTTTAGATATTCTCTAATCTGGCATATGTAACTAAATATTAGGGTACAAAAAATATTTACTCAGTTGTCCAAGAGCATGGTTCTGCATGTTTATGTTACTTGTTGATTAGACAATAAAAATACTGAAGAATCTAAACAGAGAGGCCATCCTGTTCCTTCTAACTTTAATTACCTGACAATGAACCCATTATCTTTAATCATAAAGCAAATCTAATTAATGATGTCTAACGTGCCAATCTCTCGATCATCATATTGTTGAAATTCACCTTTCCTTATTTTTCCTAAGTTTTTATTCTTTGACAATTTAATGAAACGTATTTTTGTTACATTTGCTCATCTCTCTCAACTTTTCCCAGTTCTGTTTACCTTCTAGGCTACTACACAATTCTGTGCCAGAACCAAACCAAAACAAACAAATCAAAAATAAAATGAAAGACAACATCAATCACAATTCATGATCCCAATAAAATCTTGAGTTTATGATATTCCACTGGAAAAAAGAAAACCTATCAAAGTCTACATGGGATCTTTGTTGTTCCAATATTAGACTCTTGCTACAGGAAAGCATATTAGCATTTCAGTATTATTGCCAAAGTGTTCTTTTTCAATTTTTAAGTCCCTTCATCATTATTAGTGGTGCAAAAATGCTGTTGTGGTGTGGGTGAAGAAAGGCATATAATACATGTGGCTAAATTGCTAGTGATTCATCTTTATATGGACAGGTGATTACTGGAAAAGCCAAGGATAGATTTATATTTAAAAATTAACCCAACTTATCGTCTTCAGAAACCTGATCACGAAGACTGGTGTCTTGGTATACTGCTTTAAAGAGTTTCATTCTTTACCAAGAATGCCTGCTCATTCTTAGAGCTAGCTTTCACTTAAAAATAAGTTTAATAGTAAACATAGCAATCCAATAGAAAGCACTTTTCTATTTATCTGTTTTGTGTGTAGATACAGGTATCCCTGCCAGGGAGATCACATGAGGAGGAAAACTCCAGGAATCCTCGCAGGAATTGGTTCTCTCCATCCTTCTTGAGTGATCAGGAGGTTGTTGAACTCAGGGTCTCAGGATTGGTGACAGAGCTTTGTCCCCTAAAGGATCTCCTTGGCTCCACTGTTTCCACAATTTTAGACACTCTTAAATATTTCCTACACTCTTTTAGTTATTATAAATTAGGCAAACTATTTGTCACATTATCATTACTTCAACTTAAATATAAACTTAAATATAAATAAATTTATCTCTCTAGTTCTTGCTGATATCCATTTACAATCTAACAATTTTGTTTGTCTTGCTTCCTTGATGAGGAGACTAAGTGTACATGATAGATTAATAACAATAATAATAATAATAATTTAAGTGATTTACAAAAAACATTAATACTATCACCTAGAACTTATGATTACAACAGGAAATGGTATGAAAAAATCAAAAGAGGATCCTAAAGGGTCCTCTCTGCTTTGACCATATGCTTGTCTTGAATAAGTCAGTTTAATTAAAAGGCATAAATATTCTAAAAGATAAACAAAAACAGAAGCTCAGAGATATCCTGTTCTGTTTGATCTTCTGTAATAGAATTCCACAAACAAAGGTTTATAAACACATTGCATACCATCCTGAAGTTTGAGAGTCAAAGATCAAAACAGCCCACAGACTTTGTGTTTGGTGAGGACACAACTCCTGAAACATAGCTTCCATATTTTGGGTGCAATTTATCAAGGAGAAAAGGAAAGCAACCTCTCTGATACCCTTTTATGGTGACACCCTAGCCACTTAGCCACCCATCAAAGATCCAGAATATGGTCACCATGGAGGTTAGGATCTCATCCTATGGAGATAATTTAAAGAGGGATCACAGATATTATTATTAGCATACACTTCAATAAATAAATCAGGTTATTGCAAGATAGTCTACATCTCATATCATTAAAGAAATACAAACTAAACTCTACTTATCTATTGGAATGTGGAAAATCTAAAACACTTAACAGTGTAAGTGCAGGAAGAGATCCAAACAGCAGAAACTCATTCATGGCTGGGAGAAACTCAAACAGTAAGACATTGTGGAAGGGAAGCTGACAATTTTTTACAAATCACTATTTTCATTTGTTTTATTTTTTATCTATTGTTTTGATGAGGTGGTTTCACTATACATCCCAAGACTGTTTCAAACCTACCAGGAAGCACAGACTGACCTAAAACTTGTAGTTCCACTCAGCAGCTTCCCAAGAGGCAAGACTATAGTCATTAACTGCTATGCCCAGCTCAGTTTCTTACAAAGACAGGATATCTTAACCAAATAACCTAGTGATGGTGCTCATTGGTATTCATCCAAAGAGTCATGATTTCAGTCTAAACTTTTCCTCACAGACTCATATTTTGAAAGTATTTACCTAGCTACTAATGCTGTATAAGGTGGCTGTGAAGCCTTTAGACTTCGTTCATGATGTGAGCAATATTTGCCCATTGTTCCACCCACCAATAACAGAACCTGCTTCATGATGGGTGGAAATCATGATTCAAAATAAAATTTTATTATTTAACTTATTATGTGTAGTAGCTTTTGTTTCAGTGATGTGAAAGCAATTAGTACAAGAGTTAAAATCTGACATCCATACCAAAAGCAACCCACACATATATAATAGTTTTATTCATGAGTTTTACAAATTATATTCAAACAAGTTAGTCACAGAGAGGGAAATGAATAATCTCTGATATATTCAGCTAATGTAATATTATTCAGTGATAAAATGATATAAGCTATCAAGGCATGAAATTATATAGTTGAATCTTAAATATATTTTAGTAAGTGACAGAAACCATTTCAAAGGCTGTGTGATCCCAATAAAATGACTTCTACAAAAAGAAAATTATGGGACAGTACTAAAATAGTAGCTGTCAAGAACTGGATGAGGGGATGAATGAACCATAAGGAGGTTTTCAATGCCTTTGATATTGTCTTCTCGTACAGGGTTTAGTAGAATAGACCTTTAACACAGGTCTGCAGGAGGATAATTCTGGAGAATTGCAAGTTCAAGATTAGTCTGTGACAGATGAGGCGTAGGCGAGTTCTAGTCTGATATGGACAACTTAGTGAGATTTTCTTTGCAAAGTAAAAATAAAAAGAGTTCTGAGGATATAGCTGTATTTGAGTACATGCTTAGCAATCATGAGGACCTATATCCATCCCTACAACCCTGAAACATAAACATGAAATAAAACTTTTCTATGGTACTGCAATGGTGGAAACATGTTTGTCCAAACCCATGCAGCATGCAGAAGCCACAGGAAAGCCTAACAGAATCTATGAGCTTGCTCACAGTGGGTTAACCTGGGCTCAATAGTGCACCATCATGGTATGGGATGACCAAAACAGGATAGGATATGCTTTTATGAGAGTGTATCTCAACTAACTCTATGCCCTCATTTCAATTTTGTTGTACACTTAAAGCTGCTATAATTATTTCTAATTAAAATAAAATAATAGAGCTACAAGTAATTGATATCAAGCCTAAAATATAAAATGGTCATTAAATAATCACAAAATTATAAAAGTGCAGTTTCAAAACCCTAACTATTAAAACAAAATCACAAAGTTTATGGCAAACATTTAAAATAATATGAGCCTAAAATCTTAGATTATAATATAATAAAATCTAGAGCCAGTAAAAAATTAGAAAAATACCATAAGGATGTCAACACATTCTTTTCTGTAAAATGTCAAAATAAATGAAAACTAAGTGTGCTTTGTAAAATGTCTAAAAGAAAACAATGTATATTTTTATTAAGCAAGTAGACTTGTAATAAAAATGTATATGGAATATCTCCATTTTGTGAGATGGTGAAATATTAACCAAACTGGATAGTAGGCTTTGATTTATGACCTAAATATGAATTGAGAAAAGAAATGAATAGGATCACATAAAGAGAATGCCTAATGCATTGACATTGTCTTCTCAACACCAGTTCCTGGTAGAATATACCTTGTCATAGGTAACACTAACACAGGAGAATTGCAAGTTCAAGATCATAAATATATGTTTAAACATATTAAAATGTAGGTTAAGTCATAGAGCTATCCAAAGTTATTTTTTGGTGGGAAATTATGTTTTGCACTTCTAACAAACTTGATCTGAGTAATTATGCCATGATTTATCTATAACAAACTCTTTGAAGCTCACAAATTCATTTACAACCTAAAATAAATAGTCCACAAATTTATATTGCTCATAAATATAAATACATTAAATTATTACCAATGTAAACATCTTAAATGTAATCAATTATAATGATATTTTAAGAATAAACATGTATTATTATATATTCTTCCAATTCTCTTGGCTAGGTTTGGGCTAGGATACATTAGTTACATCATGATAAACACTTGTCCTTCTAATAGTGATGGTGGTGATGGATGCTTGTTATTCAGACTGAAGGTACTATTTGCATTAAAAAATTGTGTGAAAAGACACCTTTTTATATATGAGCAATAAGAAAAAATGGGCCCGCAACTTTTTTTTAATAAGAAATTTAGCACAGAATGCACATAATGACTCTATTTCAATTTTGTACAATCAAAGTTACTCTTTCACATTAAGCCAATCTTTCCAAATGCTCATGTGGGATTGCTCTGACAACTTTCTAGGAAGTTTCTGGCAGAAAAAAAATGATGGTTGACTCATCTAGTACAACCTGAAATAGATGCACTTTTGTCTTTGCTGTTTTAAAAATGCTGGTGACTAAATATTTTGAGAGTGCAATCATTGCTTTCTTCACACATTTTCTCCTGGTCTCTCTGTCTTCTTTTCAAGGCTTTTGATAAATGAAATTTGAGGGATGTATTGATGACCTCCAATCATAATTCTACCCACATTTTATTGCCATATCCCATCTGACCACGTTTTGAATACATGACACTTCTTCAATATATTATTTTTAATAAAGAAATCCATAGTTTCAAATGTCATGAGTGCATTTCATAATTGAAGATAAACTTCTAGAAGACATCAGAGGAACACTTCCCATTATCCATGGATTGGTAGGACTAATATTGAAAAGTAATCATCCTACCAAAGAGCAATAAAATATTTCTCAAAATTTCAACAAAATTCTTCACAGAAATTGAAAAATAATTAAAATGTATATAGAAATGCAAATAAACCAGAATAATTACAATCCTAAACAATAAAAATTAAAATAAAATGGCTGTATTACCATTCCTAATCTTAAGCTATTCTACTGAGTTTTAGTAATAAAAAGATCATAGCCCTAGCATAAAAATAGACAAATTGATTAATTAAATGAAACTGTAAACTTGGTGTACATTCCCAGGCCTAGAAACTCCTGATTTTTAACAAAGAATCAGAAAATGTACACTGGATTCTCAATTAATGTACTGGTCAAACTGGATAGATTCAGTTAAAAGAATGAAAAAAAGGTTAATATCTATTACACACACACATAAACAGACACACACACACACAAACTCAAAATGTATCAAGGGTTACAAAATAAGACCTGATACCCTGAAACCAACAGAAGCGAAAGTAGGGAATATATTTTAGCTCATTGGAAAACTAAAAGAATCTGAACATATCCTTAGAACATGGGTCTTCAGACAAACAGACTGCCTTAAGCATGGGGAAAATATCTTTGCCAGATTATACATCTGACAGAGTATCAGAAGTATATGAAGAACTCAGAAAACCTTAACATCAACAGAAAGATGTTCTTATAACCCTTGAATTCTATAATATTCAGCAAAAAGCAAGCTTTAAAATACTGAAGTCTAAAGCAAGCCTTGAAACAGATGAATTCTGCATTAACATCACAGAGACACGAAGGCATCTTATCAACTGATCGTCGTTATTATCTTTTTCTGGCCAGTTATTTCAGAAGTATTTTGCAAATGTAAAGAGCTATTAAACATGAAACTGCATAAATAATGGCATTTAATTTTTTTGTCTTATTGCTCTGTTCTCTTCTGTCGTGTTAGAGGAATATGGGGAATCTCTTTTTTCCCTCATTATTTTTCATTCTATATTATTTCTTGCTTTGTATGTCTATGTTTTTTTCCATTATAAATTCATACATCTCTCTTGTACTTTATTATGTCATCTATGGTATTTAGCAATATTTCTGATGGTATGAAGTATGTATCTTATCAATTTCTAAGACTTTTCTTATGAAATGCCTGTTAAATTCTTTTTAAATCTCTCTGTTCTGTTCATAACTAAAGCTTAGTTCTCAGTTAAGCTTCTTTTGATTCTTATTTCTCTTTTAACATTTTATGTACGTTTGTTTCTGTTAAATGTTACATATATGGCCAATATCCTTCTTGCATTGGCTGAGTGTATTAGGACTGCAGACAGTAGAAGTTTTAATATTTTATTTTATTAAAGGAGTTTATCAGTGTGGATGTACTCTTAGGGATGATTTTTCATCTGTGCTCATAAGGATCTTTCAGGCTCTTCTATTCTGGCCTTCCTCATATTAAGTTTCCACCATTAATTCTCTGTATCTCAAGGCATTCTACCTTGAGATGGGATTCTGTGCCAAAAGTATGCATAAACTCAGCAAGTTCTCTGGTTTCACTTGAGGAAGTTTTCAAATTTTTATTATATATATTTAGCCCCTTTTGTGCCTATCAGCTGTGACTAAGGTTTCAAAACACATCCAATTTGAGAAACAAAAACGTATGTATATGTAACACAGAAGAGAAGAGATGAAAATGGCAGATGCAAATAAAAATCATTCAAAATCTACTTCTTCTGGAGTTTTCTGAATGAATAGCACAAATCCATAGACACATGAATTGATTTCATTGTGAACCAACCAGGTCTGTCTTCCTTTGATCGTTATGAGGCCATTCTTTACTCCTTATGATTGAATCCTGATCTAATGGTTTTATTTCCCAGATTCTATTTCCTACAATCTTATCCCATTTGGATCCCAGGTCCTCTGCTCCTCATATCTCTGCTCACCTCACAGAATAAAATTTTTGTTCTTTAATTTAAGTCACTGTTCCTTGCATCAGATACCAAATATTTTACCTTCCCAGCTTGGTTATCCCTTGTGTCAAACTCTGTAAGAGTAAATATCCTCAAGAATTTTTTGTAAATAAGATCTTTTGTTGAGTTTCCTAAAATAAAGAAAAAAAAAACCTGCCCTATATTTTTGATCTATTCACTAGTATCTCCTTTGGATAAGTGGGGTAAGGAGACCTAGGATGATATCAGTTGAAAATATCTGGCTAGACTTCCTTGCTCATGATCTCCTTCCTTCTGCTCCTAATTTGGACCTTTGTAGCTCAGTCCAGGGCTCCAATGTGGGTCTCTGTCTCTATCTGCATCCATCGCCAGATGAAGGTTCTATGGTAATATGCAAGATCAGTGTGGCTATAGGATGGGGCCAGTTGAGGCGCCTACTCCTCAGCTGCTCAAGGAACAAGCTGGGGCTATTTTCTTGGACACCTGGGATCCCCTCTAGAGTCAAGACTTAATTAAGATATCTACTTCCCTGCTCCAATAACCATCCTTTCTCTATCCCACCCATCCCAATCCTGCAAGCTCACCCTATCCTCCTCTTCTCACTTCTCTCTCCCACCTCCCCTTACCGCAACCTCACCTCCACCCCCAAGCTCCCAATTTTTGCCTGGCAATCTTGTCTACTTCCAATATCCAGGAGGATTGTTACATGTTTTTCTTTGGGTTCACCTTCCTAATTAGCTTCTCTAGGATCATGAATTAT
>LOEQ01001827.1:151000-177952 GCA_001685075.1 Bramus lutescens
TGAAGAGCAGAAGGAGGGAGAAGATGAGCAAGGAAGTCTGGACCGCAAGGGGTTGGTCCACCCACTGAGACAGTGTGCCTGTTCTAACGGGAGCTCATCAAATCCAGCTGGACTAGGACTGAATGAGCATGTGATCAAACTGGACTTGAATGTGGCTGACAATGGGGGCTGACTGAGAAGCCATTGATAATGGCACTGGGATTTGTTTCTACTGCATGTACTAGCTTTTTGGGACCCCTAGTCTATTTGGATGCAAATCTTCCTTGGCCTGGATGTGTGTGTGTGGGGGGTGCTTGGACTATCCACAGGGCAGGGTTTCTTGCCATCTCTTAAGGAGGGAGTGGGAGGAAGGAGGGTGATTGGGGGAGTGGGAGGCAAATGGGAGGAGGGAAGGAAGTATAAATTTTTGAATGAAAAAATAATAAAAAAGATGTTTCTCATTGGTCATTTGATTTTTACATATCTGTACTTATGATTTTGCATTTAAATAACTGTGACATTTTAACTATTTTTTTTCTCTCTTAGGAAATGGAGTCAGAATGTGTTTTTAGCCAAAGCTAAGGAAATCTATTATTACTCTTTTATGTCCGCATATAATTCCATGTGTGACAAAATTCCTTAAATTATTTCCAATCTCTTTCTAAGAATATAAACTGATACGAGTCAGATTAACTAGAAACGTATTTTGCTCTTACTGAAAAAAATCTGTGCAGGTGATAGCAGAGCTGTGTGCTGCTTTGCTTTAACAGTGAAACTAAGATGACTTATCTGGCATCAGAGGGGAAGTCACAGCTGAAGGGTTCCTAGAGTCTATTGACCCTGTGACATATCTATGGGACATTGTCCCAGGTGTTCCTTGACTGAGACGATCCCTTTGCCTGGAGGCCTCAGAGTATAACCTGCAAGCCAACTAGCAAGCAGCAGCTCCCACACTTCCTGTGGTTTGGGGCTATCAAGTGAGTTTTTTTGTCCTGGAAAATGTGTGGAATTGTGAGTAGGCCTGCCAAATTTCTGCTTTGACTTCCCTCAAGGATGGACTGTGACCCAAATTTGGAAACTGAAATAAACCCTTTGCTTCTCGAAGTTGCTTTCTATGGTGGCATTTGTCACATCAACATGGGGAAAAGTAGAACAAGCCATTTCAAATCTCTCTAGAATGAACAGTGCCTTTGACTAATTGACAGAGTTCTAAGGCTGAATTATTTCCAAGCTGTTTACTGGAAACACATCCAGAGTGCTGTTGTTGACTTTATCTCTGCAACTGATTCATTGTTTTCTCTTTCTCTGAAAATTTCTAAGTATGTTCCCTTAGTATAATTTCAAAAGGGAAGATAAAATAGCAAGTTTACCTAAAATTATTTGTGAAGAAAAATTATCATCCCTAACAACTGTCTGAAATTAGGAACAAATGTTTAACTTGATATCAGATAATAAATGATTTTGGATATGATGACACTACATAAAATTAGAGCACAATGATCACTCTCTTATCATTGTTATTTGTAGCTAGGCAGACTACTATATTTATCCCATCAACTCTGGCTGAATCTCCAAAAGAAATAATAATTTGCAAAACTTGATTCAATTTCTCAGAATACTGGCAGTCGTTGCACTCAAGTTTCAGAAATTTACCATCAATTCTTTTTATGATGTTTAGATGTGCATGTTGGGGTGTAGATTCTTATGGCAATCTGAATAAAAGCATGGTTAGTTTTCTTGATATGTATCAATATCACCAAAAAGGTGCATGTTGCAAGGAGAGCCGCTTGTTGATTCCTGGCTTCTCAGCCCTGAAATAAGCACATAAAACTCTATTATTTAAATCACTGCTTGGCCCATTAGCTCTAGCTTCTTATTTGCTAATTCTTACACCTTAATTTAACCCATTTCTAGTAATCTGTGTATTGCCACGTGGATATGGCTTTCAGGGTAAAGTTCTCAGCGTCTATCTCTGGTGGGGCTACATGGATTCTCCTGACACCATCCTTCTTTCTCACAGCATTCAGTTTAGTTTTCCCACCTACCTAAGTACTGTTCTACCCTATCACAGGCCAAGACAGTTTTCTTTATCCATTAATGGTAATCATAACATATAGAGGGGAATTCCACATCAGGTGTAAGTCACCTAATTCCCCAAATAGAAGAATTTCTCAAGGCAGTGTTGTGCTTGAGGACATTCACGTAAGACACATGCAACATTTTTAGAAGCTAACCTATCACTCATAGAAGTGAAAAAAATTAAAGAGTCCAAATAAAATCTTAAGCAATTTACTGACATAGAAAATTGGATTGAATATTATTTTGACAATACTGATAGCTATGAATGTATGAAACTAAATCATGGAGAATATATATATNTATATATTAGAGAATATAAATGTGGAAGATATGAGGAAATCCATTATGACTTGGAATGATACTTTGCCCTTTTAATTGTTAAAATGTTACATTATTATGAAACAATCAAGTTATCATACAATGGTATTTGAGGTATGTTTAAAATAACTAATGATGTTTCTATTTCAGAAAATGTCATAGAGAACTAGATAACATCTTAAGGAAACCAAATTTTCATAGATGTCTGTAATGATTCAATCTGTAAATTACTTCTATTGTCATTATCAGCCATGAGGTTTATATAAAAAATGGGGAAGCTCAATTTGCATAGTTATTTGGGGGAGGCTTTGTAGTATGACTATGCATGTCCTTCTGCATAAGAATGTGTCTGCTACTAGACATGCTTATGAAGACCATGGGCTGGTGTCAAACATTGAACTTTGTGAGATAAGTATCTTTTGGAATCTGGAGTTGGTCTGTTGGCCAACCAGGTAGGCCCCATTAATCCTATTGTCTCAGCCCAATCTATCCATTCCTGCCAGAACTAAAGTTACTGGTGCATGCTGCCATGCTCAGATTTTAGATGGATGCTGGCAATCTATGCTTAAGGATTCACAGTTTTGTGGTGACCATTTTACTGAGAGAGCTGTCTCCTCGACTTAGCTAGACAGATTTAATCCAAAGATCTAATAGACAAAGGGTACAGAAAAGTAACAAGATAGCCTTTGCCACAAGGGAAAAATATTTTCTGTTTTCTACTTCTTTTTGCTTTATTTATTCTTTTCTGTAATTCAGTGAACAACTGATGTTAGCATAATGTGAAATTTTCCCCATTATGTGACCTGAAAAGTACTGTTTGGGTGAATCATGAAGAGTGTTAAATGCTGCTGCAGACAGTGAAGTCAGAGAAATTCATTTGATGATACCTAGTTTACAATTGAAAAATGCTAGCTATTGTTTACATACTCTCTTATGTTACTCTGGAGTTTGCTTGCAGCTTCCCACTTGTCTCTGATTCAGGAAGCCATAAGTCATTGATGATCACCATTATAGAGATAAGAACATATAATTAATCACAGATAACTCGTGGGGAGTGGGCATTCATGGATAAATGTACAAGTTTTCAGTCTTTGGTGAAATATTCTTAGAGGGACTCAACTTTCTGAAACTCTTAACTTCCCTGCTGTCCCACTCTTACCATATTTTAAGGTCATGTCATTTTGTAAATTTGATTTATGTGTGAACAAGGATATTTTAATGAAGAAGAGATCATTTTCATAGACTTCATAATTAATCATGCTGTTAAAAATTAGTTCTCATTTATTTGTACACTTTTATTAAGAAATCAGTCACCCCTTTGATCTATAGGTCTCTAAAGGATATGCTGTAAACTGTAAGAGTTTGTGTTATTTAACTGTTTTTAAACAGATTCTGTTGTATCCCAGGCTACTCTGTATCTTTCTAGGTACCCAATAATGACCTTATATTTCTTCTCCTCTTATCTTTACTTCAGAGTGCTGCTATTACAATCTTGTAGCACCTAAGTTTTGCACTATTATAATTAAATGCACAATTTTATACATGCCAATTAAGCAGTCTATCAACAAAGCCACATTACCAGCAGAATGAATACTTTTTTATGTATCTTTATGAGACTACAGTCATCAAATTTCTGTGTACATAGGTATAAGACCACCATGTCTCAAAGAAGTCTCCAAAAGAAATTGTCTCCATAAACAGTTATATTGTTTGAAAATACAATCTATCATATAGTAACATGGTTAAAAATACAATCCATCATATAGTAACATGGTTAAAAATACAATCCATCATGTAGTATAACACTATATATTACCATTATTGTGAATTGGAGAGTATCATTTGAATATTCATATATAAAAGTAAGATCTATAGCTTTCTTATACAAACCACAAAATCACTCAGTAAAATAAGAAAAGGACTTAATCATGGTTCATTTTTATCTCTTCTCAGAAGCTAATTGTGTTATCAGACATGTAAGAACGTATGAATGGAAAGCAAAGTTAATATAAGTGTTGTCAGAGATGGGAATCAAGGCTTCATGAGTTATAATACTAGCAGGGAGTTGAGTACTCCAGCTATTAGCAAAAACACTGGAAATAGAATTAAATAACCAATGCTCTCAGTTAAATCCAGCACTATATCTAAGAAACAAACTGTGTGCAGGGAGCCTATATGCAACAAACTTAATTTCTTATGACTCAATGAAATTATAGTCATTGGACCATAATCTAATCTAGAAGGTAAAAAAAAGAATTAGCCTTTCCATGTTTGTGTCCTCAGTCTCCAGAATTAGGACACATTTGCTAGAAACTTTGTAGTTTTTCCTGTGAAATACAGTCTTTAATATAGCATTTAAGTATTATGCTTATGCTCCTATTTATAAATGGGAATCACATTTATTTCCCACAAGAAACTACAGAAGTTATATTGTGTTATTCCTGAAAATCTTTGTCTCCTCTCCATTGCTGGATTTTGAAACTTTATAACATAAAGTGAGATTGCACTTTAACATTAATACCAATAATTCATTTCTTTTCATATTATATAATGTACAAATTTGCTTTAAAATATTAATAATTATGGTGGTTTTCAAGAATGGAAATATGACTTCATTTAGACAAAACAAAGACACATTCTGAAGACTTAAGCATAAATTTTCTCATGTTTTTTCCTGCCCAGTACCTTTACAAGATATGAGGATATAGCTAGGCTTTTCTAGAAGTCAGCCCAAAGACAGAGAATGGACATTTGACAGAAACACTAAGAACCAGAGTCTAGATCATTGTTTGGAAATATGGTTGAAATTTTTGCCTTAATTTCAGGGATTCTTGACACAGAAAATATATTTCACCCCATGGAGTTGAAAATACTCTGGGTGTTACTTGCAAATATGCTTCCTATTATGTGTGTATAAATAATGTGTAATGCACTGAAATTCCTTTTATTACAGAGGTAATCAGTGAAGTCTTTAGATAAGAACATTTATTCTACCCACTCTACCCCTTGAATAACCAAGAAATGAAAGAATTTATAGATATCAAATGGTATATCTTGAATTTTTCATCTAGCAAGTGACAAACATTCAATTTAATCATAATTCTATAAACAAAATTAGCAATGTTATCCTGTAGGAAAGTGCTCTTATATGCTGTAAAGATATATCATTTTTATTTGTTTAATAAAACACTGATTGGCCAGGAGCCAGGCAATAAGTGTCAGTGGGGTAACCAGTCTTTGGAGAATTCTAGGAAGAGTAAAGACAAAGATGCAGTTGCCAGTCAGATACAGAAGAATCAAGAATCAAGATGAGAATGTTTTACTGAGAAAGGGAATGAAGACACATGGCTAAACATTGAAAACAATTATGGGTTAAATTGTAAGAGCTAGTTCCTAATAAGACTGAGCTAATAGGGTATTGTATTATATTATTGTTTGGCTGTCCTCACTACATCCATATTGGTATAATGGAAATGTTTTCCAAGCACATTTTCACTTGCATTTCTGCTCTTATTTTCTGCATTGGATTTTTCTTCACTTTAATTCGAAAATTTTGACCTGTACCTAGTTATTGGCTTTTCCTTCTATTCAATGAGTCCTTGAACCTCAATAAGATTTTTTTAATGCTCGTGGAATATATGTGCTTATAAAGATTCAGCTCTAATGTAATCAGTGAAAGAATGAAACTCCATTGCTACAAAAGGATAAATAGGCTTTTAAGTCTCTGTTTGGCCAAAGGAATTCAAAAGGCGATGATTTATGACATTTCCAGGCTGGTTCATTTAACTGACAATTAAGACCATTGAGGGCCACAAATGCACTGCAGTATTGAGCTGTCTTAGAGTTGTCAATCTGCTCCTGTGATGTGGTTGAAACTCTGATACATTGTAGTATGTGCCACCATTTGATAACCTTGTATACCTTAATTGACATAAGCAGTTTCCACCATCAGAGTTTCATAAAAAATGATTGAAATACTACAAATCACTTTTAACTTTCGTAGTGGACACCTGAAGACACATATCTCCACATAAGCACACATTCACATATCTTTTAGTGCAGAAGGGATAACGGATATTTGGATATATATATATATAGTGTTAGGTTTCTTATTTATATTTGTATGAATTAACTTAAGCCCAAACTCAAGAAAATATTAAGCTCTAAATGATATAATTTTAGAAAACAATGAATATTTTTCATGAAAGTAAGTCTTAGGACTGACTATATGATTGAATGAGTAAAATAACTTGCCACCAAACATGAGGATCTGAATTCAATGACTGAGACCCAAATGGTGTGAAGAGAGAACTGACTGCTTACTGCACATTTTCCTCTCACTTCCAGACAAAAACTGTGGCCCATGGGTGCCCACAGAATGTACACAAACACACACAAAAAAGTAAATACCCAATTGTAAAAAATAAATACAGAAACCAAAGTAAGTTTATTATGAGTTAATTTATTTGAAAATGTGATTGTATTTGGAGACTTTCATGTTTTTGTTGATCTATAAATACATATCATAAACTAAATAAAAATTTAAAATTTCCTCTAAGTAACTGTAAAATTTGCCAACTCCATAACAGAATCAGAGTATGTTCTGAAGAAAGAGTTCTTTTCCTACTTAATATATTAAAATGTATTTTGTAGATATATGTTATATATTGGTTTTCTTAGATATTTATTGATTTAAACAAAAGTTACTTTCATATATAAAATTGTACAATAGATGGATATGAGAAATTGAGTTTCACAGACTGCCTAATTTGGGATGCAATGATCCTTTTCTCTGTCCACTTGGAATGCTGCTTGAGATTAGGAATATACAGTGGTAGCAATGGGCTCAACTCTTAAGACCTTTCACAGAGGACCTGGGTTTGATTCTTAGCTTCCACGTGGTGGTTGAAAACCTTTCACAATTCCAGTTTCATGGGATTTGATGACTTCTTTTGACCTTTGGGTACACCAAGTAGGCACATGATGCCCATATTCATGCAGGCAAAACATTCACACATAAAGTGAATAGATCCAATAAGATATACTTTTTTTTAAGTTTGGAAACAAAACATAGGCTGTATGTAAAAAAGCAAAGAAACCAACAAGGTTGACTAGATTCTTTACTTAAGTTGAATTGAAGTATTTAAGGATTATTTCTGGAACATGCAGACAAACTAAAATAGAATCAAAGCAACTGGCAGACACTGCACTGTTTTTTGTTAGATATTCAAGTCATGGTTTGTAATGAGCATGAGATGTTCTTCCAGACCCATTAACACCTGGTCTAAATAATAGTAATGAAAAAGAGACATAATACCTTCACACAAATGCGAAATAGTTCTTACCTTGATTGGCCATACTTGTTCTTTGGTTTCAGTGCTTACTCTTACTAGGTGATAGTGATATTTATTTATTTATTTATTTATTTATTTATTTATTTATTTATTTATTTATTCATCCATTTCTTTATATTATTTAACTCAAACTCATGAGCTTCCTGTCCCCAACCAATTAGAGCTTCATGTAAAGATCATGGTCATTTATCATAATATACATTAGCTTTGAGGAGGTTTTGGGACACTGATATGGCAAAAACTCATCAGTCTCAAATTGGCCAAGAAGAGTAGAATCCATATGTTTCCCCAGTGCCTGATTGTCTTGCTTTAAATACTTTTAAAAATAGGACTGGGCTTCTCTTGCTATTTCTATTCATCAGAGAAATGCAATTTGAATACTTAAAATATGAAAGATAAAATCCATGTTTTGGTTCAGAAGTAGATTGCAGATAACTAAGTATTATATCCAAATTCTTATGGTTAAGTCAGTCATCACTTGTCTTTTAGTTGCTGCTTGGGATTTTAATGAAAGATCAAAACTGCTGTATGAATCATTTTTATACCAAAACAATGTTAATTAAAGGCTCAAAAAGCATTATTTATATTTATAGATTTACTTATTTCAACTTTTTCAGATTTTCTTGGCTTAGCCTTTAATTGGTTCTTCAGTAAAACGTTTATGTAAACTCCACGGCTCTTAGACTTCTTTACGTTGATATTTAAAAGCATGCGATATTTTTGTTATAACCTTTTTTGAATCATATATTATGATTTCAATCATATATACATATATGATCGAAAGAAAGTTCTCTATATCATGTACACACATTCACATGCACACATATATTAATTTGAGGTCTGTAAGTAGCAATATTAGTGAAATGTGAGTTCTTTAGTGACAGCTGAGGCTTTGCTGACTTTCTTAAACATTTGGGAAATAAAAGTCAATTGTTAAAATGATCTTTAAGGAATCTAAAATGCTCACTTCTGAAACGTTATTTTATTATCAACTTCCCTGTAACAACTCATCAAACTGTGCATGGCCTCTGTGGAAGCTTCAAGCTCCCAATGGCTGATTAGAAAATGTTTTGAAAGCAGTGGAAATTGGATATGGATTGGCTTTCTTTTTATTTCAGTACTGGGTAGTTTGAACCCCACTAAAATTTGGAAATTGCATTGCATCTATTGGCTCTACATATTTCCTCTAATTCCCAAATGATATTAAACTTTCTTAGATATCTTGAATAAATAATTTCTGAGTGGCTTATTGTACATTTATAGTTTAGAAAATTAATCTATCTGATGATAAACTGTCTGAAGACAAATTAATCCATGATTAATATGCCTATTTGAATCATACAATTGTACTTACTTCATTGTAAAAAAAGAGAAAAGTATATTTATATTATTTGTCATTGAATAATTATTGTTGCATTTATTATAATACTTTAATTATCAGAGATAAATATTTTAAAACTTTTAATTTGTTTCCTATCTGATCTACCTCAAGACCCAGCAATACTACTCTTGGGCATATACCCAAAGGAGGTATACTCATACCAAAAGGACACTTGCTCAACTGTGTTCATAGTAGCATTTCCATAATAGTCAGAGCCTGAAAACAACCTAGATGTCTCTCAACCGAAGAATGGATAAAGAAAATGTGGTACACTTATACAATGGAGTACTTCTCAGTGTTAAAAAAACAACGACATCTTGAAAATCCCATGCAATTTGACAGAACTAGGAAAAAAATCTTGAGTGAGGCAACTGAGAACCAGAAAGACAAGCTATGTACTCACTCATAAGTGGATATTAGACATAAATAAAAATAACCAGCCTATAGTCCATGACTATAGGAGACAAGGAGAACACCAAGAGAGGCATACACGAATCCCCCTTGGTGAAGGGGAAAGACAAGATCTCTTGAGAAAATTGAGAGCATGGGGGCAGTTGGAGAAAGGAGGGTAGAAAGAGAGCATTAGGGGAGAAAAAGAGGCAGGAGGAAAACATGAGGGAACGGGATGGTCCAGATGAGGGAAAGACAGAGGGGGAGAAAAAGGAAAGAGATATCTTTATTGTAGCAGCCATTATGGGGCTAGCATGAAACGCGGCACCAGGAATCCACAAGGATGACCCAAGCTAAGACCCTATGCAATAGTGGAGAAGGTGCCTGAGCTGGCCTTTACCTGTGATCAGATTGATGACTACCTTACTTGTCCTCACAGAACCATCATCTAGCAACTGGATGAAGTAGATGCAGAGATCCACAGCTAAGCACTGGGCCCAGCTTTCAGAGTCAGTCAAGGAGAGGGAGGAGCAATAATATGAGCAAAGGGGTAAGACCATGGTGGGGACACCACAGAAGCAGCTGACCTCAACTACTGGTTCCTCGCTGATTCCAGATTGAAAGCTAGGGAACCTACATAGGATCTGACTAGCCCTTCCGAATGTGGGTGGCAGTTGTGTGGCTTGGGCAATTTGTGGGGCCACTGGCAGTGGGAACAGGATTTATTGCTAGTGATTCAACTGGCTTTTTTTTTTTTTGGAGTCTGTTCTTTTTGGAGGGATGCCTTGTTCATCCTGAATATAGTGGGGAGGGCCTTGGTTCTGCCTCAGAGTGATGTATCAGACTTTGTTCACTCTCCATGGGAAGCCTTATCCTCCCTTAGAGGTGGATAGGAGGTGGGTTTGGGGAAAGTGGGGTGAGCAGGAGGGGAAGAAATGGAAACTGAGATAGGGAGGTAAAATGAGAAAATATCATTTTGAAAAATTAATTAATTAGATTTAAAAAAGAAAGTTATTCTGACATATACATACATTTACTTAGAAAAATGGTCCGAATGATTATCACTCCATAATCTATAAGTCCTTTCTACCCACAGTTACGATCAGCACTTTTTATAAGTAGATCCTTTGAATCCTGGATATCTTTCTTCAATTTAAAGAGGCTAATCTGTCACTAGGATAAGATATGTGTTGGTAGTAGACTCACTGAATATTCTAAAGCTATAAAGAAAATACACAGATTTATCTTTGGTACGTATATTTTTAAGCATCAACAAGAATACTTAATTATTATAACCTTAAAATATGATAGAATAGTATTGCTAGGAAAAAGAATGCATAAACAATTGTTGCAAAAATATATAATTTAATACATTACAAAATTTTATAGATTTTGAATGTCTAAAGAATTTCAGGAGGCCAGGCAGTGGTGACACACTCCTATAATCCCACCAATTGGGAGGCAGAGGTAGGCAGATCTCTGTGAGATCGAGGCCAGCCTGGTCTACAGAGCTAGTTCCAGAACAGATAGTGTTGTTACACTGAGAAACCCAGTCTCAGAAAACAAAAAACCAAACAAACCAACAAAAAATGAATAAAATAAATAAATAAATAAAAATAAACCCAGAAATTTTAGGCGTGGCTCAGCTACAGAAGGAGATACTGCTTAAAAAAGGCATGAAAATGAATAAGGAGAAAAATGAATGACCATGAAATAAAGTTAATGAAGAAAATATTTTAGTAGGCATACTATTTAAATGCATTTTTCAATTATTGGTACATAAAATTGAATAGTAACTTAGTCTTTTGTGAATAAAACAAAAATACTTTTAAATAATTTAGCATTGTTTTTTAACCATATAAAGTAAAATCTGGAGATAAACATGTTCCCAACATGTAGCAAACCATTTCTAAATGCACATCATTTCTAAAGAACCTTATTATTATCTGAGAACGTGCTTTCTCCCCTTTGTGTTCATGCTACAGTGGATGAGGAGAAATGTGACCAGGGACCAGTTGTGGAAATGTGGTAATTAAAGCCCGAACAGATGTCAGCATTAGTGAGAGACGTAAATGAAGTGTGTGTAATAAATGGTTGCTTTCAGATGCAATGGTGGGCCTGGTTTCACTGGTAATGGTGTCTGGAACCTGTTCAATCCTCCATAATGACAAAATAAAAAGGTTGAATAAACCTACAGAGAAGTTTCTCTAACTTTCCAGCAGGCCTTGCAACTGAAAAGTTCACAAACATTGAAAACTTCAGAGTTTAATAAAAGCAAATATAATAAAATAACAGAATCTAAGTGAATACTTTAAATTATCTAAGAGATAACTCAATATGAAAATATCTGTTTGCATGACAAACATTCAGAACTAAGAAACAGATTATATTTAAGGGGACTAACAATTCCAGCTGCCAGAACATAGTCAGAAGAATGCTACCAATGCTTGTGAGAAAGGCTCCAGGCAGACAGATGAAGGGCTTTTTGCCTCAGATACACTTTGTCCTTCAGATTGTTTTTGGACGTGATTTCACGCCTACTGTGACGAACATTTACATTCGATTCATAAGACGAGTTCCTTCTTGTTGGATGTCAAAGCATCGCTACAGAACCTAGTGGTGAAAAGACATGAGTGCTGTCTTCAGTGTACCCTGAATCTGGATATGGCTGTCTGCCTTGCTTTCATGCTTTTCCNNACGTGGAGGCAATTGTATTTATATTGTTCTGTCCTGAGAAAGGGCTGCTCGGTTAATATTTCGTATGTATGTGCTCACTGATGTTTACTTACATGTTTTTCTAATTATGTTTTTCGGAACTCAAACAACCTTCCCGAAATCATTGCTATCTTTGTTTCTCTCACGCATAAAGTACACTCGGACTGAGGTAAGGTCCCATTACAGCTTTAGACTGTAGCCCACCTCATTCTTTCAGGTCCTCAGATCCCGGTCAGGCAGACAAGATCTGCAAAGTCAACACTAACTAGTTAGGGAATGATTTTACCCTGCAACTTAATCATGTAACTACTGAACATTTCATTTTATTAACTAATGTAAAATGCAGTATTACCAAACATAAAAAGCAGTAATAACTGGAAATATTTACATACTATTTACATATACATATATTTGTGGAATATATTGCTCACAAAATCACACATGGTAAAAGAAAATTCTATTTACAATTTTCATGTGAATCGCTTTACACAGTGAACCAAAATGTTCCCTTGAACCTGGAACTGTGATTAATTTGAACAGTGAACTTTAAACACAGCACAATTTTGATATAGTTCAAATATCATTTTTATAATGTACTTATTTAGAATATTCAGAAAAGTTTATAATCATTGAATTTTATGGAACTAACAAAAACCTTCAGATGATTCCAAATAATTCCATCATTTGGGAAATCCTATTATGAAAGGCCACATTAAAATCATACAAACCACAAAGACATGCTAAATAAATCTTTACTAATTAGAAAAATAGTCCTACTTGGAGCCAGCTAAACAGAATAATTCGTATATTCATTATTTGAAAATACATGAAAATCATGTTCTTTCCCTAAATGGCTTATTAATAAGTTTAAATTATACTTAATGTTTCTGTGTAACACAGGAAATAAAATTTGCTGTGTTGCTTTACCTTCTCTGAAAGTCTATAGTGTGCTGCAAGAGACTATGTAGCATGCAAAGAAAAACAGCACTTCTAGGTCTCCCTTCAGATATAATTTATTAGAAGGAAACAGTCTAGAGGACTTAAATAATATAACATTATCTAAGTAAATTTAGAGGACTTCAAGGTTTGCATTTTACTAAGTATGACATTTCCTTTTTTCCAGAACAGGTTCAACAACTTCAGTCCATATTCCATGAACAATTCAAATCTCTGATAATTGAGATGTTAATTACCATATTCTATTGCTAATCATAATGAAGAGTAGACACCATATCACTTTGATCGTAGTAATCAGTGCCAATCTGTCTACCCTCACTACAGCTGTTCTGATTTCTCTAATAATTGTGGAGTAGAGATTCAAAATAGATTTTATCATCCTTTTGATCACTGGAATTATTCAATGCCAGCAAAATTCATTGACTGCAGAAAGCAACCAAATTCTCTATCACTGTTTGATATAATTTTAAATATAAAAGTAATTTTGTAAATTTTTGCTCAGCCTCTATCCTCTATTAAATCTAATTTATTTTCCAAAAACCAAGGGCTATATTTTAGCAATTAAAATCTTTCAGTAGATCTGTGCTCATTTATAAAATCCAACCAAAAATACAGTAGGCAAAATATCCTGGAGCTTTTTAAACACATTTACTTATATAATTATTTAATGTGAAAGATGTATGTGCTTGAATAGTTTATTGAAAACATAGAAAACAATGGTTTAATGAATTCTCAAAAATCTTTACTGTGAAATCACAAATTTTACTGCTTTTACTGTCAACTTTTTAAAAATAATTTTATGTTGAATATTTTAATTTAATTAATCAAACATATGTAGAAATAAATTATTTCCATAATATACATACCTGTAATAAATGTTTCTCTTTTGAAAATGTTATCACTCTCCATGCTGTCTTCAACACATTGGACATTTGGCTAGGGTGAAATTTTCATATTTTCATCACACATTGTGAGGGGTACAATAACCCTACCCTTTGTACTGGGAAGTGTTGAAGTTTGGCCTTATCCTTAGTTTGTAGGATTCTTGAATATTCTATCAATCCAAAGTTGACTTTTTGATTTTAATTCATTCTGCAGGAATATTAAATATTTTGTGCTAAACAAATTGCTTTCCTTCAGTTTTATATGCAGATCAATATTGAATCTCCAATTTCTACTAGGATTTTAGAGATGGTTTGATAGTAAGGTCATACACAACCAATATTTATTTTAATTTATTTTTGATAAGTTTAAATTCATGAAAACAAATAGTATTACCATAAGGCAAAGATAAGGTTTGTCTATGATATTCTAACACAGTATAGTTTTTTAATTTTTTTTAATTTGCTCATTTATTTTACATCCCAACTGCAGTCTCCCCTTCCTTCTCTCATTCCTTTCCTCTACATTCCTTCTTCCCCCACCTCTATCCACTCCTATATTTCTGTTCAGAGGAGAGAGGCTTCCTATGGGTATCACCAAAGCATAGCATATCAAGTTGTGGTTATAGTAATAACTTGCTAGAAAAGGTTTTCTGAAAAACATAGTTAATCAAGAGCAAAGGAAAAGCAAATATTAAATATCTCAAAGCAGAAATTATTATTATTAAAATAACAATTTTTACCAGCACCTGAAAAAAAATTAGGAAAAACATTTTATACTATTAATGAAAAGAAACTACGATGCAATAGATTTGATTAATGAGTTAATCAAATCTGTATGCGGAATACAAGCAAATATTTTATCTTTAGACACATAGATATAATACTTACAATAGTCACTCTAGAACTATCCCACATTTCAGAATAGCGCCTGTACTGATGGTTTATAGGATTTTATTTGTAAAAGTACATAGGGGACAATTGTTCCCAACAAAATCTAAGAGAAAGCCTCAAATAAATGTAAGGTGTGTACAAAATTGGTAAGAAGCGGGATTGAGGCATTATGTGAACGCTAGCCGTGTTTGAACTGGTTTCCTCGCACCTCTGATATCCTAAGTGAAGGAAGCCAGCTAGAGTCCAGCATTCACTGACCAAGAATGTAAGGCAAGAAGGTGTAAGACCGAAGAGTTACAGATCACAGGTGGGCCTTCTTCATCTTACGACAACTCTGCAGCAGTGTGATTCAACTTAAAAACCAACTATGGGAAATTTCATTTTAAAAATAACTCCCCCAAACCATGTTTTCCTAAAACCCCTATAATTAAGGTTTAGAAATATAAGAAATTATTCTTTATTAGAATAAACCTTTAATCAAATGAGATTGTCCCTTTAAAGACAAAAAAATACAATTCAGAGAAGGTGTGATAGACATGCAGGTAGAGCTTAGAATAGTGCATAGAGGAATGTCAACTGTTGCTGGCAATTTCTAGATCTTACTAAAATAAATATTGATGGACTCCATATCTCTTGAAGCAACAAAACATTTATTAAAATATGTATAAACATACATGTTTTAAATTCTATTTTATTATATATTATATATAAAATCTATTATCTATCTATATATTTTATAGACCTATATAATTTATCTATATATAATTAGATATAATTGATATTTGAATTCTTATTATTTGGTAAGCAGTAGAAAAGTACTACAGAACCTTCAAAGTTCTGCCGTAAAAAGAGCTGATGGAGTGACAAGAAAAGAGGTAGAGAAGCTAGTGACAGGTAGGAGATTGCTGATTGCTGTGCTTACCCTGATGCAGGCAATGACAAAAATTAGAATCAAAATAAAAGGAAGGAGAAAATGCAGATCTCTTCCCCTGGGAGATAGGATAAATCCTTGTGTTTGTAATGATGAAAGGATATATGCAAGCCTTGCCTCGATATGCTAATGTCCTACTGTCTATTGGGCAGTTAGTTCTGCCCTATGAAGTATTGTTCCACATAAAGTCATACTCAATAAACAAGTAAAGCAAAGGAACATGTGTTATTCTTTTTATTTTATTTTTAGAAAGCTACCTTTTTTTTTTCATTTGACATACCAATCCCAGTTCCGACTCCTTCCCCTCCTCCCATTTTCTCCACCTTCCACTCCACTCCATACCCCATCCACTCCTCAGAGAGGGTAAGGCACATTGCTTTGAGGAATGATAAAGGCCCTCCCTACTATACCTACATTGAGTAAGGCATCCCGTCAAAGACCAAAAGCCAGTTCAAGCAGTAGGAAAAACTCCTGGTGCCAATGCCAGTGGTCCTGCAGTCTGCCCAACCATGCAACTATCCCCCACATTCTGAGGGCCTAGTTTGAGCCTATGCTGGTTACTTCCTTGTCTGCCTGGAACTGGTGAGCTCCCATTAGAGGCAATTAAGGAAATGTTCAACATCTTTAGCCATCAGGGAAATGCATATCAAAACATCACTGAAATACCATCTTATACCTGTCAGAATGGCTAAAAATACCAGAGATAGCTTAAGCTGGAGAGGACGTGGAATAAAAAGAACACTTCTACATTGCTGGCTGGAGTTCAAACTTGTACAATCTGGTGGTTTCTCAGAAAATTGGAAATCAACCTACCTCAGGACCCAGCAATATCGCTCTTCTGCATCTATCTAAAGGATTCTCAATCATACCACAAGGAGATTTGTTCAACTAAGTTCATAACAACATTATTTGTAATAGTCAGAACCTGGAGACAACTTAGATGCCCCTCAACTGAAGAATAGTTAAGAAAAAATGTGGTACATTCACACAATGAAGTACTACTCAGTAATATTAATATTAATATTAATAATAATAATAATGGCATCCTGAAATTTGCATGCAAATGGATGGAACTAGAAATATGTGTTATTACCTGTTGGTGCTTTAAAAGTCCTCAATGAGTTTTTGTTATCATGTCTACATAGCACATTCCTCACTTTCAAACATTTCACTCTTTATTTATTACTGAGTGTGAACATGTGTGTTCAGATGCTTTCAGAGGCAAGAAATGGGCACAGAATTCCCGAAACTAACGCTGGCAGGTGCTTTTGAGCTACTGGCATGGGTCTAGCAACCTAACCTTTATCCTCTGAAATATAGGAAGTGTTCTCCACCACTAAGCTGTTTATCTATTCAGACATATCTTTTTTGCTACTTTTACCAGACAAAAAAGTAAAAAAAAAATGGTTAAAAAGAAAGACACCAAAACTAGTATTGAAAGGAGAGAGCAAAATTTTTCCTCATTAGCATGTTATATTTTCTATACATGATATAACTGTAATGAATATATCATGGAGATTTATAAGTATTGCCAAACAATATATGAATGCTGAGAAGCTATATATTAGATATGAGCTATGCAAGATAATAATGAAAAAATATTCATATAAACAAAGCATTCTTTTTTAATCTTTTGAACGCTTTTGTTTCTAGGGATAACATTTAGAGTAAAGAACTATTTATGGAAATATATGCATATAAATATAATATATATATGTGTGTGTGTGTGTGTACACTCAGGGGGAAAAATGACATGCTGAATCATGAAGTTGTTGTTTTGGTTTTTGAAAGCCAAGGGCTTGAATTCTCACCTGGAAAATAGATGAAATGTAAGCTGCAAGATTAAAGGTTTTATCTTAATGGAAGTCCATGATCTAGTGTTCATTTCAAAGCCAAACAATAAACAAGTACGGTTGCTTGCATTCCACTCTGCATTTTATGTGCCCAAGAGCAAACACTGGTTCATAATCTGGGAGCGATTTTGCCAAATTGGAAACAAATTTAACCCAATGACATCAGTTACGGAAAGATTCCTGGTACTTTACAAGCATTGGGTTAAATCCCAAGGAGGGATTAAGACGTGGGTGCTTTCCTGGCACAGCACTTGTGTTGGGGCTAAGAAATAAGCTTCTAATTCCCGAAGGAAGATCAGAGCACTGCCTCACCATCACTTGTAGAACAGTGATACACAGTGCATTAGAGCAGCAGTTCTCAACCTGTGGATTGCGACCCTCTGGGGGTCTCATGACCCTTTCACAGGGGTCGCCTAGCAGATATCCTGCAAATCATATATTTGCATTATGATGCATAACAGTAGCAAAATTATAGTTATGAAATAGCAACAAAAATAATTTTATGATTGGGGTCACCACAACTGGAGGGACTGCATTAGAAAGGGTCGCGAGATTGGGAAGGTTGAAAAATACTGTATTCAAGTGTTCTTTTTTTAAATATTTATTTATTTTGTATACAATATTCTGTGTGTATGCCTGCAGACCAGAAAAGGGCACCAGACCCCCTTACAGATGGTTGTGAGCTACCATGTGGTTGCTGGGAATTGAACTCAGGACCTTTGGAAGAGCAGGCAATGCTCTTAACCTCTGAGCCATTTCTCCAGCCCTAAAGTGTTCTTCTAAAAAAAATCCAAACAGACTAGGATCTCAAAAATCCAGCACATGCAGTTGGGATGAATCCCATTGCCATTATCATTGGCTTCTCAGTCAGACCTGATTGTCAGCCACATTCAGAGAGTCCGGTTTGATAACATGCTCCATCAGTCCAGTCCATCTGGATTTCGTAAGCTCCCATTAGAACAGGTACACTGTCTCAGTGGGTGGACCAACCCCTCGTGTTCCTGACTTCCTTGTTCATCTTCTCCCTCCTTCTGCTCTTCAACTGGACCTTGGGAGCTCAGTCCAGGCAAAGGTTAATATTCTTATTTTGGGGTCTGGGTTACCTCACTCAGGATAGTGTTTTCTATTTCCATTTATTTGCATGAAAAATTCAAGATGTCATTGTTTTTGTTTTTACCGCTGAGTAGTACTCTAATGTGTAGATGTGCCACACTTTCTATATCCATTCTTCCATTGAGGGGCACCTAAGTTGTTTCCAGGTTCTGGCTATTACAAATTAGTCTCTACTGCATGTACTGGCTTTTTGGGATCCTAGTCTACTTGGATGCACACCTTCCTAGGCCTTGGATGTAGGGGGGAGGGCCTTGGACTTCCCACAGGGCAGGGTACCCTGCCCTCTCTTAGGGCTGGAGGGGGAGGGGGGATGGTGAGGGGGGAAGCTGGAGGGAAATGGGAGGAGTGGAGGAAGTGGAAGTTTTGAATGGTATTACTTATAAAGCAATAAAAATTAAAAGAGAAAAAAAACAAAGTGAGAAAATACAATAGGTTATAAGATACAAAAAAAACAAGTAATATGAAAAAATGAAGTATACTGCTGGGAATCTTGTAAAACCAAGCTGAGACTATAGAGTGGAAAGCTCTCATCTTGGTGAGATTATAGTCTTGATTGGATTATAAAAATTGGTACTAAAATGGATGATTAAATCATGTAATCCGAACTTCTGACTTAGTGATACTAAATTTATTTATGAATGGAAAACATTGTCTCTTCTTTTCTTCCTTTCTCCTCCCCTTCCTTTTTCTCCCTTCCAGCCCCTTTCCCTCTCTTCTCCTTCCCTCTTCTTTTCTGTCCTCTCCTCTTCTTCCTTTTCCTTTTTTACCTTCCCTTCCGCTTCCCTCCCCCTCCCCTCCCCTCCGCATCATCTTTTCTTCTCTTGTCTTCTCTCATCTCTCTCTCTCTCTCTCTCTCTCTCTCTCTCTCTTTCTGTATTGTGTTTGGTTGTGTATTCTATGCTTGTGTTCACGTGAGTGTGGTTGTGTGCATGTGAGGGCCAAAGGACAATCTCAGGTAAGGATCATCACTTTCTACTCTTTCATTGGAAGCAGAGTCTTTCTTTCTATGCTGTGTATATCAGGTTAGCAGGTTTGTGAGCATCATAAAATTTGGCTGCCTCAGCTTCCCAATAGAGAGTACAGAAAGGCAACACTGCATCCAGCTTTATATGAATTCTTGGAATCTGATTTCAGGTACACACACTTGACAGCAAGCCCTTTACTCCCAGAGTCATCGTCATAGACTGAAGGTCTGTAGAGAAATGTGATGGTTTATGTCATTAATAAACATGAATCTAATCGAATTACATAAACTTTAGTGTAATCAAATGAGTCTTAAAAATACTAGCTATCTAAACTTTGTGGTTCTAACTTACTTGTCAACTAAACTAAGTTTGTTAGTATTGCAAAGAAACTGGAAAGTTATTTAATGGTAATGAAGGACGCTTAAAAGAAATCTCATACTAGCTCAGAATTAAGAAAAATAGACAGTAATTTATTTAGGGTTAGACTCACAATTCAGAATCCTCTGCTGGAATGGAGAACAGAAACCGAATCCTGCAGCCATAAAAGAGGCTGGACGTGAGCTGGAGAGATGGCTCAGAGGTTAAGAGCACTGCCTGCTCTTCCAAAGATCCTGAGTTCAATTCCCAAAAACCACATGGTGGCTCACAGCCATCTGTAATGGGGTCTGGTGCCCTTTTCTGGCCTGCAGGCATACACACAGACAGAATATTCTATACATAAAAAATAAATAAATATTTAAAAAAAATAATAAAGAGGCCATGCCCCAGTGGGCGGGTAACCACTGGCTGTAAGACTTCCTATAATAAGAGACTTCGAACTCTGGGTGAGGAATGTGTATCAGAACTTGTGTTATCTATAATAACAGTATCCAGAATTTTCAGAAGAAATTTATATCATAGATATGAGCTTTACTTCCCTCTGAACATTGAATACAGATGAGGTAAAAACTACACAGTCCAATAAAAAATAATATAAAACCTTATTTGGTAAACAACTAAATGTTCAATTATATATTAATTAATAGACATAACATTGTCTTTCTTTACCTTAGTAAAGTACTGCTATTATACGGGTGCAGGATGCTATTCTGTGTTACAAACTTGGCATTCAACTTCTTTGAAAAGATGTCCCAGAAAAAGTGTGTTCAGTACACCTGTTTTGAAAGTATTGAGAAAGATTTTCAAATGTGGGTGGACTTACATCACAAAAGATCAGGGTTTTTTCAGTCCTCTTCCACTTTCCAGTTACTGAATAAATAAAGGGAATGTTACCTGAAACTGGGCTGTGCTGGTGCACACCTTTCACTCTAGGACTCAGGAGGCAGAGACAGGCAGATCTCTGTGAGTTCTAGGACAGCCTCCAAAGCTATAGAGAAGCCCTGTTTCAAAAACAAACAAACAAACAAAGGAATGCTACATGCAGCTTTTATGTGTTATGTCAACATGGAGTGTTTGGGATTATTGGTGACACAGTTGACTTAGTGGGATAGAAGCACCCTCTATTTGCCTTAGGAAAGATATTCTTAAAGTCAGCTTGTCATTATTCTTCAAGTATAATGAAGTGCTCTTTAAATTTATAATGTATGTAGACAAGTGAATAATTAGCTTAAAGATTACACCACAAAGTTAACACATGTAAAACATACACACATGTATACAAAGATATACAACAGTTACACACACACACATGCACGAGCACGTACACACACACTTATTTTCTTCATGCACTTTTTCCTCAACCTATATTTTTTTGAGATTGAGCAGACTGCATCTATTAGCATCACTATAAAAGCTTTTCTTTTCCTGGAATTATAAATTAGAAGCTTTCAGATCTCATAGTTTCAAAACCAATATATGGACTATGTCAGTTGGTACCTATTATGAAAATACACCAGAAGCCTTTGGCTTGAAATTAGAGTAGACTGAGTCTTTTTCCTCACTGTTGCACATATTGAACTTTTACAGCATGAATGAAATGACAGCCTTGCTCTCTTTGATTGCCTAGCATCTTTTGCAAATGTAACATAGATGGTTTTATGAAGTGGGTCACAGCATTAAAATTGCTGCTTATCTTAGATTATATTGTTTCTCTGCTGACAATGGAAGAGACAAAAGCTGCTCAATTAGAAGAGCCAATTTAATGTACAAAGACCTTAGGTGCTTATTACTTGTAATACTTCAACACCAGATGTCCCATTTTTCATAGATGATCTGTTATTTACTTTCTCAGTGAGATTCTAAAAATCCTGCTGGCATACAACATTGACTTCTTCCATTTGAGGACACAAAAATACATATTTCTCAGAGTTTTCGATTTTTAGTTCATAAATTTTATTTGTTTTCAAACAGAGACAGTTGACTTACAAATCACTGAGTGCAACATTTCTGTTTTGCCAAACCATATTCTGCAGTAACATTTTTATTTTAAATTTAACTCTAATTTTGTTTCCTTGATGTTGTGGGCAGAGTAACCATTTTTAAAAATAGAGGTTACAGACTAGTTGGCTAAGCCAACTGAAGAAATACACCTACAGACAATCTGCTACTGTAGACCTTCTTTGCATACACAGTAATAAAGTCTCCATGCTTCTTGTTGAATCTATAATAGGTAGATTAAGAAAGAATAGGTAAACAGAGCAAGCAATATCCACATTCTTTGGGAATGGCCCCCTCTGGAAAAGATACAACATTATTTTTGTGGTATGCTTCAAGTAAGGAAATGACCTGTTTTGAACTCTACCCCAAATGACATTTGCTTCTTGATTTTAATTGTTTCCTTTTGTTTTATTGGGTTTTTCCACCTGGAGGGCTGCTTTTCTTGTTAAGGCACAAGCACAATCACTTTTTTGTTGTATATGTAACTGTCACTTAAGACAGATACTCTGAATAAACATATGCTCCATACATTATCAGAAATAGGTATTGAAAGAAAAATAGTAAAAATTCATAAAAACACATATTAGTTATTAAATATAAGGGAAATTGCATGCACTAAAGTTGGTACTATCATAATTACCTAATTGCCATTTTACAGATGAAATGGCTATGCATTACAATTTTCTCCAAAAAATAAAAGTTCTTGTATTACAGCTTCAAAGAACATATTTTGTGATGAGACCTTATAAAATATGTTGTACTTATTATAAGTACAATTATAAAATTATTACCTTACTGCAAATATAATTTCTTATATTTATTGAGTTAACCTGTTTTTTTTCTTTCAAGACAGGGTTTCTTTGCAGCTTTTAAACCTGTCCTGGTTATACTGTCCTCTTATTAGCTCTGTGGAACAGAGATTTGCTTGCTTCTGCCTCCTGAGTGCTGTGATTAAAGGTGTATGCCACCACTGTCCAGCCACAGAAACTTTTACAATCCTTTATAGTTATATATTCTGTGTACTAAGGCAAATGTTGTAATATTCATTCTCATAATTTATTGACAAACCCTAGATTATAGCTGTAGATTTCTTAGTTCCCATAATAGAAGAAAAATATACATTTCTATAAATATATCTTTTAATATTTCACTTAAAATATATGGTTCTATTAGTAAAATTCTGGACATAATTTTCTTTTAAAATATAAAACTATAATGTGTACAACCATGTATCATTTACTAGGCTATATTAAAATACAAGATTAGTAACTTCAGAGTTCACAATCATTGGAGAGGGCATGCACAGCAGCACACATGGTAAGCTTATCATGTTGCTTAGACGCAAAATAAGATCCTATATGAAGCCAAACTACTCACTGAAGACCCACTATGCAGCATGTGGTTATATTGGAAAAAGAAAATATGCATAAAAAACTACAGATTCATAATAAAAACTAATGTTTAAAAAGTATCATAGTGTTCTCTCATTGTCTAACATTATTTTTCTATTTACAAATTATGAGTTTATTATACCTATGTGGTCAAAAATAGTTTAAAGAGGAGTAATGCAGCTTGTTATATAATCTAGCATATAATTTAGTAATGAAATATATTTCATAATTTTCTTATAACTAATAGGGTGTAAATACCAGTGGAAAATCAATTTAAAGGTTTTTGAAACATTATCAATAGGCAAAAACTAACAAATGTACACAATTGATAGATCCAGTAAGTATGTTAAGCACTGGACTCTACCTGTTTCTCCTTCCATGCAAAAAGGTGGACCCTCTGGCATAATAGTGCCAAGACAGTTTATAGTGATAATGAGCCACTATGTAGATTGGATTTGAGGCCTCCTCTTCAGTATGGAATTCATAACTTGTACTGTAAACATGATCAAGCACCATGGTTAACAAAGTCATAGACTCTCCATCAGAACTGATGGATACTTTCTTACTAAATGGTCATTTTCCCACCGCCCTCTAAATACCCAAGTTTATGACCTTAGATTTGAGCTGCTTCCAATTTTGATTCAAGAAGACTATCATTGCAGCAGGTAGAGATGGTAGTGAAGACACATAACTTATTGAATATCTGAGAATAAGTGACTATGAATGACCAGCAAAAGGTCATCTGTATTCACCTATCCCCCCACTACTTGAGAATAAGAAAATAGATATCACAAAGGAAGAGGAAAAAGGAAATAAGATCCAGGAGATGGGAGGATGTTCTGTGAAATGCTGTCCTTTGGATATGACATGGTTGTGACACACATGAAATCACGGTCGCGGGAGGAGCCACGAAATACTCGAAGCTTAATAAACTGTTTTAGGAACCTGTAAGATATGCTGAGAGAATTTCCGATAATAAAACTCTTGCTGCGAAGTCTTAGAGGGATGTGCAAGAGTTCCTCACAGACTCTATTGGAGTCATTCATTTGCTCCTTTGAGTTAAGAGCCTGCAGTTCTGGCCTGCTGTGGCTGAAGATTCAACTGTGATTAGCATGAGATCTGTACCCATAGATGGGTCATAATTGTTTATAACTACAGTTTTCAGAAGTTTAATACCCTCTACTGGTTTTGCTCACCAGATATGCATATGGCATACATATGATGATTCAAAGCATTCACAAACATAATTATAAACAAATAAATCTTTAAAAAATATAAAATTGAGTTTGTAGGTTTTTAAGCTTTGTCTATGTGTTACTCTACTCATTTTAGGTAGTATGTGCTTTTTAATAAGTCAATATTACTTTATTCTTCCACATTTCAAATGAATTGAAAATTAAGATTTTAATATAAGATATGCACAAAACTTCCTTTTTATAGAGGTTTTGGTCACTATTATCTTTGGATTCTGGAATGCTAAGTCATAGTGAAAATTGGATTTAAGACTTATAGATTTGTTTTTTCAGTAGGTAAATGAACAGTAATTCTTATATAATATATGTGCAATATCTGAATACATGAAATATATTTCTGTGTTTTGTGCCTCAGGAATTCTAGAGGTGATAGTGCTACAAACAAAATAAAGAAAAATACAGTGTAATTGTTAAAATTTAGTTCTTGGTATTCTATAGGTCTCTAATCTCTTGTTAAATAACACTATAAGAAAGAATTAACTTGGAGCTGTTGAAATTATTTCTAAAATATTTTTGTTTGTTTTCATAATTGGTTAAATGCAAAAAAATGATGTACTTTCTACCTGGAGATAATTTAATAGACTGCCCAGAAGTGCAATATTTTCAAAAAAAAAACAAAACTAGTTTTATAGATAAATTAGTTTTTCCTTTGGAACTATGACTTATTAAAAATATACAAGAGGCACAGCTTCTGTTCTAAGAGGCTACTTACCTTTTTAGCAGTAACCCCACCTCTTTTATTATTTCTAAGATTTAGCTTATATTTTTAACCCTGTGTTTTCTCATTACTTGTTTTTAGAGAGACCAGTAATGTTGAAATTTACAAATACAGAACCAAAGAATGACCTATGTAGGAGTGTTCAATTATCCACTATCTATAAGACAACTATCTTTTAGTGACAATGGGAAACATTACAAAGAACAGAATACTCTACCATTATTGGAACAGGAAAAGCAAAGTGGTAAAGAAATGTAATTCTATTTGTATTAAAATTTTGTTAAAGAAAAACAAAGGTCTTTAATCCATTTGGACTTGAGTTTTGTGCATGGTAATAGATATGGATTTATTTTCATTCTTCTACAGGTTGACATCCAGTTATACGAGCACCATTTGTTGAAGATGATTTCTTTCTTCCATTGTATACTTTTAGCTCCCTTGTTGAAAATCAGGTATTCATAGGTTTGTGGGTTAATATCTGGGTCTTCGATTAGATTCCATTGGTCGACATCTCTATTTTTATGCCAATACCAAGCTGTTTTCATTACTGTAGCTCTGTAATAGAGTTTGAAGTCAGAGATGGTAATGCCTCCGGAAGTTCCTTTATTGTATAGGATTGTTTTGGCTATCATGAGTTTTTTGTTTTTCCATATAAAGTTGACTATTGTTCTCTCAAGATCTGTGAAGAATTTTGTTGGGATTTTGATGAGGATTGCATTGAATTTATAGATTGCCTTTGGTAGAATTACCATTTTTACTATGTTGATCCTACCCATACAAGAGCATGGGAGATCCTTCCATTNNNAGAGCATGGGAGATCCTTCCATTTTCTGGTTTCCTCTTCAATTTCTTTCTTCAAAGCCTTAAGGTTCTTGTGAAATAGTTCTTTCACTTCCTTGGTTAGTGTTACCCCAAGATACTTTATGCTATTTGTGGCTATCGTGAAAGGTGAAGTTTCTCTGATTTCCCTCTCTAATTCTCTATCCTTTGTGTATAGGAGGGCTACTGATTTTTTTTTTTGAGATACCATCCTACACCTGTCAGAATGGCTAAAATCAAAAAGACCAATTAAAGCCTATGTTGGAGAGGATGTGGAGTAAGGGGAACACTCATACATTGCTGGTGGGAACACAAACTTATGCAACCATTTTGAAAATCAGTGTTTTGGTTTCTCAGGAATTTGGGAATCAACCTACCTCATGATCTCACAATACCACTCTTGGGAATATACCCAAGAGATGCCCAATCATACTGCAAAAGCATTTGTTAACTATGTTCATAGCAGCATTATTTGTAATAGCCAGAAGCTTGAAACAACTTAGATGCCCCTCAATAGAAGAATGGATAAAGAAAGTGTGGGATATAGACACATTAGAGTAGTACTCAGTGGTAAAAAAAAAAAAA